>OX419614.1:20306878-20906878 GCA_948473465.1 Lithophane ornitopus | reverse complement strand
CATATTATTCGTTTTCAATAAAGTCTGCTGAATACTGATATCTATAAATAGTTAAATAATAATACAATAACAAATATTAAACTTCATAAAAAATAAAAAATAAGAATGAATATATTATAAATAAACATAAATAGTTAAAATAATAACTAACATTGTTGCTTAGAATACTTATAAATAATTATGATGGTTTCAAAAAACAAAAATCGATTCGGATTCGATCCCGGACCTCTCCGATTGCGGATCCATTGCTTATCCCTTACGGCTATAAATACATATTACATTTACGCGAATTTTAGCAATGCAATGGTAAGAATAGGTTGCCACTATGACGCGTATTCTAAATGCAACAGAAAAACCTATGTTATGTAGGTCTGTGCTGGAGTTTTAAGCGTTTACTAAGTATAACATGTAGATATAAAAGTATGTAGGTATATGTAGGTAGGTATTCTAGGTATGTAGGTAGGTAAGTATGTAGGTAGGTATATAGTTAGGAATGTAGGTAGGAAATATTTTAAGGGGTCATTGTACACACGGCTACTCGCGTTGTACGGAAATTCTATACAATGCGAGATCTGCATAAACTGGAAATGTGTAGCTTGATGTGTAGCCGTGTGTATATGGGACCAACCCTGAAATCGCAAAAAAGTAATCAGCTGTTCTACATTTTGACAAGCTATGCGAACATAAAGTATCACGTGTATAAAAAGATACACCTTTTATTTTCATCCAAAGACATGCTAAAAAATAATATCCAGTAAAAAATTAAAATATACGAAACTTATGTATCTATCTATACAAATGTCAGCCTTGCATCTCCGCCATTCCTTTCTGGAGTCGTAGGCAAAATAGGCGTCCTATGCGCGCAACTCTGCGCCCTTGTATTTTCTTTGATCGCCGTTTTAGTTTAGCGCGCCACCGCGCGCGTTTTACGTATTCGGGGAGTAGGGAGTTTAGCCCCGCCCACATGCTCAAGGTCAGTGAGGAAACTATCGCTCATTGTTGATTTCGTGGTGCCGCTGATAAGCAAATCGTGGGGGCGGGGCGTGAAGCGGCAGCGCGTGGGCCCCCACGGGCGACGCGCCGGCTCGCGAGCGGTTAACGTGCTTTCTGAGGCACGGAGGAGTCTCGGTATGTAAAGATAGCGTAGCTTAACCTGATGGATCAACCCGTGCGGCTGTTATTACTTAGCCAAGAGCTTAAATCTTAAATCTTTTAATAGGCCAATAAGTCGGTGCTACAGTAATTAACAGTAAATATAATCTCCAGTTATAAAAAAAAACTAAGACAAGTATTATAAAGAGATCAATGACATAAAATTGTTATAATAAAACTTTCTAACAAGAACGATACAGACAGGAACGTTAAACTTACGTCCAAAGTTTAATTCGTTCACGCTTAGGTCTTTACCTATGAAATTGCCGTTCTGCAGTACTGGCCATTTCAAATCAAAATAATTTTTGTTTGGCTAAGAATTCTAATTTCAAATTAATTTTATTTTAAAAACATGAATTTTTTTTTCCAAAAGTAGTCATTTCTTTATTGATTAGTGTTACATTTTCATCGCATTTCAATCTTTTTCGTCATCATGGATACGATAAAAATTCGAGTAATTATGGAATATGAGTACCGTCGTGGCAGCAACGCGGCACAAGCGGCACGCAACATCAACGAGGTTTACGGAGCTAACACTACAAACCAACGCACCACCTGTTATTGGTTTGCTCGCTTCCGTTCTGGAAATTTCGACCTGAAAAATGAACCTCGCGGTCGTCCGAAGACTTTGGTCGACAATGACGAATTAAAGGCGATTGTGGAAGCTGATGATACACAATCTACGGCTGAATTAGCAGCAGCTTTCGACGTTAGCGTCAAAACAATATTGGTCCATTTGCGTCAAATTGGCAAGGTAAAAAAGCTTGACAAATGGGTGCCCCACGAACTCAATGATCGCCAGCGCGAAGTACGCGTCGAGACGTGCCTTGCACTGCTCAACAGACACACAAATGAAGGAATTTTGAACCGCATTGTTACCTGCGATGAAAAATGGATTCTGTTTGATAACCGCAAGCGCTCAGCAAGTTGGTTGGATCCTGGTTCAGCACCTAAACAATGCCCTAAACGAAAACTTACCCCTAGAAAAGTGATGGTCACTGTTTGGTGGTCTAGCGCCGGTGTGATTCATCACAGCTTCTTACCAAACGGGGTGAGCATTACTGCAGATGTGTACTGTAAAGAACTGAACATAATGATGGAGAAGCTGGCGCATCTCCAACCAGCATTGGTCAATCGCTCGTCTCCGCTGCTCCTGCACGACAACGCGCGACCTCATACTGCACAGCAGACGGTCTCCAAGTTGCAAGAACTGGGGTTGGAAGCTCTCCGTCATCCGCCCTACTCACCAGACCTTGCGCCTACAGACTACTACTTTTTCCAGAATTTGGATAACTTCTTGGCGGGAAAAAAATTCAATACCCGAGAGGCAGTACAAAATGCCTTTGAAGAATTTGTTGCCTCCCGTCCAGCTGATTTCTTTAAGAAGGGCATCAATAAACTGCCACTGCGATGGCAAAGATGCAATGATTGCATGGGTGATTACTTCGATTAATACAAATAAAAAATTCATGAAAAAAATTTGTTTAAATTTTTTCATACAAAACGGCAATTTCATAGGTAAATACCTATTATTACTAACACACCAAGTTTGCACGGACTTAAAAATATCGCGGCGGTATTTTATTGCGCACTGGAATTTAAACAGTCAATCTTTTTTCGTTTCTATTAGTCTTAGAGCTTCGCCCTTTTGTGACGACATAGAGCTCGACAAATTGAGCATTTTTGTATACTTAACTAATTTTTGACCGTTTGTATGAGGTTCGCCCCTCTGCGGCTTTGGCGACGAATTGTTAGGAAGGATTCCGAAACAAAATTTTTTACATCGCAAATCAAAATAAAAAAACAATTAAGCACAAAGTGCATACATGATTTGGAAATAACTAGTCTAAGCTGATAGAGAGGAGCGTGCTAGTCTAACCTGACTAAGCTGAGAAATTAAGTCAAATAAAAAAAATACAGTCTGTGTTTAAGTTCCTTTGGGGTCGCGATGCAAATCGCCCCCGCAATATGGGGTTAGTGTGAAAGGTGTTGCGTGGCGATAATATCGCAGAATCACCAAGCACCACATCCACGACAAGTCGCGCCTGTTTGCGGGAGCCTTTATTTACTAGACGCTGGTCTTGCAGGCTAGGTACTAACTAGGAACTTTGAAAGCTTTGATATGTGCTACGCACACATCGCTTTGATGTGCGCTCGAAAAACCGACACCGAATGGAAAAGTTGAAATAAGTGATCATACTTTCAACAAATACCCAAACACCCGCTTGTAGCCGGCGCCAGACATAGTCACATATTTGATCAAACATCTTTGATAGACTTTGCACACATATTTCACCACTGGCTAGGGGTGAGGCGTACCTATGTATATCGTAAGTCGTAACAGATAAAAATAACAGATATTAAAAAATAACAAATATCATTTTTTTCTTATCGATATAAAATACCCGTTACTTAAAATAACAGACTCTCAAGACTGTTACCGCGGCTTTTACTGTTAATCCATTAAAATAATCCCCACACAAACTGTTACCACATACACACTCACACAAAGGAAGGAATTATAGCAAGATTATCAATTTCTCTCTCTTCCTAATTAAAGAGTGGAAGATATTCAATTGAGATTTAAATACGATTTATCGTCCGTACAAAAATAACAGGCTGTTATTTAATAACAGATATTTAGAACTATTATTTTTTTGAAACAGTAACAGTGATAACTGTTATCGTGTTTAATCTGTTACAACCCATCTTTACCACTGGCGACATGCTCTGCAGCACTCAGTGTTGCCAATTTATCATTTTTTATGCTAAATGGCAATAAAATGAAAATGCTAAATGGCTAAATGGCAGAGTTTCCTCCTGTTTAGCACACTCTTTCGTCGTTTACTTAAGTCACAGATATTTTGACACAGCTTAACTATAATTTAGTTTGACAGCACTAAGATGGCACTGAGTTATTTAGTGAAAATTCTATTCTAAATTTGACGATTTATCCTAAAATTTTGTTCTTTATCTAAAATCCTCGTAACTAAATCTGACTATTTTTTCGCGATTAAAAATGTGTGGAATAAAATTAGATTTCATGAACTAAAATTCACCTTCGACTTCAGTTGCAAAACAGTACTGTATCTTTTTTTATTTTCTTTTGCTTATATCTCGAAAATGGTGTGTCTTATCGCAAAAAGAATGAAAATGTCGACCCCCTTTAGGAAGCCCATAAACCCCTGAGGCTCAACATGATGGTATTTTTTTTTTTGCATATTTTCCATACAAAATGTGAAAAATTCCATATAAAAACACGTCGAAGCTGCAGTGTTCGGTGTACAACAGAATTGGCACCATAGTCTATTTCAGAATGAGTTTGGTCGTTCGATTTTTAGTTTAGTTTAGAGAATTTTGTGACAAGAGAATCGGCGCCACTGTCGGACGGTAATCACTAATCATAAACAGTAACAGTACTCAGTACCCATGTAATTGTGCATGGCATCGAATGCAAACCCTGATGGTCTGTAAATTTCTTCAACACCAGATCCTGTCCTTGTAGACTGTTTTTCTTTTTTTATACATTCCCATTCATTAATGGGTCAATAAAATGTTTCTCTTTTTTTTTAATTCCTCGATAGAGCAATGTACCTACTGAGAATTTATCATTAATCCTGATCCAGGCGTCATTTACCAAATTCCTATTTTTATATTGTTTTTTACTTTTAGGGTTCCATAAATACATGGTTTTTCTTCAAGCAACTCAATGAATTCTAGGCACTCGTTGCTCCATTCCATCTTGCGATTGGGCAAAGCGACCGTTCCGCTCAGTTATTTACGAGACACTGGGCTTGCAGGCTACGCTACGCACACATTTGAAATTCGAACGCGCTATGAACACATTTGAACTTTAATCGCTTTGGTGTGCGCTCGAAAAACCGACACCGAATGGAAAAGTAAGAAATAAGTGATCAAACTTTGATGAAATACTCAAACACCCCTGCCTCACTGGTCAAGCAAATGTTCAAATATTTGTTCAAATATTGCTGCTATGTTTGGCGCCGGCATTGATATGTGCTCAAACAAATGACAAAGAATGGCAAAGTTGAAATATTTGTGATCAAACTTTGATGAAATACCCAAACACCCCAGCCACACATGTGTTCAAACATGTGATCAAATATTGTTGCTATGTCTGGCGCCGGGTTTCACATTGTGTGGCTTTACAAAAACTCGCTATATTACAAACAAATGTTACAATTCAGTCTCCGCCTTAATAGTTTGTCTATAATTTAGTTTTTTGTTATGTTTTTTGTTATGTTAGCCTTTAAAAAGTAAACAATGCATATTACAATAATAATAATAGTTACGAGGTGGGATTCTTCACATTGCGGTGTTTATGCGGGTCGTATTCCTCTTCAACGGTGAGCAGTTGTAGAGGCTGCACTAATGTAAGGTCCACGGTGGACATCACCGTAGACGCCACCTTGGCCACCAGGTGTTTGGACGGCGACCTGGACGGCGGCTGGGACATATTGTACACGTGGAACATGCTGCTGCCGTGTCTTGCAGGCTCACTCTGACTCAGCTAACCCAAGCCTGCTAAGTAATAGGAACAAGGCTCGAGCCGTGAGGCGATCGATACGTTTTTCCACTATGAATTAATTTCTAAATCTGGTGATCTGTAACTGTTCGTCGTTTATAAAATACCATGTTTCATAGACAGATGACAACGCCATAGGCTATATAAAAATGTACTCTGTGGCCATAGGTGAGTTTAGGTTCCTTGATGACAACAGGGTAATCCACAGTTTAAATAAGCAGTACTCAGACGGTAATAATGTCCCATAGAAGAAAAATCTCTATTGATTGTGACGTTTGTTTTTAGGGTTCCGTATCCTAAGGGTAAAACGGGACCCTATTACTAAGGTCCGCTGTCCTTCCGTCCGTCTGCCACCAGGCTTTATCTCGTGAACCGTGATAGTTGACAGTTGAAATTTTCAAAGATGATGTATTTCTGTTGCCGCTATCAGTGGCGTGCCTAGGGGTCAAAACTAAGGCAAGCCACAATAGATTTAAAAAAAAAATAAACTGACACGTATCGTAAGTCCAGTAGGAAAACCAAAATCGTCAATGAGATATCGCTTTCAAGAAAAAATAACTCGCAAACAATAACACACCAAAGAGCTTAACGCTTGAACGTAACAGTAGGTTTCTATGGCGACGACTGACATAAATGAGTGAATGAGCGAGTACAAACTAATATCAGTGTTTTCAGACAGATAATTTTTTTTTATCCACAAATCAAGAATCACAATAAGAATCTGCTTCGGAAAATATACTATACGTACAAAAGAACTTATTAATCTATACTATATCACTATAATATCATGTTGCATGTTGTTCTACAGATAGTGCTGTGCACTTCTGTAAGTGACGAATTCACAATACCTTCCTTAAACTGTATGTGATTTTTATTTATGTATGTTTTAGTGCGTTAATGGTTGAAGTGCCATATCAATAAATAAATAAATAATATCGTGGCCTCCATGGTTATCTCCTGTACCTCATAAATAAGGTATACTCCTACCACTAATCTGATAACATTGACCAAATGAACGAAATGAACTGTAATCTTTCACACTGTCGCCATTAAATCAAAACGTAACCGGAACTACAAATAACATTATTTTTAACAAATTTTAAACATTGGCTTTGATTGACTCTAGACTATTATCTTAAATCTAGTTTGAATAAATGAAGGACACTAGAAAATATGAATTGGCTGTAATCGATTAGGGCAGAAATGGTCATGGTCTTTTTTCACTCGCTCGCAAAGTCGCAACAGTCGCTATGGGCAAAATATTATAATGATTCCAGCTACCAGATTTGTAATTTCTAACTACACATTGTTTACGCAGTTGATACTATTTATAATTACTCACAATGTGAGCAGCATAACTCTTCATTCTTCGCTTCTTTACCGCAGACAGATGACAAACATCAAAGCACACGGAAAGCATGGTATTACTAGATAGATTTAAAGACACATCAGCAATGACATACCTTCAGTGGCTTTGATAAAAGTCGTTTGTTGTCAATTCGTTAGAGAGCATGATCCTGGCGCCTACTTTGATTTGTAATTACAATTAATTATGCGGACCTTACAAAATATAAAAATTACTTTCTGTATTCTAAATCAAAATGTCTATCTTTCTGTAAAAATGATTTAATTACAACAGCGTAAAAAGTTGGTGAACGTTTTAGGTCTACCAACAGCTGTTTTTCTATTGCAATTATCCATAATTCGGAAAGCCGCTCTTGTCCTTGAGTATTTCTTAAATATGTGTGAATACGTTTTAAAGATGAAAAAGCACGTTCCGCGGAACAACTTGTCGCAGGAATGGTGACAATAAGCTATTACAAAGTATTTTGGTGTGCCCCCCTACGCAAGAACCTAAAGACTTGACATTGTAATAACGTCCTGTCGGAATAACAATCAGTGCTTATTTCGTGTTTTTATTGCATTTTTCCAATGTAAAGTGAAAGGTGTCAAATCATTGTCGTGAGATTATTATGATTAAAAAAAAAAAAAACTGTTGCGCGTCCGACTCGCACACGAAGGATTCCGTACCATTATCTATAAAAACAGCAAAAAACACGTTTGTTGTATGGGAGCCCCCTTAAATATTTATTTTATTCTGTTTTTAAGCATTTTGCTATTATAGCGGGCCGCTATAATAAAATACTTTGTGTAGTGATGGGGAAAATAAATCGGTTGCTTTATCATGTTTAGAGTTTGTAAGTAATTGACAATTTTATTTATCCATATTGCTTAAAACTGATTCTCAAGGCATATCGTTTTATTACATCATCATCACCAGCCTCCAATTGCACGCAATTCAGCTCAATTTTTGGCAAATCTCATCCAGCTACTACTAGATAACCAGATACCCTGCGAAGATTGTCGCTCCTCTTTTAGATATGTTGACGAGTTCACACGAGTTATCGCTCATAATAGTCAGATAGGAAACGCCGACCTCATCTATCTTATCTATACATATAATAAATCTGTAGACGAGTCATTTCGGTAGATAGAAAAAAAAAAATGTTGGGGTGCTAAAGAAAGTATAACCACCAGACCCTGTGCCCTGTTTATCAAAACTTACAAGCCTAGTATTATAAGCATTTTTCATGTAAAAAATTTCACTATTAGAAGAATGTGTTTATCAAAACTACACGTGTAAATTACATGTTACAAGTGTCGTTATTTATTTCACAAGTATATTTTCACACTTGTATTCGTGATTTTGTTTATCAATATTTTTTTTGTAAGTTACAACTTGTAGAGAATCATCACAAATCCTGAGAGTGTCCGGCGACTCTCCATTCCGTCTTACAAGTTTACAAGTGTCATGCTTAGTACCGCAATAAATGTTTCGATTGGCTTTTTTAAATTGTGGTCAAGAGAGAGAGATGACCGTGTTCCAGCAGTGGGAACATTACAGGCTGATTATAAATTATGGAGATGAGATATGAATTTAACAAAAAAATTACATCACATTCTAGGCTGTAGTAGCTAGTATAGCTACACAAAAGACAAATTTGTTGTACCTACAACTAGGCTCAAGAAAATAGGTGGCTCGTTCAGATGTCAATGTATACGCTTTTACAATAAGCTTCCAAGCCACGTACAAGATCTTAGCCTTAATAAATTCAAAACATTTATTAAAAGTAAGTTGTGCCAAAAAGCGTTTTATACCACTAAAGATTACATTGAGGACAAAAAGGCTTGGGATTGAGCTGCTCCAATTTTTTTTATTTTTATTTACTTATTGAATTTTGTTATTTTTGGTAACTTTGTATTTTATTATATACATATATATTTACTTTGTGAAGTATAATATTATTATTATTTTAATTATTGTGAATTTGAGGACTATGTGGATTATATATTTTATTTATCTGGCAGTTTGAGTACTACAGGCGGCCTACCCAAATGTCCTTTCATTGGTATTGTTCGTCGAGTCGTTGAGGTCCTTAAGTTCTGAGTTGAGCTACACGATGACTGACAAATGCGTGCACTGACTGGACAGGTCCACTCAAATCTGTATGGTTCTTTCCTCAAAAGACCATCTCAGACAAATCTACATGGTCCTCAAATGATCTGACCAAGATTATTTCTGGATTTTATATTCACATTGACATTTTATGTATACCTACAATGACATGAATTATTTACTTTGTAAAGTATTATATTATTTTAATTATTGTGAATGTGAAGACTATGTGGATCATTCTTTTCTTTTTATTATTTATTTTTCCTTAGTTTTAATTAATCATGGTCTGGCAGTTTGAGTAATTTATGCGGCCTACCCAAATGTCCTGTTTTTGGTATTGTTCGTCAAATCGTTGAGCTCCTTAAATTCTGAGTTGAGCTGCACGATCACTGACAAATGCGTGCACTGACTGGACAGGTCCACTCAATCTGTGTGGTTCTTTCCTCAAAAGACCATTTCAGACACCAATCTACATGGTCTTCACATGATCTGACCAAGATTATGTCTGGACTTTAAAAGAGACTGTGACCTCTGAGTTTGTTTCGGCCTTTCTTCTCAGAGTAGTCAGATAGGAAACGCCGACCTCATCTAGTTTTAAAAATGTGTTTGACGTGTAAAAGTGTTTGTACAAACCTACTTACAGAAATAAATCATTTATCATTTATTTATCATTTATCATTTATTTATTTATCATTTACAATATTAAAATGGTATTTGGCTCGCCTACGCATCACCACGTGCTTGCGGGCTGGCGGTTGGGCATTAAAGGACTTACACTCAGCCCGCACCTTGTGACGTATTCTTATACCTTGCCGCGAATATTCTTCAAATTATAACGTACTTTAAAACCTTTATTGTGCATGTCGGACCACGCACAATGAAGGGTTCCGTAGTTGGGATGAATTTATGCCGCACTTTAAAGCGTAATATTTCCCAAATGGATCCCTGAATCCAAAAATGTTTTTTCAACCCACTTGTTCTCACTTGTTGTAAAGTGGCTCTTATGGAACCGCTTTTAGGTTCATAATGCAGTGTATTACGGAAGCGTGCTTTTTACTTTATATTACCGCACTAGTGCGGTAATATGCGCCACAGATAACTATTTACTAGTCAGAGTAATGACATGGCAGTATGGAATTGGTAAGTACTATCATGGCAGCATGGAATATGTATCCAACTATAAATTGTTTTTATAAAAAAAAAAAAGAACCATAAGCAAACCAGAGGCGTTTAGTTCCCTAAAATCCCATGGTTGCCCATTGGATATTTTTTATCTAAACGTCAGTGGGATACTAGAGTCTGACCAACGAAATATTGGAATTTGGCGATATTTCAGTAAAAAGACTTAAGAATTCTTGAAAATGAAAAATAAAATGTTATTCCTATAAAACATGGCTTATTAGTTTTACGTTGACATTCAAAGAGAACAAAACAACGCCACCCACGGCTAAAAATGAAACTAACTGATGCGTTTACAATTTAACCTAAAGCAGGGTTAGTTAGACACCTTTAAATTTAATTAGACTCCGTTTAAGCAGTAGGTTGACAGGTCTTGATATTTTTCTTAATTGCCGCCTTTTTTCTTCGACAGCTTTCGTTGGTAAGATTAAATATTGAATTAGTATGAACTATCTTAATATATTGCAACTTGCAACTCACTCATCAACCATTGTTCGTGTCCTGTATTAGTTAAAACAAACTCTATCAAATATCTTGGCATAATCATAGATTATCGACTCAGTTTCCAACAACACATTGAAACCCTAGTTATAAGAATCCGAAAATTAATCTACATATTTAAAAATTTAAGACATATATCTGATACATCAGTTATTAAGATATTTTACTTTACACTATGCCAGTCTTTGCTAGTATATTGTATTACCTCTTGGGGCGGTACCTCTAAAACTTTTTTGATAAATCTAGAGAGAGCTCAAAGAGCCATATTAAAAGTTAGTTGCTTTTCCCCAATCCTCTATCCAACCTTCGATCTTTACCAACACTGCCAAGTGCTAACGGTCCGGCAGTTGTTCATTCTTATGACAGTTCTAAAAAAAACACACTGAACTTCCCTTAGATCACGATTTACAAACACAAAATAGACGGTCAACAAATGTTTGTTCAATCAGCCGTTATAATACTAGTTTCTCCCAAAAGTTTTTCTGTTTTCTTGGCACTTTTCTTTATAATTCTATTAATAACAAAATATCTATCTACTCTCATACAAAGAATATTTGTAAAAGAAAAGTACGCTATTGGCTATTAAATCTCGACTACATTGCCACGGAAAACTTAATAAAACCAATTTCATAACACCCATACACTAACACTCACACACTAACACTCCACACACCCACACACCTACACTTACAAACATTCAACACACCTACTCATTATTCGTTCCCCCATTTCCATTGTTAATTATTTTAAGTTCATTATTATTTTATTTTCATTTTCTTATTTAGAATTCTGTTTCTAATTTTTTTCAACTATTCAATCTTTTGATACCTACAGTTATACATTATCTTGACCCGACCTACTAAGAGAGCCGGGTGATCTGTAACTCAGGATACTCCTACCACAGACACCTTTCTCTATTTAAGATTGTGCATCTCATTAACCTGTGCCTGTAATATGATGTTGAGATAAATAAAGATTTATGATTATGATTATATATTAAATGAGCATTCTCTATTTACACCTGGGCCGAGACTTGCGCTTTTTTTTTAAATTTATCAAAGAAACTTCATGCCTTTTTATTATGCCTACTGTGTACCTAAATAAATATGTATTATTGAAATACCATCAAATTATTTATTGTTCACTACCCTAACCACATTTGCGTATTATGTATTATAAACATTATTATATTTTTATACTGGGTGTGGGCAAAAATGTGGACTGTATTTTAAAACGATCAATAAAATTACCATTTGCTGACACAACTGTTTAATTTTGACATAAAAGTATAAAGAGTAAAAAACCAAAAAGAATTATATAAAAAGGTCGCAACACCATCCCCTCCGTGTAGCAATGCTGCACAGCTACTGGAGTGGCAGTACAGCTAACTTTCTGGCGGGCCTCTTCAGCGTTCCGCCTTTAGTGACAACGTCAGCTACGCGCACGACCCCATCTTTTCCCGGGTACACTTTGGTCACGCGCCCCATAGGCCACACTCCTCGGGGTAGGTCAGGGTCCACAACCAGGACAACATGATCAACAGCTAAATTACGATATCTTTCTCCTTGCTGCCTCTTTGTCTTGAGAAGGGATAAATATTCTTTGAGCCACCTACACCAAAAAATTTCAGAGAGGCGAAGAGCCTTTTTCCACTCTTTTCTTAATGAGAAAACTCCGTCGTCCAGAGGTATAGGTAACTGCTGATTTGATGAGCGGCCTATTAAAAAATGAAAAGGTGTGAGGCTTTGATATTCATTATTAGCTGCAACATATGTCAAAGGCCTCGAATTAACAATTGCTTCGGTTTCCAATAGAAGCGTGTGTAGCAGTTCTTCTCGTGGGGCTTTTTCTTTTAAAGTCACCTGAAGGGCTGTCTTGACAGAGCGTATCAGCTTCTCCCAATAACCACCCATAAAAGGTGACGCAGGTGAAATGAAGCTCCATTCAATTTGATTATTCGCAACAAAATCTTGCACAGCGTCGCTAATAAATTCATTTAGTTGGCGGTTTGCCCCAATAAAAGCAGTGCCGTTATCTGACAGGATTTTTCTTGGCACACCTCGACGTGCCATAAACCGACGTAAGAAGGAGATGGCCGAATCAGCAGAAAGGTTTGCTACAATCTCTAGGTTCACTGCTCATGTTGTCAAACATGTGAACAGTGCCACCCATCGTTTCTCTCTACGACGACCAATAGACACATCCACAGGGCCAACGTAGTCTAAACCAACGTTGGTAAATGGACGACTGTAACAATCGAGTCTAACATCAGGCAAATCACCTGTAGCTGGCGTTTGAGGTGCTGCTTTTCGTTTCAAGAAAAATTTGCAATTTCTTGATATCTTGCGGACCGTTAGCTCGTTGAAGGCGTGAGCAGCTTTAAGGTGGTAGAACTGTATGAGGAGGCGAACAGCTGGATGACGACCATCAAGTATAATCGGAGATGTGGTGTTGTAGTCCATATTTTTCATATATTTTACCCGGCTGGCCAGCCTAAGTAAGCCTTCTTCGTCTAGTACCAAAGCCAAGGAGTGCAGTTTGCTCGTTTTAGGAATCTTGGATTGTTTGGGGTCGTGCAACACGGTCAATTCTAGGCCAAAACTGTGAAATGAAATGAAATGAAATTGTTTATTCTGTAAATAGGATATTGGAATCACTTTTACACGTCATATTAAAAAATATTAAAAATAAGCTAGATGAGGTCGGCGTTTCCTATCTGACTACTCTGAGAAGAAAGGCCGAAACAAACTCAGAGGTCACAGTCTCTTTTAAAGTCCAGACATAATCTTGGTCAAGCCATATGAGGACCATGTAAATTCGAGTCTGAAACGGTCTTTTGAGGAAAGAACCACACAGATTTGAGTGGACCTGTCCAGTCAGTGCAAGCATTTGTCAGTAATGGCGGAGCTCAACTCAGAACTTAAGGAGCTCAGCGACTCGACGAACAATACCAAAGAAAGGACATTTGGGTAGGCCGCATAAAATTCTCAAATTGCCAGACCAATGATAAAATTAACTGAGAACGAAAAAAAAAAAAATTAAAAAATTCACATAGTCCTCACATTCACAATAATAAAATACTTTACAAAGTAATCATGTCATTTTGTATAGAATATTCAATAATGTCAATTTGTAAATAAAACTGGTTGATATACTTTGATGATTTTCCATATTATTCAAAATGTTACAATGCTTAGCAGAGCGAGCAGCTCAATCCCATGCTTTTTTGTCTTCTAAATAATCTGAAATTTTATAGTACCCTTTTCTACAAAGTTTGGTTTTAATGCAGCTTTTAAATCGTTTAATGGGTAAGTTTCGAATGTCAATGGGAAGTTTGTTATAAAAGCGTATACATTGACCCATGAACGAGTTGCCTACTCTGTGGAGACGAGTGCGATGTACAGCAAGATTGTGTTTATTCCTGGTATTTAAACTATGAATATCGGACATTTTCTTAAAATTCGATATATTTTTGTGTACATACAATAGATTTTCAAATATATATTGTGAGGCTACAGTCAGAATATCTATTTCTCTGAATTTTTCTCGAAGGGAATCCCTTGGACCTAGGTTGTAAATGGCTCGAATAGCCCTTTTCTGTAAAACAAAGATAGCATTAATGTCCGCACAGGCTCCCCAGAGAAGAATCCCATAAGACAGAAGACTATGAAAATAACTAAAATAAACAATTCTGGCTGTATCTACGTCAGTTATCTGTCTAATTTTTTTAACGGCGTAGGCGGCCGAACTAAGCCTTCCTGACAATTTTTCTATGTGTGGGCCCCATTGTAATTTACCGTCAATGGTTATTCCAAGAAAAACTGTCGACTCAACGGGGTCCAACTCTATTCCATTAACTTTAACATTGGTAGATAGCTGCCTGACATTTGGCGTTGAAAATTTAATGAGTTTTGTCTTTTTCTCATTCAGGAGAAGATTATTTACATTAAACCAATGCACCACTTTAGAGAGTGCATCGTTAACTTGTTCAAAGTTGACTAACTGACGTTTTATTTTAAAAATGAGGGAAGTATCATCTGCGAATAACACGATCTTGTGATTATCCCTTATGTGGTAAGGTAAATCATTAATATAAATAAGAAATAAGAAAGGACCTAGAATTGAACCCTGCGGAACGCCCATGGTGACCGAAGATCCTGCAGATCTCTTGCCATTAACATCGCCCCTCTGAATCCTCTGTCCAGCTGAGTCTTCTTTAAAATGGCGTTTTCTGCTTTCTGCATATCTGAACCAGTCAATGGTGAAAACTTGGAAGAAGAGTTATTAGTGCTCAATTTAGAATTTTGACCTTTAAAACGTGCTAAAAGACATCGAAATTTATACGCGCATTGGTAAACACGCGCGGTTGCACGCACCAATAGATTCCACTTACTAAATCGTAAGGGATTTGGGATTATCGGCGAAAGAACCTGCTCGCAACTTGTGAGACCCAAAATCGCTTTAGAGGGTTTCAGTTCTTCTGAACCGATTGAAGTCTTAAAAGTTGATGGTGGTTTAGGCCATTCGGACTGTGGGTATAAGAGATACTCTGGTCCGGATAGCCAACGGTTTAAGTCAGTGTCACGGTCTTTTAACCTTGTCGCGTCATCTGCTACGTTCAAACTACCGGGCACATATCTCCAACTAGGTATTTACATTTGTTGACTCGGTTATCTCAACCACACGGTTGCTACAAAAGGTTTGAAAGTTCGAGCATCGCTTCGGATCCAACTCAAAACGGTGGTCGAATCTGACCAAAAGTATGTTTGATCAACTTGAACGTCGTGGCCGGTAATGACTGTTAGCAAAACGAGCAGCAATCAGAGCTGCTTGCAGGTCTAATCGTGGTATAGATGTGGGTTTTAGAGGGGCTAAGCGCGCCTTTCCACCAATGAGTGACAACTTCACCGAACCATCTAAAAAAATGAATCGCCAATATGCGACACAGGAATACGCTTGCTCACTTGCATCAGCAAGAACATGGAGCTGTCTATCACTAATTGTTTTATCTTTAAAATCACATCTATACCATCTAGGAATTTTGATTTTAGATATATTGGCTAGTTGCCGCGACCAAAATAGCCATTTCTGGACAATGTCTTATTGCAACTCGGTATCCCAGTCAATCCCTGTTCTCCATGTTTGTTTAAATAATATACGTCCTTGAATAACAAAAGGAGTTAAAGAGTCCAAGGGGGTCATAAACACACATTAAATAAGATAAAACTTTGCGTTTAGTTAATTTATCATTGCTATCGATTTGAGACCCGTTCCGAAAATTGAAGGTGTCGCTCTGAGGATGCCAAATAAGACCTAACGTTCGAACGACGTCCTCAGACCTTACGTGAATATTTTTGGGAGTTGCAGCACGCAGGTCTTCAGAAACGCCAGTGAGTGCGGCGGGCTCGTTTGAAACCCAACCACGCATTCCTGCTGACTTGTGAACTGTGATAATGTCAGCTGCAAGCTGCGAAGCCTCCTGTGTGTCATCCATACTGCTTAAAAAATCATCCATGTAATTATCATTAATGATAGCTTTTGCTGCCGCAGGGTACAACGTCTGTAGTTCTTGTGCGTTGCGATTTTTAATATAAAGAGCCGTGCAACGGCTGCACGCAGCACCAAAAATTACAGAGGTCATTCTAAACTCTTTCAATTCGCTACTACGATCCTCTCTCCCAAGAAAATGCAAGGCGTCTCGGTCATGTTCTCTCATTTTGATCTGAGGAAACATCTCCTTTATGCCAGCAGTCAAAGCAACACGACCTTCGCGAAATCGAAACAAAATATGGAGAAGGGATTGTGGCAAGTCAGGTCCCGGAAAAAGAAGGGAATTGAGGCTAACCCCAGAGGTCCTTGCAGCTGCATCATGGACAACTCGTAATTTCTTTTTCTGCGGATGTACAACCGGAAAATGTGGTAAATACCAACGAACTTTATTAAGATTTGGTAAATTCATTGCGTTGTGGTACATGTCCTTAGGGCACTCTTCCGCGTATTTCCTTTTTGCAGCATATTATAAATGAAAGCGCAGTACCCCTTTTTAAAATTGGCGTTGTTAATTTAAAAAAACACGTGCCATACGTTTCTCTAAACCTAAAAATCTTGACAGCGCATGAGTATGAGGGTAGCTGTCAGGTACATCTGGAATATCGTTACGCCACAATAAACCAACTTCGAATCTACCAGATGGCAACCGCTTGGCTGTAGATTCTAATATTTCTAGCGCATACTTATCCTGCTTGGAACACGAAGTTTCTAAGTTTGAGATTCCTATTGCATCAAGACGAAAGTAGTTTTTGATAAGACTATCTAAGTTGGAACTGTCATCGATAGAAACGTGGTTCACGAAATGGACAGGTTTGGTCCAACTACTACATTTTCCATGCAATACCCATCCTAAAGCTGTGCGGGTTGCTACTGGTTGAATTTTAGAACCCTCTCTCACGTTACGACTAACTGTCAAATACCAATGTTCAGCAGCCAGAAGAATTTTGGGTGTGGCATCAACGAGTGGGAGCTGATCAATTAAATCTGTTAAATGAGAACACTGAAATAAATCGTCGCGGGTATTAGTTTGAGTGAATAAGGATAGTGTGTCCATAGCTTTAGCGTTAGTGATGGAAAATGCATCGCTACAATTTTTACCTTTGATAGTAAAGCTAACATTTTGGAGAGGTTTGTGCGTTGACATTCCAGCAACACCGTCAACCTTGATTGATTCTACGGGTCCTGTCGCACCGATACGACGTGCCACCTCTGAGTCAATCAAGGTTGCCGTGGATCCGTCATCAAGTAATGCGTAAGTGTCATATGTACCACTAGGGCCGGTTACTTCTACGGGCACGATTTTGAGAAACACACGGGATTGAGATATATTTTTACCCAATAAACCAGACTCAGTAGTGTTGGAAATAGTTACGATTCGAGCCCTATCATCAGCATCGGATGAAATGCAATTTGAAGTAGTCGGGGCCTCTTTGACAGTGTGGGTCGCATGCATAGGCGTCGCTGAATGCAGAAGCGGATTATGAAAGCGTTCGCAGCCGTCGACGCCACATCGAGAGATCCTACACGTTGTCTACCGATGAGCCTTGGATTTAAGACACTTGTAACAAATCTTAACATCTCTCAACCAACGCCACATTCGCTCAATTCGTGCTTATTCTTACAATAGCCGCAAATCTCCGTACTAGTGCTACGAGTTGACGTGACGTGCGTGCTTTCACGTCGAACAAAATCGCTGTCGCCATAGTGAGCATTAGGACATTTGGCGTAATCCAGAACTAAACCGAACCTATTATGTTTATCGGCTTCAATATCAAGAAATTTAGACAACACTTGTAGTTTTGGTACAGACCGGTCGCTACGGTAAGCAAAATGTTTCCACTGACTGTACAATATTGGAGTTAATTTGCTGAGTACAGTATGGAATATTTCAATAGAATACAGATATTCTTTTTGGTTCAAACTATTAATGACGGCTATGCAGTTACGCAACCTACATGCAAAAGAATTAAGCTCTCTTTGTTCATGGCTTATCTTAGGTAAATTTCGGACGAGCGAAATCTCATGTAACACAATAGTCTCGGGTAGCGCGAACCTCAGCATGTCCAGCACTGCTTCAGGGCGCTCGGCAGTGTACAGCAACACAGACACGCTTTCCAGGGCGCGCCCGCGTAGCGCGCAGCGTAAGCGAGCGAGATTTTCTGTAGGCGTAAACAAATGCTGAGTGTCATGATAAGCGCGTTTAAACATTAACCACTCAGTAGCCTAAATAAAAAAATAAAAAAAATAATACTAAATATCATTAATTCTATATACTTATGAGAAAACCTGTGTGAGTTAATATTTGTAGGATTCATTACAACCTCAGGTCTTGTCAATAATTGTTGGTGTGACATTACAACGGGCCTATTTGTTGCATGATTATCATGATTCGGTTCCACGAAATGAGTTTCTCCAGTCAAAATAGGGCGATCGTGGGATGTCAACATGTCTTTTCGCGGTGGGTCATTATGTGGTAATTGACGACTGTCGTGAACCCAAGATTGCGTACGGGAATGACTCACCGACCGAATTGACTTTTCATCAGCCTCCTGCGACGCTAGGTTTGCTAGCAACTCGAGCTCTTCCACGCGTGTTACCTGTTGGTGAAGCTTACGGTCGCGAGCTAGCGCTCTTCTGCGAGCTGCTGCTGCTTCTGACGCCGCTGTTCGGCGAGCTGCTGCTCACGCCGCTGTTCGGCAAGCTGCTGTTGTTGCAGCTGTTGTTTCACTTAGCAGCAGTTGTTGTTCCCTTTCCAGCGATCTTCTAGCCAAAACTGCCTCTGCGGTCAACTTACGTGCCTTCATAGTGGCTGACGACCGTGAGGAACCTGACACACTAGATTTCGAATATGATTAAGCACGTTTAGTGCTAATAGTGGGATTCTGGCGAGATGCTCCGGAGACCGGATCGACGGCCGCGGGGATATTCGTGGCTTCGGTTGAAAAGGGGTCCAATGGGACCGACCGAGCTCACCCACGGCGGGCGAATCTGACACCGAAAACATTTCGCCAGTAGCCCGGAGCTGTGCCAGCTGCTAGTTTTGGATCCCGTGTTCATATTAAGGCGAGATAGGACCAAAAAAGTGGGCAAAAATGTGGACTGTATTTTAAAACGATCAATAAAATTACCATTTGCTGACACAACTGTTTAATTTTGACATAAAAGTATAAAGAGTAAAAAACCAAAAATAATATAAAAGGTCGCAACACTGGGTGTTAGGGTAGACACCGTTATCCTTATAGCTTTCAAGCTATAACTTGAAATCGCAAAAAAAAAATCTGCTGTTCCATACATTTTGTCGATTTAAGTGAACACAAATGTATGGAACAGCTGAACTTTTTTTCGTGATTTCAAGGTTGGTCCCATAGAAAAAGTATATTATAGATGACATTAAACCACTCGTTTCAAGGATAACGGTGTCTATCCTAACATCCCTGTATATTCAGCAGTAGTACCAGTGCCTTTACACCCGCGCGCGCATTGCTAGCGAAAAAAAACTAAAACACCGCCATTTTCCATAAATATTTGTTAACTTTTTTGTTGTGTGGTTGTAATCATTATTAAAAATGTCGATTTCACGTAGGGAAGAAGAGCGTAAATAATAATAAATAGATTTGACTCCGACATTGTACGTTTAGTTATAGTAAAAAAAAAAAAACATTTTTTTCATTCAAATCATATTTTTTTGTATAGGCTGTCTAACGGTTTTGATACTGCCTCTATTTACACCTATAGAAAAACAAAACGAGCCCCCCATTTTACATAAATATTTATTATTGTTTTCGTTGTGTGGTTAATTATTATCAAAAATACAAAAAAAAAAAAGTATTGTCACCAACCGACATAGAAGTTTTTAAAAGAAACTCCGGATGGTCAGTACCTGGCAACAAAGGTCAGTTAAACTTTATAAATCTATCATCTCTATGTATAGTTACGTTATTGTAGCTTAAGTTCTTACAACAAGTCTTTTTCCTCGCAAGTGTGTTGAAAAACGTCGTATGAAACGCGTGTGCATTGGTTATTAGGGTGGAGTGAAACCGATTTTTTTTTATTTTTTATTCTTTTTCTTTTCTCCTGTGTCATTAATAGTTGACCCTATAGTATAGAATGAACTATACAAAATATCTGAAGCGTAAGACTTCATCTTCAGGTGGCGCACAGAGTATAAACAAAAAAGTCAGGATACACTACTTACTTCTAGCGGCTATTAAGAAGTGTTTTAACTATTTTCACTGTCGTTATTTATGTGTTGTTAGCTTAAATTCAAGCCAATTTCACGTAAGTTCGAATTTCGTATTTCGTCCAAACAGTTTCTCGGAAACAATCGGGAAGCAAATTGATCGATGTGTCGACAATACAGTAGTCACATTCGAGCCTATTAGTACAGAGTTTCCGGACGTTGATGTCAATTTATTGAGCAATTATCAAAAATATTTATATGAAATGTCACAGCTATTTCTCAAGGCACTGTCTCGCCTAACATAACTGAAAAAGATCCAGGAAAGCTACCCTATTCCAGATGGTTAACTTGCGCAAACAAGATTCAGCGTACTTATATGGGAATCGCAAATCCATCCTCAAACCTGCATGAATTGGCATAAGTCTTCTTGTAAGGATGGCCTAATCCATATAATTTAATAGTCTAAAAAGGTATTTGTACTTGAGAGACGATCTGAAAACTAATGTCTTAAAGACTATTCAACACAATTCACTCTTTGTGCATCCAGAAAATGTTTTGTTTGCTATGTTACAAGACGATGCACCTGAAATAAGAGAAATAGCTCTTCGAAAAATTTTGAAGGCTACGGTATACGGCCAAACGCATGAAAGTACGTCACACCATTAAGATTTAATAGACTGGTCAAAAGAAAAAGTTAGCAAGCCACCAATGACAATGAATTACAGTGACGGCCTAATCAAAGAGATGATCGTCTGGAGACAATTTATTGTATTTCCAGAAGTTCCTTTGTCACACCCAGGCTGGTAAGCTTGTAACGGAAGCTTCCTCATCCGTTTACGGACCAGAGGCAAGAGATGGGTTTATAAAATCAAGAATAAAAGCTAGGCAAGACTTACCAGTTTTTGACACAAAATCGCAATTTTTCCTTCCAAAAACAAAGGCCAACGTCTCCTGAAGAATACCCTGAATGGTCTTCATAAAGATGTATTTTGTTAAAATGTATATGACGGAGAAGGGCCCCCGTGGTTGTTTTTAAAAAACGTGACACCAGCATTGCTGGCGTCACAATTTCCATGATCAGAGCTGTCACTCATCTTCGGTAGTCAAAGTAAACACAAGAAATACTTTCTTCAATTTATTCTCGAATTTTGAGGAGGTCCGATCGCTACGACGGCTCAAGTGAGAATACCCGAGTCCGGCGTGCGCTCGGCCTTTTATAGCAAAACTAGGTGAGTCATTCATTTGAACAAAACACCTAGCATTGCGCAATAAAAATAGTTTTTACATTACAAATTATTACAATTTTGATAATCAAACGTTTTAAATTATTTTACAAGTTATTAGCATGTGTAAATCTATTTTTAAATGTCAACACGTGATATAAAAAAATGACCACATGTTTTTACTTCGGAAATGCAACTCTCTTACAAACAGAATACATTAAAAATAGTCTGTATCAATCATAAGCAATATTAATCCATTACTTTAAGTTTTTAAACGGAATCTATTACCTAATTACAATAAATAAATCTAATTTGATTTTGAGGTTATTCCGGACACGTTTTTTCGTTCCTTATTTGTTTTGAAGTGTGGCAACCCGCCGACATATATAATTCATTCAATATCTTCAATACAAAATTATAAAAACTTCGTCTTTCATTGTGAGTACCTAATATTTGTACCTTGAGTTTTAGCTATTATTTTGAAATTTTGAAACATGGTGCGCCACCTGAAGATGCTGACTTAGCAGGCTGATTTTTTGCGTACATGTATCTTACTACGCAGGTCAGTGATTGGTAATACAGGCAAAACAAAATTAAGAAAAATATATTTTTGCTCCACCACACAACGCTTTTATACAATAACAGTTAACATTGTTGGTTTCGTACTTTTTACCTAATACCTTAATAAACTAATATCTCACAGACAAACATTTAAAAAATGCTAGAAATGGCATTCTCGAAAGAGCACACTCGTATCACAATGTACTATTTACAAACTCTCAATATTTTTGAACGACCTTTCCAACGATACCTCACACCATGAGATAGACGAGAAAAAATAAAACCATCCCCACTATAGGTGAAGGAAAGGAACCCTAAAAAAAATTTTAGTTCATGTTTTTATTTTACCACTTTGTCGGCGTGATTTATATGTATACCCATACCAAATTACAGTTTTCTAGTACTAAAAGCCTCTGAGCTAAGCCGCGGACAGACAGACAGACGGACATGGCGAAACTATAAGGGTTCCTTGTTGACTACGGAACCCTAAAACAGCGGCAATACTTTTGTCGTTACTACTTTTTTATTGTCTCGTCTATATTAGGCTCAGACAATATCCTACCGTTCAGCTAAGCGTTTAAGTAGAGCATAACTATTCAATTGAAAAACATTCAAAAATAATCGAGGGAAAATAATAGGTATGCCATGGCATGCGGCATACCTTTTTGATTTTAGAACTTATAAGTAGAATCTCCAAGCGTTCAATTTTAGAAGCCCTGTTTTTTTTTTTTTGATAAACGTAATTTACACGGTCTTAAAATCTTCCTTGTGAATTGTAACTTGTGAACTTGTAGACTTGTAAGTTTTGATAAACAGGGCACAAATGCCATTTCTAGCATTTTTTAAATGTTTGTCTGTGAGATATTAGTTTATTAAGGTATTAGGTAAAAAGTACAAAACCAACAATGTTAACTGTTATTGTATAAAAGCGTTGTGTGGTGGAGCAAAAATATATTTTTCTTAATTTTGTTTTGCCTGTATTACCAATCACTGACCTGCGTAGTAAGATACATGTACGCAAAAAATCAGCCTGCTAAGTCAGCATCTTCAGGTGGCGCACCATGTTTCAAAATTTCAAAATAATAGCTAAAACTCAAGGTACAAATATTAGGTACTCACAATGAAAGACGAAGTTTTTATAATTTTGTATTGAAGATATTGAATGAATTATATACATTTTAACAAAATACATCTTTATGAAGACCATTCAGGGTATTCTTCAGGAGACGTTGGCCTTTGTTTTTGGAAGGAAAAATTGCGATTTTGTGTCAAAAACTGGTAAGTCTTGCCTAGCTTTTATTCTTGATTTTATAAACCCATCTCTTGCCTCTGGTCCGTAAACGGATGAGGAAGCTTCCGTTACAAGCTTAACAGCCTGGGTGTGACAAAGGAACTTCTGGAAATACAATAAATTGTCTCCAGACGATCATCTCTTTGATTAGGCCGTCACTGTAATTCATTGTCATTGGTGGCTTGCTAACTTTTTCTTTTGACCAGTCTATTAAATCTTAATGGTGTGACGTACTTTCATGCGTTTGGCCGTATACCGTAGCCTTCAAAATTTTTCGAAGAGCTATTTCTCTTATTTCAGGTGCATCGTCTTGTAACATAGCAAACAAAACATTTTCTGGATGCACAAAGAGTGAATTGTGTTGAATAGTCTTTAAGACATTAGTTTTCAGATCGTCTCTCAAGTACAAATACTTTTATAGTCTATTAAATTATATGGATAAGCCATCCTTACAAGAAGACTTAGTCTTGATATTAAACCAGTGTTAGGAGCTGAGGTGATGAAGAGAAACGATCGGTTCAAAGCGCTAAATCGTACTGGTTATATTGTAGAAAAGCTTAGCTACTAATACAAGTTCTTATACATAAAAATCAATTGCGGGTTACTTAAAAATTAAACATTTTGAATAAACCAATCACAGCACAGCACGTATCAGTCTGTAGTTCCTCAAACTCACGACGGGGGCGCCACCATCGTGGTGGCGGTAGCAGGGCGCTAGGGCTCCGCGGTCGGCCGCACGGCCGGCGCGCGCCTTTTGGATTAAGGTGCAGCTACAGTGCTCCCCCTCAAGCGAAGCGTACGGGTCGCCGGACAGTCCGTCCGGATGACGTTTTCTGTACGGGAACGTCAGGTGCCAGTGTTGATGAGGCGTCGTCGTTGACTATATACGCTGGCTTCAGTCGGTCTATTGACACTGAACTTTGCCGGCCTGGTAGCTGCAGTGTGAACACTTTGTTTTCACGTTTCAACACTGTGTAGGGCCCGTCGTACGTTGGTTGCAGTGGTTTGCGTACGGCTCAACTCTGATGAAAACTGCGTGGCATTTGTCTAGGTCAGAATGCACGAATATGGCACGGTTGTTGCTGTGCGGCTGAATATGTGATGGCTTGAGACTGTCTATAGTTCTTCGTATTTTATCGACGTATTCTGAGTTTATGATTTCACTGCGTGGTGGTGATGAGAAGAAATCACCTGGGAGTCGTAGGTTACAACCGTAGGTGAGCAGCTTGTGGTCACGGTAAACACGATTAATACACGGCCTTCGTGCATTTTCCTAAAATGTTTCACTGCCATGTACATTGCAAGTAGTTCCCGGTCATAGGTACTGTACTTCAACTGTGTATCCGATAACTTCTTTGAAAAATAACCGAGTGGTTGCCACACATTGTTTACGTGCTGTTGGAGTACCGCGCCGACGCAACTGTTCGATGCGTCGCACATTATTGAGAGTGGGGCGGTATGGCAGGGATGTGCGAGCAGTACGGCGTCGCGTAGATTCTTTTTGCAATTTTCGAATGCGAGTAATGGTTCATCGGTCCACTGGATTATTGTTTTATCCCATTTATTAGAATTGTGTAGATAGGCATTGAGCGGCGCTTGCAAACTTGCGGCGTTTGGAATGTTGTCACGGTAATAGTTAAGCATTCCTAGAAAACTACGTAGTCCTTCTACCGTTTTGGGTTTGGGATAGTCATTGATGACCTTGACCTTCTCCTCTGGTGGTCTGATGCCTTCGCTTGATACTGTGTATCCCAAAAACTTTACTGTTGGCTGACCGAAAACGCATTTTGCGGGGTTAATTGTTATCCCGTTATCTCCTAATCGCTTGAGTACAGTGCGCAGATGATCTCGATGTTCGCTGTCGTTTTCGACACTACCAATAGATCGTCAACAAAAGGAAAGACATAATCCAATCCTCGCAGGGTATCGTGGATGAAGCGTTGGAATGTCTGTCCCGCGTTTTTGAGACCTGGACACATTCTCAGGAATTCGTATAGTCCAAACGGGGTTATAATGGCAGTTTTCTCGATATCTTGTTCTCGGACAACAATCTGTTAGTATGCACGATTTAAATCGATCGTTGATAGTACATTCTTTCCGGCCAGGTGGTAAGTGAAATCTTTGATTCGAGGTATAGGGTAGCGGTCTGGTTTAGTCACTGTGTTCAGTCGTCTGTAATCGCCACAGACGCGTAAATCGCCATTTTTCTTGGTTACAACATGTAGTGGGCTTGACCACGGGCTTTTGCTTGGTCTGCATAGGCCTTGATTGATCATGTCTTCGAACTCGTGTCTAACCTTAGCGTAGCGGTGCGGTGGTATTGGTCGTGCTCGACAATGTATCGGCGGTCCTGTAGTTTCAATATAGTGTTCGACATTGTTCTGCGGGCTTAATTTCATTGACGTTACTCGAGTTGTGCCTGGGAAATCAGCGAGTATATCGTGGTACGATTGCTGCAGGTCGACACTACGTACTGTGGGTTGGTTTGACACTCGTGCCGGTGCCAGGGGGAATGTCATGATCACTCAAATGTCTCGCTGGTGGTGGCGTATGTGTTGGATCATTTAGCTCCCTTCAAAATGGTTGAGCTGAATGGTGCTGATCCATGCGTCATGTTCGTGAACGGGCGCCGTCAGTTGTGACTGGTCATTTCTTAGCTGCCATGGCTTATTTTAATTTTTGAATTGTGCTTATTTTGTAATTGCGGACGCTTTTAACGTGCTTTTTACATTGTTCTCACAATGTATAATTTCAACATGAATAATGTAACCATTATATTGTAACAATATTTTGATTTAAAAGAGTGTCCATGGAGTTTCTTGCCCGTTCTTCTCCATAGGTACCTACTACGCTTTGGAATGGGCAACTAGCTTCATATTTCTGACTGACTGACTCCTTGACAATTCAAAAGTGCCTGTAAATGGTTTAATTGAAATAAATGCGTTGAGTTTGAGTTTGAGTGAGTTTGCCGCGACAGACAGTTTGGTTGTCATGTCTATCAGCCTTCGATTTCGTAGATCGACGTTGAGCTGGTGATGATTAAGGAAATCTGCTCCGATGATAGGTTTGCTGACGTCGGCGACTACAAACTTCCATCTATATGGCCTGCGCAGATTGAAGTTCGAGCGATCTATGCGATGAGTGACCGCGTCCGCGGTAACGACAGCGGCACGTATGGTTGTGACGACTTGAGCGAAGCTACTTCTAGTGATAATTTTTTAATTTCTTCGACTAGATATTGTGCATCACTTTTCGACTGGCTTTGAGTTGTTTGTTGCTCACATGATACAGCTGTGACTTCTTGGGCTTGTTTTATCATCTTGTCAGCTAGCAGCGATAATTCGTCCAGGCTGGTTTCTTTTGTCACGACGAGAACGGATCGTACCTGGGCTGGGAGATGATTCATCCACATGAGTCGCAATGTGGAATCTGGAACCTTGTCACGTGCTAGGTTTCGCATGCGTCGCAGTAGCTGTGAGGGCTTCTGGTCACCGAGCTCCATATCAGACAATAGCTTTTGAAATTGCCGGTTTTCTGACTCTTCGTAGACTGATATCAAACGTTCCTTCAACAAGTCGTACTGTCGTGCTGTCGGTGGGTCGTATAGCAGGTCACAAATCTGTTCTACATCTTGCTTTTCCAATCGCGGATTAAGGTGCAGCTACACCAGGTTGGTGCGTAAACTTTCATAGCAAAAATTGCCAATTCATGCAGGTTTGAGGATGGATTTGCGATTCCCATATACAAACGCTGAATCCTGCTTGCGCAAGTTAACCATCTGGAATAGGGTAGCTTTCCTGGATCTGTTTCAGTTATGTTAGGCGAGACAGTGTCTTGAGAAATAATGTGACATTTCATATAAATATTTTTGATAATTGCTCATTAAATTGACATCAACGTCCGGAAACTCTGTACTACGACACATCGATCAATTTGCTTCCCGATTGTTTCCGAAAAACTGTTTGGACGAAATACGAAATTCGAACTTACGTGAAATTGGCTTGAATTTAAGCTTTAAAGTGCAGCAAAATCTGATCGAAATTATGGGTAAACAACAACTATCAATGTAGTAGCTGTTATGAACGCAATAACAACACATAAATAACGACAGTGAAAATAGTTAAAACACTTCTTAATAGCCGCTAGAAGTAAGTAGTGTATCCTGACTTTTTTGTTTATACTCTGTGCGCCACCTGAAGATGAAGTCTTACGCTTCAAATATTTTGTATAGTTCATTCTATGCTATAGGGTCAACTATTAATGACACAGGAGAAAAGAAAAAAACTAAAAAATAAAAAAAATCGGTTTCACTCCACCCTATTGTGTATAACTCGGAGTAACATTTAGTTTTTGTTTCATCGGAATCGGTTTACTCTATCAAAAGATATGGACAATTGAAATTGACAATTAATGGACCAAGTACCTAATAAATAACATTTTTCATAAAGGGCGGTTTTGCATTTTTCATAAGGGGGCTTAAGGCGAAATAATTAATTATAATTTGAACTTCCTTATTTATCACATTGCCTCGTTATTATAAATTGCCCTGTGGTCTTCGGGCAATCTCATAATACACAGGTATTTTGCACGGGGTGCGGGTATCGCGTGAGGTGGAGGCTCGCCTGGGATCCTGCGCCAGTGGCGCGGGGCCCGCGCTACAGATGGGTAGCACACCTTTTTAAAATGAGGATCGTGCGAGGCACTCTTTTTACAAAGTGTGCTAGCACACTGTGCTACCACGAATGAGGCGAGGCTGCGGTGGCTTCTGAGCACGAACGTGCTGTGAGTGTGTCAGTGAGTCACGTGCTCACCGACTCGCCGAGTCACCGCGGGAGTCGCGTGTGTGCTATGTGGTGTGTAGTGAGTAGTGACGACATCGCTACACGACACAACACACATAGGTACGCAATTGAGTAGTCAGACGCGCGGTGAGTTCTGTCTGTGGTGTATGTTTGTGCTAGCAACAGTGAACGAAGACATCAATGATATACATAAAAAGAGTGAGTGGCTCGATCAACCTGACTCATTTCGTTCAAAACTCACACGTACAAAATGTTCTGTGTGTAGTGGGGTCATTCTCAGACGGCTCAAATACGCATGTCTGGATCGAAATTCAGTACGAAATGGATAACTAACAACTTGATATTTTTTTCTATAACAGGTACGGTCAAAAATTAGGAGGAGCCTGTGTTGTTTTTTAAATAAATTAAGTATAAGTTGGTTTAAAAAAATAAAAACCTCGAAAATATTGACCTCGGTGCCACGCAAAATTAATTCCCGTCTTGCGGCGGAAATTATTTTTTATCTTTTTTACTTCAATACATGGTGCTATTTTGCATGTGTTCACAAACAACTAGATAGTTATTAACTCAATTTATAATATTTCTAAGCCATAATAGGCCTTAGTAGACAAGTTACAACTGGTTGTCTTCATGTCCGACGTTTCGAATTGATATCAGTGGCGCGCACCGATCCGTTCATATATCCTGCGCCGCATCGGTGGTAAGGATAAAACGTCTGTGCGTCTCCGTGCCACTCTTTTATTAAGTGCCATAGTTTCCTCACTGACCTTGAGAATGTGGGCGGGGCTAAACTCCCTACTCCCCGAATACGTAAAACGCGCGCGGTGGCGCGCTAAACTAAAACGGCGATCAAAGAAAATACAAGGGCGTAGAGTTGCGCGCATAGGACGCCTATTTTGCCTACGATTCCAGAAAGGAATGGCGGAGATGCAAGGCTGACATTTGTATAGATAGATACATTAGTTACGTATATTTTAAGTTTTTACTGGATATTATTTTTTAGCATGTGTTTGGATGAAAATAAAAGGAGTATCTTTTTATACACGTGGTACTTTATGTTCGCATAGCTCGTCAAAATGTAGAACAGCTGATATTTTTTTCGCGATTTCAGGGTTGTTCCCATATACACACGGCTAAACATTAAGCTACACATTTTCAGTTTATGCTGATCTCGCATTGTATAGAACTTCCGAACAACGCGAGTAGCCGTGTGTACAATGACCCCTTAAAATATTTCCTACCTACATACATACCTAGAATACCTACCTAAATACCTACATTTTTACCTACATACTTTTATATCTACATGTTGTACTTAGTAAACGCTCGAAACTCTAGCAAAGACCTACATAACATAGGTTTTTCTGTTGCATTTAGAATACGCGTCATAGTGGCAACCTATTCTTACCATTGCATTGCTAAAATTCGCGTAAGCTTAACATGTATTTGTAGCCGTAAGGGGTAAGCAACGGATCTGCAATCATTGAGGTCTGGGATCGAATCCGAATCGATTTTTGTTTTTTGAAACCGTCATTAATAGAAAGTATTCTAAGCAACAATGTTAGTTATTATTTTAACTATTTATGTTTATTTATTATCTATTCATTCTTATTTTTTATTTTTTATGAAGTTTAATATTTGTTTTTGTATTATTATTTAACTATTTATAGATATCAGTATTCAGCAGACTTTATTGAAAATAAATAATATGATTTAGACTTTATGCATGTTTTTTTTTAATGTAACGTAACGTATGAACACAATGAAGTCGAGCACGATACAGCCAGAGCGTGTATGAGTGATTTCTCAACATTCCACAGATAACACACACATAATGAACTGTGGTCGTACTACGCAAAATATAACGTCGCCGTACTATGCAAAATACAGGGTGTAAGGGTGAACGAACACCGTTGTCACTCAAACCAGGTGAGGTATCATTGGAAAGGTCGTTCAAAATATTGAGAGTTTGTAAATAGTACATTGTGATACGAGTGTGCTCTTTTGGATATTACAGTTGAGGCGGTATTATTCGCGCGAGCTGCAAACGAGCGCGATTTTATAAACCCATCTCTTGCCTCTGGTCCGTAAACGGATGAGGAAGCTTCCGTTACAAGCTTAACAGCCTGGGTGTGATAAAGGAACTTCTGGAAATACAATAAATTGTCTCCAGACGATCATCTCTTTGATTAGGCCGTCACTGTAATTCATTGTCATTGGTGGCTTGCTAACTTTTTCTTTTGACCAGTCTATTAAATCTTAATGGTGTGACGTACTTTCATGCGTTTGGCCGTATACCGTAGCCTTTAAAAATTTTCGAAGAGCTATTTCTCTTATTTCAGGTGCATCGTCTTGTAACATAGCAAACAAAACATTTTCTGGATGCACAAAGAGTGAATTGTGTTGAATAGTCTTTAAGACATTAGTTTTCAGATCGTCTCTCAAGTACAAATACCTTTTTGGACTAAAATACAATAGACGTAGATATATTTAGTAACCTATTCCGCTTGACTATTCTTCAAGAGTCCTAAAAAACCCTGTAAGAAACCGAGCGCTGGACGCAAAGCTTTGCGTCCAGCACTCGGTGTGGTAACACGTCACGTTCTGGTTTGCAATTGGTCAATCGTCATCCTGAGGATGCCTCGTTGAGAGGTGAAACACGTGTCGATTTCTTACAGGATTTTTTAGGACTCTTGAAGAATAGTCAAGCGGAATAGGTTACTAAATATATCTACGTCTATTGTATTTTATAATGGATTTCCGCAAAGTCACGCCTGAATCAATTAACTATCTTTTTAGACTATTAAATTATATGGATTAGGCCATCCTTGAGAGATCTAGGGCTTAGAGGAAGTCTAGATTTTTGAGCAGAGAGGAGCGTGCGTTCGGCTCGAGACGGGATCGTGCACTAAGGTTACCCCTATATATAATGTACTCTGTGACTAAGGTCGTTGACCTCTGAGAATCAAATTTTGCCGATCATGTGTGCGTTTCATTACACTGTCTAACGCACGTTCCTTTTCTCTCATATGTTATGTACATTTACCTTATTAGATGTGGAGTGTAAATATAATTGTTAGTTTTGTTATAATATGTGCGTAGATATTATGTGTGTTGTCAATATAGTAAATAAGTAATAGTTGTAATTAATTGTTAGTCATGTTGTGCAATAGATAATGATATATTATATTTTTTTGTATAGGCTGTCTAACGGTTTTGATACTGCCTCTATTTACACCTATAGAAAAACAAAACTAGCCCCCCATTTTACATAAATATTTATTATTGTTTTCGTTGTGTGGTTAATTATTATCAAAAATACAAAAAAATATAAAGTATTGTCACCAACCGACATAGAAGTTTTTAAAAGAAACTCCGGATAGTCAGTACCTGCGTTAGAGGGTGACAGATGTATTTGACGCATTGCGTTTCGGAAACTTATTGGCGAGTCTCAAAGGCGGTAATCGTTTGTCTCATGTGCCAATCTAGTAATATACATGTAGTAGATTTATTAGACGTAGGTTAGCTTGTTCGAATGTAATATTTGGTGCTTTTTTCTTGGTGCTTAGAGGGCGGCATCTAGCGGCGGGTTGCGACATGAGATTGACTGGCGCGTCGCCAGGCGCTTTGTTAAAAGCTTTGGCGTCGTGAGAGCCAGCCGTAGTTATATGAACCTAGCTTTAATGCTACCAGATAATATACTATTTGACGGTGGAATGTGTAATTTTAAATTTGCACTCTGTTGCTAGTGATATATTTTGCAGTTTTTTTCGCTTCACTCTAATTTACGGTCACTTGGTTTAGAATTAAAGTTTTTTCGCGAACGTTTAGCGTGACATGATATGCAATGCATTAATTTTATTTGCTTGTTCTGTTTACTGTTCTTTACGAGCGTTTTTACAAATTAAATACTTTATTTAAAATTCATTTATTTTATTTCCTCTCATGCACACCGCAAATAAACGTATTTTTTTTCTTTCTTTTTCTTTCATTTCACACATTTACAATAGATTACCGTCGGTTTTTGTTTATGAACCCTTTCTTAGGTTTGCGGTTAAGTTTACTTGCAAAGTAACTTACAACTTATTTACAAACATACAGTAAAAATTAAAAGCCCACTAATTTATTAATGCTAAGCCAAACATCCATCAAACCAGACATTTCGAAACTGTCCAAATTCACTCTTTGACCGCAACCTACAACATCCAAAAATTAACATGTCACTTTTTCATGGCTTCCAAAATAATGTAGGTATAATATCAGCTGGATACATAACAAGATGGCGTAATAATACCTCGTGTACATTAGCCAGCCATCGAACGAGCGACAATAGAGCGGGCTGATTTATCGCAGTCCGGATAAGGCGTTGCGCCAATGGAAAAAGGATTTTCCCGGGGAAAACTGGTTCAACTGCAACAAAGGTCAGTTAAACTTTATAAATCTATCATCTCTATGTATAGTTACGTTATTGTAGCTTAAGTTCTTACAACAAGTCTTTTTCCTCGCAAGTGTGTTGAAAAACGTCGTATGAAACGCCTGTGCATTGGTTATTAGGGTGGAGTGAAACCGATTTATTTTATTTTTTAGTCTTTTTCTTTTCTCCTGTGTCATTAATAGTTGACCCTATAGCATAGAATGAACTATACAAAATATCTGAAGCGTAAGACTTCATCTTCAGGTGGCGCACAGAGGGTAGATAAACAAAAAAGTCAGGATACACTACTTACTTCTAGCGGCTATTAAGAAGTGTTTTAACTATTTTCACTGTCGTTATTTATGTGTTGTTATTGCGTTCATAACAGCTACTACATTGATAGTTGTTGTTTACCTACAATTTCCATCAGATTTTGCTGCACTTTAAAGCTTAAATTCAAGCCAATTTCACGTAAGTTCGAATTTCGTATTTCGTCCAAACAGTTTCTCGGAAACAATCGGGAAGCAAATTGATCGATGTGTCGACAATACAGTAGTCACATTCGAGCCTATTAGTACAGAGTTTCCGGACGTTGATGTCAATTTATTGAGCAATTATCAAAAATATTTATATGAAATGTCACAGCTATTTCTCAAGGCACTCTGTCTCGCCTAACATAACTGAAAAAGATCCAGGAAAGCTACTCTATTCCAGATGGTTAACTTGCGCAAACAAGATTCAGCGTTTGTATATGGGAATCGCAAATCCATCCTCAAACCTGCATGAATTGGCAATTTTTGATATGAAAGTTTACGCACCAACCTGGTTTAATATCAAGACTAAGTCTTCTTGTAACCTAATCCATATAATATAATAGTCTAAAAAGATAGTTAATTGATTCAGGCGTGACTTTGCGGAAATCCATTATAAAATACAATAGACGTAGATATATTTAGTAACCTATTCCGCTTGACTATTCTTCAAGAGTCCTAAAAAATCCTATAAGAAATCGACACGTGTTTCACCTCTCAACGAGGCATCCTCAGGATGACGATTGACCAATTGCAAACCAGAACGCGACGTGTTACCACACCGAGCGCTAGCTCCAATTCTTTTGAGTCATATCTGTATAGTTCTTGTTCAACCTGTCCTTTGTCCGTATTCGTTTTGTATCGTAAGCAATAAGGAAGTACCGAGGTAGGCAGTAATACAAGTTGTCCAACTGCAAAGTTCCTTTTATTGATTCTACCCCGTAACACTTCATTATGTAGGTAAGTATGTAGGTAGGTATGTAGTTAGGTATGTTGGTAGGAAATATTTTAAGGGGTCATTGTACACACGGCTACACTTCAAGCTATAGGTACATTTCCAGTATAAGCTGACCTCGCGTTGTACGGAAATTCTAAACAATGCGAGATCAGTATAAATTAGAAATGTATAGCTTGATGTGTAGCCGTGTGTATATGTGACCAACCCTGAAATCGCGAAAAAAAAGTCAGCTGTTCTACATTTTGACGAGCTATGCGAACATAAAGTAAAGTGATTTCAGGCTTGGTCTCATAGTGAAAGCTGTTCATGATGATGAGTACAATGACCCCTTAAAATTTTTCGTGTATAAAAAGATAAACCTTTTATTTTCGTTCAATTTTCGATATGTGAAAAAATTCACGGCAGTAGTATATAATGTATGAATAAATTAAAAGGAAAACTATCACAGCTATAGGCTATACCAGGTTCTACAAGTTAACGAGTAGGTAATAATCTACCAACTTAAATTTGCAGTTACAAAAACATGTTCTCCCGTACATTTCGTATGGGAGAACATGATTTCAACTACAATGTTAAGTTTGTTCTTGGCATAAATTCATTCCAACTACGGAAACCTTCATTATGTGTGGTCCGACACGCACTTGGTCGGTTTTTCCATCTGGGATTGCTCAGTAGCAGCTCGGATTCTCGATTTGTGCCTGGTTGATGGCAATAGGCTCGCCCCTATTTCATGCGACATAACTGGCAAAATGTGAGTGTACTAACTAAAGGTACACCTCTGCCTAACCCTTCGGGGAATACAGGCGTGATGTTATGTTACATTAACATTTTTTTTTGGTCTACTATGTAAATTATGTCAATGTAAATAAAAAATGTATTAATAAGTAATTGCAAATTAAAAAAAAAAAACTCAACAACAAAGCGCCTACGCGCACAATTGAATTGGGCTCTCTGCAGCGAGCTAGTCTATAAACGCACATTGATACAATTCGTTCGTAAATATTTGCACTAACACACGCAAACGTGCATAGTCGGTTGATAGCCGGGGCGGAGCAGCGAGCGACACAGCCGTCCCGTAGCAATGCTAACTCGGGACTGCCGCCCGCGCCCGGCGCGGAGCACCTCTGAACCTCTATCTCTAAGTGGGGTAATATTTAAAAAAATATTGATTAACTAGCTTTTGCCCGCGGCTTCGCCCGCGTGGATGTCGGAAATTATCCCACGGGAATGTGCTACCGGGATGTAATGTGCTATCCTATGTCCCATAACCCACGTGGTCTGTCAAGGCGACGTAGGCGTTACGGTGTAAAAGTAACAGACATGAGATAGCCAGTAACTTTATATATTAGTGGTAGTCCATATCTATATTGTGGTGATAGTGTGGATAGTATGGACAGCAGTATGAAACTATTGGAAAGATTAATGAAAAAATATTGTATAAAGATTAATGAAAAAAACTATGGCATATTGTATGGACGATGGAAACTAAGGCGAAAGCTTTGGGGGAGCCTGCGAAATTCAAATTTTCTTATGTTTTTTGCTTTTTACAGGTCAGTATCAAGTTTTATGTTGATCTAAATAATGAGTCGCAGTTGTATCAAATATTTATTTATCTAATCTAACTAATATTGCAGGAGTTGTATTCCTGTATATAATAATGGTTATTATTCTGTAAAGCTACTATTTGCTACGGTCGCGAATCATATTGACATTCGAAACTTACCCATTAAACGATTTAAAAGCTGTATTAAAACCAAACTTTGAAAAAAAGGGTACCTACTATACAATTTCAGATTATTTAGAAGACAAAAAGCATGGGATTGAGCTGCTCGCTCTGCTAACATTTTGTCATTTTGGCATTGTGACATTTTGAATAAGTACTATGGAAAATCATCAAAATAAACCTACCAGTTTTATATACAAATTCACATTATTGAATATATGTAGGATATTGACAAAATGACATGATTACTTTGTAAATGTATGTATTGTATTATTGTGAATGTGAGGACTATGTGGATGTTTATTTTGTTTTTATTCTTATATTTTTTCGTTCTCAGTTAGTTTTAACAATGGACTGGCAATTTGAGAACTTTATGCGGCCTACACAAATGTCCTTTGTCTACACAATTGTCCTTCTTTGGTATTGTTCGTCGAGTCGTTGAGCTCCTTAAGTTCTGAGCTGAGCTCCACTATTACTGACAAATGCTTGCACTGACAGGACAGGTTCACTCAAATCTGTGTGGTTCATTCCTCAAAAGACCATTTCAGACTCTAATCGACATGGTCCTCATAGGGCCTGACCAATATGCCAATATCTGACCTAGGTATGTCCGGACTTTAAAAGAGACTGTGAGTTTGTTTCGGCCTTTCTTCTCAGAGTAGTTAGATAGGAAACGCCGACCTCATCTAGCTTAATTTTACAATTTTTTGATATTGTTATTACGTGTAACAGTGATTCCAATAACCTATTTACAGAATAAACAATTTCATTTCAACATACACCCTGCCTGACACTGACTTGCAAATTGCAAAAAACTTAAGATTTGAATTTCGCGGGCTACCGGAATTAAGAAAATCGCATCATTTGCACAACGCCATCTATCGAGTAAGTACTCACTGGTAAACTCAAACTCTTCGTTCCAAGCCAAGAGCCAAGTAGTAATAACTTTTGATTGAGTGGACAGATTCTCAAGAAACGGACTATGACTATATTCTCAATCCCTTAACGCTCTTGAAGAGAGTCACGCAAAAATGTCATTAATAAGTACTTACACGTGAATTTTAAAATCAAGAGGGTAAAGAAGGGTTTTTACCCTCATAAGGGATGATTTTAGAAAAACGTAAGTAACTCTTTGTTAGTTACAAAAAGCATAAATTTTCACAGCCCTAACTTTAAAAAAAACCGGCCAAGTGCGTGTCGAACTATGCACAATGAAGGGTTCCGTAGTTGGGATGAATTAATTTATCAAACAAACTTTCGCAAAGTTTTATTGTTATTACGTCTATGGGCGTTCACTGTGTTAACATTGTAGTTAAAAAACTTGTTCTCGCATACAGAATGTTTGGGTTTTTGCAACTGCACATGTAAGTTGGTCGATTAAAAGTTTTTGAGCTAAGTCGCGGACAGACAGACAGACAGACGGACATGGCGAAACTATAAAGCTTCCTTGTTGACTACGGAACTCTAAAAATGATAGGTTTCCCATAAAAACTTTCATCCCCTATATCCGCCCCCCCCTTAAATTTGTTTTTGAGAAAATAATTGCCTATGTTCTTCTCCGGGATGCCATCTATCTCTTTACCAAATTTTATCGAGATCCGTTCAGTGGATCAGGCGTGAAAAGGTAACATACAGAATTACAGACGGACAGACAGGCAGAGTTACTATCGAATTAATAATTTAAGCATCGATTAGTATCGATTATGTGTTCAATTCAAAATGAGCCAAATACTCGATAATTATTAATTTGGTGAAACTCATTCTTCTACGGAGACTCTTAACACCGCCATTCAGAAAATGACGTTAAATGAACAACGCCATCTATCGAGCACGAAGTGATACTGTCAAAATATATGGGAAAACGTTCGAACACTCTGTAAGCTATGTAGAAAAGACTGTTTTTAGGGTTCCATGACTGACTTAACCTGACTTGACTTGACTTGACTTGACCTGACTTGACCTGACTTGACCTAACTTGACCTAACTTGATTTGGATTGAGTTGAGTAAACCTTGAGCAGGTATATTTTATCGCGGCAGGTACATTGGTAGTTGAAAGAAAAGTAGATTACGTACCTTGCTAAAGTGAGTAATTAATGCACTCGTGTTAATTTAGTATGCGCATTCGTGCCTTAATTACTCACTTTTTGCTCGATGTAACAATCTACAATTTTTAAGAAATTAACATTTATCACCATTTATTCATGATTAATTTGTATCATGATTTATAAGATAGATAGCGCCACCTATGGCACTAGTACCAAACAATTTATTTAGAAAACTTGAATTAACCAAACTTTAGATTGGGTAAATTCACAATGTATCGCGTTATGTTTCCGCGCGAAGTATGTGAACATAATCATCATAAAACAACTGTTTTTTATGATGATTATGATCGTGTGTTACACACGTTCTCACAAACTCACCTGATTTTACGCTAGTGTCATTTTACGTCAATAGAATAAATGTCGTTACGTGTATCTACATTACGTACCTAATGAAAATTTCTTCTTGAATACTTTAAACTCTTATATCTTTTGATATTTTGAAGCGATTGCGATGAAACAAAGACTAAATGAAACATCGAGTTACACAAAATATTTGAGTGTATAAGTTAACCATATTGATTTCGTACTTTTTACGTGATACTGGAACAATCAAACAAACGAACAGAAAAACAGACAAAAATTCCAAAAATGGTAGAAATGGCATATGTTGGTTATTCTTGGACACTCCACCTACGTTTCTTTTTCATTGTACAGAAACGCCTCGTCTACAGATTTATGATATGTATAGATATAGATTTACATTTATGGTACGAACGATCTGTAGTACCTCTAACCATCAATTTTTCAGTATAAATTTTTTTCCAAACATGAAAGCCGTTTAGTAGTAGTATGGAAATATTAGCCAACAAGTGCGTCTTGGTAGATATTTTTTTAAGGCAAAAGTATTAGTCTTACGAAAAAAACTGCTCGAATAAAATGTTGTACATGAATCTATGGCAAACATATATTTTTTTCTGATCTTTAATCCAAGCCGTTAAAGAGAAGTAGGCTTTTTAAATTGACCATGTTACGGTACTAAACGGGACCAAGCGCCTTAAGGTACGTAATCGTTTTCGGTGGCTTGGTATACCCATAAAATTGATTTCGGTGAATCCATTTTATCCTTTACTATTTGAATTAATATTTTTAAATTACAAGAAAAGTATGTCTTATAAGTATTCGATTTCAATAAAAGAGATAAATATTCAAAAATCGGGTTACTTTTGAAAATATCTAGGATTTTGCTAATTATTTTGATTTCAGTGGCATTGATTTCGGTGTTTTCGGTGGAAATAAGTGCACCGAAATCAATTTTAAAATCACCGAAATCAATCAATAGTTATTTATTGAAATTTAAAGATCGTTTATTTAGCTTTCCTATCATCTTGTTTCAGTAGGTACAGTTAGGCCGTGCCTTTGTGAAAGGGTTTTAAAAAAAAAGTAAACTATTTACCTTAGAAATAATAATATATTGATTAAGAAATATTGAAATAGCAATTACAATCAATTAAATTAGGATGTGTGTGGCTCTTACAGAGGATCGAGACCGACTGTTGAATGTGACCTCGGATTTGGGCGACGGCGGTTGGCCGTTATCAGCGATACCTGAGATCGGAATGCTGAGAAGTGCAGGATGTACTTCTATTAATTACTTGTTTGTTGATTATTTCAAATTAAATTAAGTCAGGGTTATAACAACCCCCCGCTTAAGTGGAAACTTACGCCCTTTAAAAGCGAAGTTTACTAAATTATGGGTTTTAATTTGTTCTCAGACGCGGCATATCTGTTAATTGGATTATATTTTCGCCGGTCGGATTGTCAGTGTTTAAATTATTATTTTCAGATTCGTGTATTGTTTGAATGGGTTTGAATTTATTGTAAAGAGCCATACATTTCCTATTACAACAATAATAATATATAAAAATGACAAAAAGACTTGTAAATATGTATAAAACAATTGAGTGTGATGGAGATACAATGGTGCCGATTCCCTTGTACACAAACTAAACTAAATTTAAGTTCAGTGCATCTTTTTCTTTCTATTTCATTATGAAAAGGACAGAAGATAAATTTTAGTTTAGTCCTGTCAAATTAATCAGCGCCTGACATAAATTGACGTAATTTTAGTAGGCAAGTTTTTAATCGCGTCTAAACTTGTTTGGAGTAGTGACAGTTTGACAGGACTAAACTAAAATTGATCTTCTGTCCTTTTCTTAATGAAATAGAAAGAAAAAGATGCACTAAACTTAAATTTAGTTTAGTTTGTGAACAAGGGAATCGGCACCATTGGGTGTTTCATTAATGTTAAAGTTCTTAGCAATTTCTAGGATGTTATCAATTATATTGTTAATTCTATCGAGCTTATCGGTGTTCAGATTCGAAATCTTAGGTAAATTCTTATTATAATTGAGTTTGTTAAAACTGGACATATTACGACATGAGTAGTAGATCAGGTTAAAATCGGAGTGAATATAATTAAGGACTGATCTGGGGTACTTCTTACTTATCAATTTTATGTTTTTACAATATCCATTACAGTCAGGTTTTAATGTCAGTATACCTGTGCCTAGGATAGTATATTCAGACATTTTATTTTCACATTTGACGTTTGGTTTCGTTGGTTCCGAATGGGTGAACAACCATCTATTATTTTCTAATGACTGCCAGATATCAATACGACCATACAAGAATTTCGTAGTACATTGTTTCGGAAGGGAACTTAGAATTCTAGTCATTATTTCTGTTTCACAAATAGGGTTATCTATAGTACTAAGCTCGTTAGTTTGTTTACAATTAATGTACGTATGGCTAGTAACAATTTTACAATCGGTCAACTGATCTAGCGTTATATACTTAGATCTATCCTGACTTAAAGCTATGTATGAGGCTGTCGGTAATATTAATGCATATGATTTAGACACATTTACATTATGAGGTACAGGCACAGGGACATTCTTATACAAACTATATTGACTTATTAAAACTAAAGGGATTTTTAAAGTAAATACAAGCTTATCATCTAAAATACAACTTACAATTTCTGACAGATTTATCAAAGTATTTATGCTGCTTAGTTCCAGACTTAATGGGAAATCGGTGTATTTAGGCAAGTTCTTAATGTTTTCGACCAGGTCGTAATACAGATCCATTGGTGATAAAACTGAAGGGTGCAGGGTATTTGAATTTGCAAATAGGATGGAATTAACAATATCTTCTAATCTATAGGAGAGGCTTAAAATACTTGACTGGAGCACATTTAACGCGTTTTGTACGGTGGCTTTGAGTGCTAAAGTATTCGTAATGGCTGTGATATTGTCAATGTGGGAAGAGAGATTTTCTATTGCTGTGGCTTTCTCATTTTTATTAATTTCTATGAATGACTTATTAAAGCTGTAGATCGCGGATTTGGAGATTAGAGTGTTTTCTCTGACTATTCCTAAAAGCTTGTTGTCATTTTCTTTCAAGGATTGGATGGCGTTAGTTTAAGTAATTGCGTCATCTTCGTCCGTTGTTCCAATTATGTGTTTGAAAATAGTACCAATGACGGGTATAGGCAGACCGTTTGGTTTTACTGTGTATTAGGTGTGAAATTGAATAGTAGTCTCTAGTTATGTCGTCATTCATAGAGATTAGTGGTTGAAATATGTTCTGGCAATTTATGTTAATGACTGTATTGATTTTGGTGCACTGATGTAAGGATGAGAACAGCACACTTTTTATATTGTCGATGTGTGACGTAATATAATTTATTTCTATGGGTACTATGACGTGTAAGTAGTCGTTTACTAATAGATGCCAGGGCTTTTGGAAATCTGTTCGATGGTGGTGGTGTCCTGGGTGTTTGGCACACTATAGCATAATGCCGCCAGGCTGTAAGAGATTAAATATATTTTGTTACTAAATCTAGAGCTTAAATAATTTAACACTAAATAAAAGAGACAAAATAACTTATAATCTAACGGAACTATCTGTAGCTTACTTTACTTAATCGTAATGATGATTAACATGTTTCCTATTGATTAATAGGGAAAGTGTGTGGTTCCCATGGACTTTAACTACTTTCCACACAGATGACAATGCTTTCCGCATTCTTAAATGACTTTTTAGATAAACCATATCACCAACCTTATAAGTGACAGGTCGAGACCGTTTATCGTAATATTCATTCGATGACTCTTTGGACTTAGTAATATTCTCTATAGCCCTACTATGGGACAGTTTCAAGCGGTGATTTAACAGTTTAATGTATTCGTGGTAAGTGCTAGTAGGGTCTATTTCATAGATTGAATCCGGTAAATAAGGTTTATGACCAAACAATAGTTCATAGCGTGAATTGGGTAGTAGTATGGACGTTGGTACTGTAGGCGAGGATTCCTGTGTAGACATATTTGTGCCAATCTGTTTGGTCGTTGTTAACATATGATTTCAAATATTCTTTTAAAGTGGAATGACTTCTTTCTAAAGCTCCTTGTGTTTGGGGATGGTAAGGCGTTGACCACAGTTGTTTTATTCTAAGGAATTCACAGGTCTTTTTAAACAAATCAGCTGTGAAATTGGTACCTTGATCAGTTAATATGGTTTTAGGGATGCCGAATAGAGAGATAAAGTGGACAAGACATTCACAGCATTCTTCAGCTGAAGTATGGGGTAAGCAAAGGAGAATTTTGTCAAGTCGTCCTGAAGGGTTAATATGTATTTGAATTTGAATTCACCTGCTTCAGGAAGTGGACCTACGTCCACTATGTCAAGACTAACGCGCTCAAAAGGTGCAGTTGATGTAGAGGTTATCTGCATGGGAGCTCGATTGGTTTGACGAACGGTTTTGTTGAGTTGGCATTGGGCATTTCTTAACATAGTTTTCTATGTCGGTTTTCATGTTTTTCCAATAGTATCATTCTCTGATGCGATTGTACATACGTGATTGACCTACGTGTCCGGCTACGGGTAAGTCATGATTTTGCTTTAGAATCTTAGGAATTTCACTTGGAACTGGAAATATAATCGTATTTTTGTATATATTAATTGTAATGTTCGTATTGTGGAATAAGTATGCTAGAATATTGTATATTTTAGCGTAAGTTTAACAAAGGGATCTTTAAAATCCGAGAAAGCGATTTCTTTGGGAGTTTCATCGCATCCTACCAATAATTCATTTCTTAGATTTTTTGTGATTTGAATAAATCTGGATATGGAAGTTCATCAAAGTGATGTACTTTAGTGAAAATTAAGTAGTAGATATGATTTACTTTTAGATTTGAGGTTTTGAAAGGAATGGAAAGGAGTGTTCTTTCTTTATTCATTAGATCAGAAGTATCGTCAAAATTAGCAAGGACTTCTTCTACATAAGGATTCGATTCGTCAAGATCGATGGATGTCGGAACAATGATGACTTTGGAATTTGAAGATAGTAGAGAGTTTGTATACTCGCGTATACCAGAATGTGAGATAAAGGAGTGGACTGTATGTAGTGGCGCTGGTTATAAGAAAGATTAGGCTGGTAGTTCTGTATGAACTAGTTCTGCTCGTTCTCCCAATCAAGACACAAATTCAACAGAGAAAAATCTAAGTACGACTCACCTTTTTCTTCTGCTACGGCCGCTTCTCAAACGTGGTCGTTCCTTTGGGTGGAATATTGATCACAGAGTCCGGCACGAGTACAAAACACGGTAATGCACAACTTGTTCTTGTTTTTGAGATTTTCACTCACGGAGCTTAAATTCAGAGCGTATCCAAGCGGGATTATATGTATTATAAGTATGATTTTTATTAGACGTGGCTTTCAGGAAATCGGAGTACGAGTTTTCATGCACATCAGGACTTGGTAAATTTACGGGTGAGTTTTCAGGATTTTCGGGGTTTAGAAAGTCCGTGTCATAGTTCGCGGGATCTAGGATATCTGGATTATAAATGAATATTGATGTTCATTTTCAGGGTTAGTGAGTGTATTAGGTAAGTTAAAGTCGTTTTCTTGTAGAGGGTCTAAGGAAGGTAAATTATAACCGTCAGGGTTAAAAGGACTAGCCGGAAGTTGTGAGTCTAGGGGATTGGTGCGTGAGGGGCCTGGTCTCGGAGAAGTAGATATGTTATTATTTAATGGATCCGATATAGGTAGGACAGGCTTGAGTTTTAAATGTTCTGTTTCTATTGTGTTTACCGGGATTGATGCACATATTGGGTATCTGGATAGTGCATCCACAGCGGAGTTAAGTTTTCCCTTTTTATATATGATTTCATATTCATATTCTTCTAGTTTCAGTCTCCATCTTTGCAGTTTACTGGAGGGGTCTTTGTGGTTGAAAAGCCATCTTAGTGGACAGTGATCAGTAACTATTTGGAATTTGCGACCATATAGATATGGTCGGAAGGTTTTGCAGCCAAAAAGGATCGCTAATAATTCCTTTTCAGTAGTGTTATAATTGATTTCGCGTTTATTGAGGGTTCGAGAAGCGTAGGCTGTAGGTTTCTCTTTACCATTTTCTCCTTGGGACAGTATGGCACCTATAGCATAATTGGATGCATCGCATGTTAGTATGAATGGTCGGGAAAAGTCAGGGTATGCTAGTAAAGGTGGGGATATAAGTCTGGTTTTTAAGGTTTCGAAGGAAAGTTGGTGTTCATTTTGCCACTCAAATGACGTGTCCTTCTTCAGGAGGGAAGTTAGCGGTTTAGCTAATTTAGAGAAGTCGGGTATGAACTTACGATAGTAAGACATGAGACCTAGGAATTATTTAATGCCCTTTACAGATTTAGGAGTCGGGAAATGGGATACTGCCTTTACCTTTTCGGGATCGGGTTTCACACCTTTGTCGGTAATGACGTGGCCTAGATATGAAACTTCCTTTCGTAGGAATTCGCACTTGTCCGGTTGTAGTTCTAGTTGGAATTGACGGAGTCTGGAAAATACGTTGGATAGGTCATTCATATGAGAAGGAATATCAAAAGAGTAGATGATGATATCATCAATACATACGAAGCATTGGATGCCTTGGAGACCAGATAAGGCAGAATTCATTAGTCTCTGAAAGGTGGACGGTGCATTCTTTAGTCCAAATGGCATACGTGTAAATTCTTAATGTCCTGTTGGGACTGAGAATGCTGTTTTGGGAGAATCATCAGGGGACTTATTAATTTGGTGGAAACCGGAAGCTAAGTCTAATGCGCTGAAATATTTGCACTTTCCTAATTGGTCTAGGATCTCAGCTATGTTTGGGATAGGATAGGAATCGCCGATGGTCACGTCGTTGAGTTTGCGGTAATCGATCACAACGCGCCATTTTCTTTGGCCGGAACCATCAAGTTTTTTGGGTACCACCCAAATTGGTGAGGACCAAGGGGACAAGGAAGGTTTTATTATGCCTTGTTTCAGCATTTTCTTTATTTGGGAGTCGAATTCTTTTTTGTGGCATTCGGGAAATCTGTAGGATTTAACATGGATTGGATTATCAGACGTAGTCTTGATTATAATGCTCTATTGCCTCAGTACAGGTTAATTAATCGTTTGGTAGGTGGATGATATCCGAAAACTTAGAGCAGACAGAGTATGATGCCTCAGCTTCTTCTGGATTAAGGTGTGATACACGGAGTTGTTTTAGGACTTCTTCTGTACGTTCACGGATATGGGGTTCGGATAGGGTACCGATAAAGATTGGAGCTTGTAGTTCAAACGGATTCAAATGTAATTTAAGGTTGGAATTAATAGTAATAGGTTCTTCAGAAGTGTTAACAACGGAAATGTTAACACGGTTGTTGTTCTTGACTTGAACCATGCAGTTTGCTATTAGCAGACTTTCAGATATGTGTTGATCTTGGATTAATCCTTCTTTTAATTCAGAATTGGACACAGACCACTCTATTACCATTTCAGCTCTAGCTGGAATGGAATAAATAGGTTCATTGAATTTGATCGGCATTGGTAGTTTGTTAAATCTGATTTCTTGGTTGAGGTAATCGATGTTACCTCCGAATACGTCGAACAGATCGCTTCCGATGATACCATCGTGAGGAAGATGTATTTTCTCCACCACATGGAAGTTATGGTTTACGAATTTTTGCGGTGAGTCGGATAGTTGTAGTTTAAGAGAGAAATGGCCTAATGATACATTGGTTCCGTAGTCGGGTTCTATTCCCTTTAGGTTTATAGGTTCGGCTATGAGTTTGAGAATTTTCTGGATACAGCTTTTCTTAATAAGACTTATTGCTGATCCAGAGTCTATTAAAAGACATAATGGTAGGTCTGAGACGGAAGTATTGATAAGGAGATGTGGGAGTAAGGTTCTTCGTGGATCAGTAGTAATTTCAAATATTTCTTTAGGATTTGGGGAATGTTTTAGTTCATCAGGTTCGGTGTACGCGGAATTTGTATTTTATTTTATTTTAATGGATATAGTAGAATCAGTGGATTTAGTAGGTTCAATGGATTTTTTAGGTTTAGTAGATTCAGTGGATTTAGTAGGTTCAGTGGATTTAGTAGATTTAGTGGGTTTAGTAGATGCGGTGTCTGATGGATATGGTGGGTGGTGTCTCGTACGACACCGATACGAGCCACTTAATAGTTTTTTGGATCGTTTTCGGTTTCATCGTTGATTCAAGGTCTTCTTGTTCGTTTGATTCCTCAACAAAATTGATTCGCTGTAGTGGTTTAGAACCGGAAGTAGTAGGTTGTTCGTTATTACGAAAACGGTTGTTATTAAATTCACGTTTACGGCAATTTTCAATTGAATGCCCTGGGAATTTGCAATATCGGCAGATATCAGATTTATTAGATTGATTATTATTGTTAGATGTTGGACGCTGTTGTTGAGGTTTGGAAGGGACAGGTTTATTTGATTTAGAAAACCTATTTTGCGTAGGTTGATTTCTCTTAAACATTGATTGTTGAATGCGCTCTTCATTAAATGCATAATTTACGGCCTCATTTAGGTTTTGAGGAGACCTGCATCTCACCATATAAGAAATACGTGGGTGTAGTTCCAACGTGAAATGATGGAGGGCTAAGTCTTCCATTGCCACTGTGCCGGCCGGGAAGTTCTTTGGCTTTAGCTGTGTATAATGACACTTCTGTAAGTAGACGTGAGAGGCATGTCTCGATTTTTAGTGCAAATTCATTAACATTCTCTTGCGGGCCTTGTTTGCTCTCTTGGAGTTCGGTAAGAAGATGGGCATAGTGTTTTCTGTCACAGAATTGTGTTTTAAGGAATTCTTTTAATGGTTCCCAGGTATTAAACTCTTTTATTGAGCAAACAACTTCCACTTTCCCTTCGAGTCTGCTTAGTATATATTTAAATAAAATAGATTTTTGATTTTCTGAGGCTAGATGATATGCGTTATTACAGTTAGTGATAAATGAGTTCAGGGTTTCCCTAGTTCCGTCGTATGACTTTACAAATTTGAACAGACAGTTGAGGTCCATTTCGGATGATAGATTTTCAAGGGATTCTGCAATTTCTTCAGGTTTGGGAGTTCTGGGCATAATATCATGTAGAGGTGGTAGAATAGAGATGCGTTGTATCGCTGAAGTTGAAGGATATTGAAGGACTCACGACAGGCAGGCGAGCGTGAGGGCTAGCTGCATTCCTGCGTGCTGCTGGAACTGTTGGTAACCGTCTGGATCGTCTAAATGACGGTTGGATGGATGTAGCACTTTCACTTGCACTTGCGCTTGCACTTGCCGACTGTGGGATTAAAATTTTCAATCCCTTAAGCTGCCACCAATGTTAGGCCGTGCCTTCGTGAAAGGGTTTTAAAAAAAAGGTAAACTATTTACCTTAGAAATAATAATATATTGATTAAGAAATATTGAAATAACAATTACAATCAATTAAATTAGGATGTGTGTGGCTCTTAGAGAGGATCGAGACCGACTGTTGAATTTGACCTCAGATTTGGGCGACGGCGGTTAGCCGTTATCAGTGATACCTGAGATCGGAATGCTGAGAAGTGCAGGATGTACTTCTCTTAATTACTTGTTTGTTGATTATTTGCAAGTCAGGATTATAACAGTACGTAGACCGTAAGTACCGCATGAACAAAATCTATCAATTACAGAAAAAGAAGATTGATGAATTCAAGACTGTCAACGAACGCCAACCAATAGGTACTGAAGACTATATGAAATGACAACGTGAATCAGACGCTATAAAAACAAATTATTTAAAAAACAAAAATCCCGACTGCAAAACCTTATAACCGAAAAGAGAAAAACAAGCATTGAACTTTGTTTTTTGTAAGGTATTGCAGGCGGGGACAAACTAAAGTTACACAATATTTCAGGTTTTTAGTTTGTCCTCCTTTTGGGGCAGTCGGGTACAAATATTGTGGAGATTTTTTTATTTTAAGTTCCTATATTGTTAGTTTAAAAGACTACCTATTATTTTTAATTACTTACATATAATGTAATAATTTAACGCTTCTTACCAAAGTAGATTTTTACAAATTTTCCTTTATCGTAATAAACGGGACATAAGTCATGATAAAATAAAATGTTTTATTGTAAAATTAACCTGCAATTTCTTACAGACCATATTTTCATAGTAGTACTAAGGCAGTTTATATTAATTAAAAAAATAGTCTTTGTCATCGAACATAATCAAATCGCGTCCAACAAAAATAGTCAAGTAGAGACTACTGAAGTTGATCAAATAGAGTCCATCGAAAATGAAACAGGCCAAAGAAAATCCATTGAAAACGATCTAGTAGATTCCTCCAAAACAAAATATGTGGAGTCCGCTGACTATACTACACATTTATGTTCACCACCTATTTTAGATGTTCAGTGTGAAGAAACGTTGAATTTAAATTCAATATCTGAAGAGGAAATGCGTTCATCAGAACAAAACTCAATACTCAATACTTTATTGCATTCCATAATGTGTACATAATAGTTGGTATGTTAAGACATCGAATCAATTATGGACCCTGTCGGGCACAGCACAAGTTAATTTTTAATAGGAGAGAGGATGAAGGCGCATACTTTTTTTTTGAAAACGTTGAATTAAAATAAAATAGTATCATTTGTTTTATGGTATTTCTATTATATATAAATATTTATATATACAGGGTGTGAGGGTAAACACCATTATCCTTGAAATCAGTGGTTTGGTGTCATTTATAGAACGTAAAATCAATGGAAAATTAAGAGTTTTTTTATTTTATTTTCTATTACATTTTACCACTGGAATATTTTACGTTTCACCTATGCGCTAGGGCAACGAACTTGCGTCTCAACACGGGTGGCGGTCGCGGGACGTGACCTGACCAGCCGCGAGCGCGACCCGTCCCTCCGTCAGTCAGCTGTTTCGCTTTCGAGCACGGTGTCGGATAGAAACTTTTTAATTTTTTTAAATTAAAATAACTTTTTTTTTGTTGTTACTCGGTCATTTATTTTTATATTTAAGTCAACTACCCATGGTTTGAGTGACAACGGTGTTCACCCTTACACCCTGTATGGTTTTAAGTTAAGTTATTGTATGATTTCCATTATAAACTATAACACTATTAGGTATATTGAGTCTTGTAGGATTTTATTAGATTTAATTGTGCACTGTCTATTACATTCATTTAAAATAAGTAGTATATTCGTGTTTTAAAATAAATTTATATTCAAAGTGTAATGCAGGTATTAACAATGATTTTTATTGTTGTTGAAATGTATCGCTAAAGTATTCGTCAATAGTGTAGTAGCTTTTTCTCTTCTAAGATATTCAAAAGAGTCTGCGCTCAAGCTAAATCTAAATTAATAATTATGTAACAAAATTAGTATTTTTAATAATAAAATAAAAGCTGTTTGGCAGATAATTAACAAAGAAACTGGAAACACAAAACAGCGAGATCAGAATGAATTGTCTTTAAAAATTGAAAATGAAACCTGCAAATAGCAAAAAACGTAAGAAAATTTGAATTACGCGGGCTACTATAAAGCTTTCGCCTTAGATTCCATCGTCCCTACAATAATGGCATATTGTATGGAGTGTTTTCATTTATCTATACAATATTTTTTCATGAATCTTTCCGAAGGTTTCATCCACACTATCACCACAATATAAATATGGACTACACTATCACTATTATTATACATACGAAAGTTATTGGCTGTCCCACATCCCTTACTTTTACGCCGTAACGCCTAGGTCGCCACACATACAGACCACGTGGGTTATGGGACCTAGGATAGATACATTTATCCCGGTAGTACGTTCCCGTGGGATAATTTCCGACCTCCACGCGGGCGAAGCCGCGGGCAAAAGCTAGGTGCAGATCATATTAAACCATTGATAAATGATAATGATAAATGATTTATTTCTGTAAGTAGGTTTGTACAAACACTTTTACACGTCAAACAGATTTTTAAAACTAGATGAGGTCGGCGTTTCCTATCTGACTACTCTGAGAAGAAAGGCCGAAACAAACTCAGAGGTCACAGTCTCTTTTAAAGTCCAGACATAGTCTTGGTCAGATCATGTGAAGACAATGTAGATTGGTGTCTGAAATGGTCTTATGAGGAAAGAACCACACAGATTGAGCGGACCTGTCCAGTCAGTGCACGCATTTGTCAGTAAACGTGCAGCTCAACTCAGAATTTAAGGAGCTCAACGATTTGACGAGCAATACCAAAACAAGAACATTTGGGTAGGCCGCATAAATTACTCAAGCTGCCAGACCATGATTAATTAAAACTAAGGAAAAATAAATAATAAAAAGAAAAGAATGATCCACATAGTCTTCACATTCACAATAATTAAAATATTGTAATACTTTACAAAGTACATATTCATGTCATTGTAGGTATATATAAAATGTCAATGTGAATATAAAATCCAGAAATAATCTTAGTCAGATCATTTGAGGACCATGTAGATTTGTCTGAGATGGTCTTTTGAGGAAAGAACCTAACAGATTTGAGTGGACCTGTCCAGTCAGTGCACGCATTTGTCAATCATCGCGTAGCTCAACTCAGAACTTAAGGAGCTCATTAGCTAGTGTCGGCCTCCAAATAAACGTAGTAAAAACAAAAATACTACCCCCACAGCTACACTGAATGCGACCTACGCGTCAATGAATGGATTAAATCCACCTACAGCCAATGAAATTAAATACCTAGGCACTTACATAACATCTCCTCGCAAGCATATAGTCATCTTCCAAAATCCAAACACAAAACCGGCCAACTGCGTGTCGGACCACGCACAATGATGGGTTCCATGTTTTTGCAAATGCTAAGAAGATCGGCAGAGTCAGTGTCGCTCTATTTGAGAAACGAGCCTAAACCAAATTATATGCATTTTATAGATCAAGTAGAGTAGTTTATTTTCCTGATTAAAGTTTATTTTTATTTTTTGGGAAAAGTGAAAAAAACTATAAATAAATATTTTGTTAAATCAGAAGTAAAAGTAGCAATAACAAACGGAAAACAGCGGTGTTGAAGTAATCATTGCCATTTTCAGTAGAATAATACTTATTAGTAGAATATGAATGTTGGCTGGACGGTTAAAAACTAACAATAGTTTTATAATAACATTATGAACACATTTTTTCTTATTATAATTATAGACATTAATGCGATTACAGTATTCCAATCTTAACTATAAACTGTATTCTAAAATATTCAAAGAAAACATAACATAATCGTTAGTTTTTACCTGGCAACATTAAACAATTCGCATTTCTAATTACTGTCATCCTATGATCAGTCACAGTCGTCCTACGTATCCTTGCGATCTGTTTGACGTCTGATATTTGTTTGCAACTCATTAGTGTTTACTTGCATTGTTTATTCCGCGTTCAGTTAAGCTTTCGAGTTCCTGCGTGTTGAGTGCTTGTGATAGTGAACACTTTTTTTGAGACAGGACTCTATTTTGTTAATAATAACATGTCTCGTTCTAACGTTCGGTGTGTTAACTGTGAACTTCGGTTGACGAGATAATAACTACACATTTCACAACATACATAACCTAACCTAAATGGTAAATCTTTAAAACGATTTTCTGTCATAATCCTATTACAAAAAAATATGCTATGATTACACTTTATGTTATTAGGCCTTAGATCCATCTCTTTCGGGTGTTTTCACTAATGCTCGCGATGTATAAAGGCGACATTTAAAGTACATGGGGTTTTGCCAATCTTCTTTAAGTTGGTCGATTACTTCTCGTTAATTTGTTGAGCATACTTAGCCTAGTTATACCTACCCCACAAAAATTCGAATACCACCACCTGCTGTGCAAATAACTGTGGCAAATAAACCGGACGGAGTCGGAGTCAAATAAAACATCGTCTACATAAACTAAGTGGGAAAAAATATGTAATATTGAAGATAACTCAAAAACTACGCAAGCAAAATTAATAAAATTTATATGGGCCACCTCTGAAGCATGACCTACCAAACAAAAATATCATCATCAAAATCGATTCATAATTGGCGGAAAATCGCGTAATATACACACAAAAAAAAAACACAGACGAATTGAGAACCCCCTCCTTTTTGAAGAAGTCGGTTAAAAATTAGCAAATGCCGAGTCCAAATATGGTTTTCACAAACTCACTATATTTTTGAACGACCTGTCCAACGACACCCCGCAGCAAGAGAAAGACGAGAAAAAAAAGAACCATCCCCACTTTAAGTGTAGGGGAGGTACCTAACTGATTATTTTTTCGCGATTTCGGTCAAGCTTCTAAGTCAACGCAATAAAAAGCTACGGCAAATTATACTAGGTACTTATTTTGATACTCGCAATTAAATCGCAAATAAATCAAAACATTTATTATAGGGTAAACATACATGTATACACACTTAGAATCATGTTAGGCAATAGGCAAGGTACTAGGTACTTACAGCAGCACAAATAAAGGAAAAAAGTACGAAAATCGTTAATTTGTAGTTTTATCAAATAAAAATATATTTTGCGATTACAAACTCACATTTTGCAGTTGGAGAATTGACCGCGACGTATAACGATGTATGGGAAAACATGATTTTTAACTATAATAATAATAATAATAACCCCACCGCCGTATCTCTACGTTGACGTCGTGGTGGGGCTTGCGCGCTCCGAACTCTGGGTCTGAGCCGGCAGAGTTTACTTTGCCGGAACGGGTCTAGAGTGAGGAGCCAGACCAAGAGAGATACAAAAATCCGCAGGGCAGCATATGGCAAGCTGTTGGGCAGTTGCGACCCCACGGACCCGATCTCCCGGGAGAAGTCTTGTTCCTCACATCTGGCTTGCCTTTATTGGCCGGCTGGAGTGAACAATGACGAGGAACAGATCTCCCACCTCATTCTTGCCTTGATTGGCCGGCTTGAGTGGAGATTCGCAAGAGCAAACGTGCTCGGAGGAAGGAAGTATTTCAGTAAGTGCTCGTAGGGATCTTGACCATCTTCCGGGCTCTGGGATTGTTCTGAAAGCCGTGGAATACCTCTCCACTCCTCAAGCGCCTCAGGAAGTGTTGCCCCCTTGTCGCTACGTCACTATGTGCTAGTGACTGTTTCGGGGGCCCATTATTGAGTGTGCAAGTCACCCCCTGCCATTTTATCCGTGTATACCATAACATTGATCAGGCAGGGGCCATAGTCTTTCCATAGTTCTAGGTATCCAGTCCACTATAGCCACCCAAACCCATAACCCAATATGTTTTGTTTCTATCTTCTGCAATAGTCCTACACCAACCGGGGGTTGTCCTTGGATGCACTTGCATAGTGCATACAGGGATAATCGTCGGTTGGTGCCTCATTCCCTTTGAAATTGTCTAAGAGGCCTCTGCGAGTTGGCTTCGGCCCCTCGTACGCCTTCCAAAAGACCGGGACCCCATGGTCCCGAGATATGTCAAAAACTAAATATAATAATAATATTTCCTTCAAACTGACGTGGGGATGCACCGAGATGTGGTCGCAGTGGACAAGGGCCTTACCCCGCTCTCCTTGGCGAAAGAGAACTGGTGCAAACCTATAGTACTTGATACTAACGATCGTAAGGAAGTATGGCAAGGCAAAGAGCTACACGGACGCTTTTTCCGGGCTCTCCATGGGCCTGAAGTAGACTTTCTGGCGTCTGTATCCTGGCTACGTTTCGGCGACCTCTTCGGGGAAACCGAAGGTTTTGTCTGTGCGATTATGGATGAAGTCATCATGACGAATAATTACCGGAAATATATTGTCAAGGACGGTACGGTTGACGTCTGTCGGGCATGTCACTGTCCCGGTGAATCAATCCGACATATTGTTTCCGGTTGTTTTCGTCTTGCTAACGGCGAGTACTTGCACAGACACAATCTAGTAGCTAGGATTATCCACCAGCAACTTGCCTTGCAGTACAACCTTGTGGAGTATGAAGTACCATACTACAGGTATGTGCCTGACCCAGTTCTCGAAAATGGTCACGCCACATTGTACTGGGATCGATCTCTCATCACTGACAGGATTATTGTAGCCAATAAGCCTGATATTGTGGTGATAGATCGACGAGAGCGCCGTGCAATGATTGTTGATATCGCTGTGCCTCATGACGAGAATCTCGTGAAGCTGAGAAAGATAAAAATATCAAGTATCTTGACTTAGCACACGAGGTTGTCGACATGTGGGATTTGGACTCTGCAATCTTTGTACCGATAATCGTTACGGTCAATGGCTTAATAGCGAAGAGCCTCGACAAACATCTCAGGAGGCTCTCATTGCGCGGCTGGGTCAAGGGCTTGATTCAGAAAGCAGTACTCCTGGACACCGCACGCATAGTGAGGAGGTTCCTCTCTCTAGAGCCCTGACCACCGGCAGGCTGGACCTTGATCCTGGTGCCGATGGCCTACTAGTTTTTATATTTTTAATTGTTTTTTATAAAAATATTTTAAAATGTAAAAATTATGTATTGAAGCAGGAATAAATGTCATGTAATAATAAACATTTATTTCAGACCAGGTCCATATTTTTATTAGTAACAATATATTTAATAACTAATTTTAATATACAATTAAGTTTGTATATTAAGCTGTAATATTAAGTTTGTTTTTGGCATAAAAGGGAATGCCAGATCCGGCCCCACCTTTCATTAATGTACAGAAAATGTAAATGAATCGAAAATGATCGCATGAAAATAGGATCCTTTCTTATTCTGTTACACTTGCGTACAAAAAGTTAATGAAAAAAGGAATTAAAAAATCAAAGGCATATTTCCGGTTTTTATTGCGACCTTTTGCGTTACTTAGTACGCATACACGCGGAACCAAACGAGATTTTTAATTTAAAAAATGCCATCTAGGTATTAATGTATCATGTACGGATTTTAATTGTATTCCTTCGGTTTGAATGCACACAGGTAATAAAATTAATGTTTTCTTAAAATATATTTCACTAGGAATGTTATTATTATGTTCTAATCATTATTTCGCCTTTAAACATCACTAGGTAGGTCTTTAGGTGTAGTGTAACTTTGTCTAAAATTAGCACTTCAAGCTTAATATTTCGCAAACGAATCCTTGAATCCAAAAATGGCTCGCAATATTTTTGAACGACCTTTCCAACGATACCCACACCATGGAATAGACGAGAAAAAAAGTCCAGTCCAGTATTACCAAGAGGTATCCATCAATATTACCCAGTTATTCGGTTGTGAAGGTCAGCATCAGTTGGGAAAAGGCTTGGCAGATTAATTGATTAATGCAATAAGTAAAGCAAAGCATTTTATATCTTTGGTAAACATACCATCCATCTAAGTTCACATATGGAAGCAATAATTATAATCATAGGTACCTATATTGAGTATTGATTTAAGTAGCTTGACCAAGTTTTTTCCAGACTTCGATAGGCTATAAGCTTGATTTGATAAAACTTCGTAAATAAATTCGTCGTTATGTAACACGGTGATAATAAGACATAAGTAGACGCTTAATATTTCCATCAACAATTTTCCTGCCATTTTCATAGTTATTTTTCACTTTGTAGTGTTTTTTTTTGTAAAAAAGTTTTCAATAAAAAATACAACAGGCTGAAAAAAAATTGTAAGTATGCCATTTCACTCCACCCGCCCTAGTCACAGAACAGGGGACCGTTTTAAGCCCCCAGATAATAGTACTGACGCCCTATGTATATCTGTACCGGCCGCATCGCCGCCGCCGCGTTGCCGTCACACTTCGCCCCGCGCCGTCCCGCACGCCTCGCACCGCCCCGCGCGTGAAGCACCTGGCGCCGCGCGTCCGGCACTCTGTCGCTCGCTGCCGTACCGGCCGCTGCGTGCTGCAACTTTACGTTGGCACGGTCGTGCTGTGCTCTAATGCACATTCGGGTGCCGTGAGCGTCATTCAGTTTTTCCGTCTTATTGACCCGATTCATCACACGTTCTGATCAGAGTCCAACCAGTAGGTACAAAGTAAGGTTTCACCAGACAGCAACTATTACGTAACGTGTGCGCGTGGCCATGATGTTGTTAGTTTCCGGTAAACTCTTGCGGTTTATTTGAAGGAAGATAGCGGTCTCCGTGAATACAAAGCTAACTGGGCTGGTGAGCTGTGGTCTGAGGGTGTGATTTTGCCGCGTGCCTGAACGAGCGGCGCGCGTGCACCGCGCATGCGCCGCGTGAATCTCGACCGTACGCATCCGCGGGGGGCGCGGGGGCCGCGCGCGCCTGCCGTGCCGCTCGTGCCGCGCGTGCCGCGCACCGTCAGCCTGCCGAGCTTGCTGCGCGCGCCGCGCCTGCAGCTCGCGCGTAACCTGTCGCACGTGGTCGTGCCGGGCCGCACGCGGCCCCGCGCTCTTCTCGGCCCGGGATTCGCTTTCGCCGGGTAATCATCTTTTGTTTCACTACTACATTTTTCATTATGCATGAGTAGCAAACGATGCGATTGCTATTACTTTGGTTATTATTTATACTACTTAAGTATATTTTTTTATTTATTATGAAATAAAATCATCTTCATCTTTATAAAAAAAACTTCTACTTAAATACGATAAAAATATGGACACTGGATAAATTGAATAAAAATAGTATCCGTATTTTTGAACATTTGGTAAGGTTTATTAATTAGTACTTATAAATGCGTAATCTCTACAAAAAATGTGTTTCGTACGGCTGAATTTGATATAGCCACAATGCATTGATTTTATATCCATAAATGTCACCGTACTGTTTCTCAGGAAGTATTCGACCAATTACAACCTAATTTTAGTATAATTTAGTAGTCAAAGTCAAAGCAAATAATTTATTTTAAATAGGCACTTATAAGGTAGTTTTGAACGTCAAAAACAAAGAAATAGAACTGATTCTAAAGGTTGTCTCAATAGGCGAAAATCTCTCTTTAAGCGTCCATTGATGACCTCTACCACCCAACAGCAAATGGTTAGCCTGGACTTGTCGAGCTGGTCTGTGGTAACCTGCGTTTCCTACGGATTTTTCGTCTCCAGCATATGCACTATGGCAGCGTATGGACCTTTAGAGTCCCTGAACCCACAATCTAAAGTAAATACGTCTCCTGACCTAAAAAACAATGAAAATCTGATTTAATTTAGAAGAAAATATACCGTGAAATATGCCAACATTGCCGCCAATGGAAACTTTGCCCGCAGAACGATTTATAAGCATATGTTTGATTTGCAAAAATATCTTAATATTATGGCAACATTCATTCACTTTGGTGGAAAATAGGTTATATGTATGGCAATACTGACTATCGTGTTTGTTGCTTACTTCGCTTAGTAACTTCTTGGAACTCGTTGAGTAAGGTGCGTGCTTTTGCGGGCAAATTTTTGTGCAAATTTGAAAGTATATTCTGCGAGATGGCGAAAACACAGGGTAGTTTACTTTATATCAGTTAATAGACAATTATTTGTAGAGTATAATAATGTTAGTGTCACGGCTCAGGGTCTTTTAAAACTAAAGTTATGATGATGGGCACAGTTATCCAGTAATGTTCCGACCTACGATTGACAACATTGCCCGCCATTAAAAAGGCTTAGGGTTGGCACGTTACGAAACCTTGCATTTTATTTATTTTTTAATTTATGGCTACTGCTGAGCTTATTAAGTTTTAAACATATATTAGGTATTTAATTAATAAAATTCAAAGATGACATTAGTTATTGGGTACTGAGTGAGTACCTGCTCCACACTACCGTATAATTTGAACTTTTTTATTATTCTTTTACTGGTAATGAGCGTAAAACATATTTCTTTTTATTTACCTAAACACAATCACATTATTTAAAATTCAATTATATTGAATTGTAGAAAGGAAAAAAGTCAGAATATTTTTTACCATGTGCCAACCCTAGCAATTTTAAAACGCGAAATGTGGATTGTATGAAAAAGAGAAAAAGTGTCAGGGTAACATTGCCCAGTCGTTTTACTAAGAAACTTTTCATAGTGTCGTTTACATTCCATAAGTAAACGCCATCTTTACCAAAATTCTCGTACTGGTTTTTATGTCATCTGCATAAAGGCCATATTTGCGTCAAAAATTAATGTGGGCAAAGTTGGGTAAAAGTCCAGATAACTTTGCCCGCCAAAATACGAAAAAATATTGAATTAAATGTTGAAAAATTGTAAATTTTGCTATACTAACACATACACATGATCTTACAGTTTTATTTGATGAATGAAAATACTTACGTCTCCATAGAAAAATCGTACTAAAATTGTAATTATTCCAAAAAAGTGGGCAAAGTTGGCATTTTTTACGGTAGTAATTTTGTCGATAGAGGTTGTGATATCATTACAACTTTTGGTGCCTAGATATAGGCCAAATTGCTGCTCCAAGCTGTTGATATAAATGTTTCAAACCACTAGGTATGGTTACAGTTACAGTATAAAATAGCCGTGTTTAGCCAATAATAATGAGCTATTTCAATATACTAGCAAAAGAAGAGTATATGATAGCAATACCGTGGCTGAATTGAATCCATGTTTAGATTAAATTGAACTGGTGAAATATGGGCGTACTAAATATACACCTCTGCCTTACCCTCCGGGGAATGCAGGCATACTGTTATAATGAGCTCGAAGAAATCACTTTTTCAAGGTGAAATAAGTATGAAAAAGTGATTATCCGATTTCATGTAACTTCACGGATAATGACACTACTCGTTTTTTTTCAAAAAAATGAGGAGAAAAACGTATTCTTTCGGAATATAGCATTTTTTTTGTATGGACGGTGAATGTTCTCTACAAGTGGCCACTCTGAAATTTCATAGCTGTCATATGTTTAATCTGATTATTAAAAATGGAGCGCTTTACGAAAGAGCAACGCGATACAATTGTGAAAACTTATTACAAAAATTTGGAAAGTTACGCTGAGACCGCTCGACTGTGAACGGCATTCGTTACAGGACCATGATAACGGAGTTCTTGTGGCCTCAACTGGACGACATGTGGTTTCAGCAAGACGGCGCCACCTGGCACACCGGGCATGAAACAATCGATTTATATTAGCAATGATTTCCAACTGGCCACCAAGATCATGCGATTTAACGCCGTGCAATTTTTTTCTTTGGGGTTTTGCGAAATCTCGGGTTTATGCGAATAAACCAGAAACAATTTCTGAACTCAAATCCGAGATCCATCGCGTCATTGCAGAATTGGTGATACACACATATACCTTTGTGGAAAAGTCATGAAAAGAGTAATAGCCTTTCATCAGAGCCGTGGGTGCCATTTGCCGGATATTGTATTCCATACTTAATCGGAACATTTGTCTTCTTTACAATCCAATAAAAACATTACCACTCTCCTATAAAATTCGTGATTTTATTTTAAAATGAAAAAGTGCACTCTTACCCTTCAGTTGCCCCTTCCAAAAGGTAGTTTTCGTATGGAGAAGAATAGGCAAGAAACTCCACCATTACTCTTTTAACAATGTTTTTTATAAGTACAGTAGCGGTCAGAAAGAAGTGGAATACCAATCGTACAGACGCATAGATTGACACTTCGGTTTAACTTACGACCTTCTTATAATAAGTCATTTCTATAATAAAGACACACTCAGATTCGTTTGCAAATGATTGTATTTCATAAATTCAATCACTAGAGTATATGGCATGATAGCTTAGCGGTTATCGTATGTGGGTTTCATGCATAACAAGCCGCGGGTTCGAATCTGACGCACGGAAATAGTATTTTTAATGTTTTAAAAATTACTCGAATGAACACGCTATTGACTATAATTCCTTGTTATTGTTATTGAGGGATAGTGACGTGTTTAATCTATTTGTTGTGTTGTGGTTCATTTTGACCCTGTAAATTGTACTGTAATAGTAATAGTCCATTTATTTGTGAGAATATTGTTACATAGAGATGTTACATAGTTTTTGTAGTACATAATATTCTGCCGTTTCCGGCGTACAAATACATTTTCAGGGTTTTGTTTGTCACACATTGAATTGGCATTGAATTAAATAGATTAGGATAACATATTCATATTTTATTTTGGATAACATTCAAATTGAAAATTAGTCAAGTATTAGTTATGGAAATTTCAGAAGGATTAGGTTAGTTAGGTCAAAGAAATAATAAGAATAAAATATAATATTATTTCCTAATATTTATGCCAACTTTTCATTCATAAAATCAATGGTCGAGTAGTAGCATTTATTTAGAAGATAATTGAATAATTTACTTTTAAATGTCCTAAAGTTTAGAGTGTTAAAACAGTCTGGTAGTTTATTATAAACTTTGGTCGCCATACAAAATACATTATTAGAAAATAGTTTATTATTTCGCCTAGGTACATGGAACATGTGAACTTTGCGGCTAGGTCTGGATACAATATCATTATGCTGTAAATGCAACCGAATTTAAATATTAGAATGAAAGCGAATATTATTGCGCTGCGTAAAAGTGGACTTAATAATACATTTATTTCTATAGCATAATCTGACGAAACCGAACTGAGTGTGAGTATTATGATTTAATTATTTTATCAAACATTTATCTAATTGTAGTTTTTTTTTTTTAAACGTTTTGTATAATTACCTTATGGTCTAATCTAAATACAAGAAAAAATAAATAATATCAAAGTAAATTTATTTACCTAGATTATTGAATAATAAAATAACATTTTAATAAATACTTTAAGGTGCAATTTCTAATTTTTATAATTATAATTATGTTTATAGATAGTAGGTAATAATAGTATTTTGCTTAGTAGCCTAACAGTACTCCTTTTTAACCGACTTCTTCAAAAAGTAGGAGGTTCTCTATTCGTCTGTATGTTTTTTTTTTTTTTGTGTGTGTGTTACTCCGTTACTCCGCCAGTTGAACGCGCCTAAACGCGTTAACAATGAACGCGCCCGCAGTGCGCGGGGGCGACGCGGTATCGGCGGCCGTTCGGCGCGGCGCGCGCGCCCTTTAGTCGGCGATGGGACATCTCAAGAGTTACACACGGATCGATTGGATAAATGTATCCTGCGCGTGTGTCCGACATTTTTATATTGTATTCGTCTCTACAATACACTAATTAAAACAAGTTGAGGCTATTATTTATATATGTCCCCAACAAATGGCGACCGTGAACAAATAAGAAGAACCATTCTCAATATCAAACACGTGTAATACGGCGTCCCTGCGGCGCGGCGGCGTCCCTATCCCTGCTGCCCAAAAAATGGCGGCGGTAGAAGATGTTCGTCGGTGAAAAATATCTGCGTGTCTCCGAGTCAAAAGGTTCCTGGTGAGCTCCGTGCTACGTCTCCGAGTCGTCCTCTGTTACTATACGTCGGGTCAGCGTGGGTCTCCACCTCTGAGCTGCGAAGAATCGGCGCCGGCGGCGTAGTGATTTAATGGAAGTGAGCCCGTTCCTTATATGGTTTGGTGTTTGGGTGCCTAGCTCGCCAAGCTATTTTCTTTAGCATATCAGACTAGGTATTTGCGTCTATACTGGCGCTACTCATCGCCACAGAGCTCAATTTTTTATAGGTATAAGTACCTATTTACTACCTATAATAAAATTCACTTTTCGGTACTATACTGTACCAACAGTGTGCATGGCCTAACAGTTGGGTGTTTAGTAACACGTGCTTGGGTGTTTGCGTCTTTTCTGTCGCAACTCGCTCCTGAGAGGTCCTTGTTCGGTACTATACTGTACCAACTGCTGGTGTGTGGCTTATTGCTCAAAAAGTGCACGTGGCACGTAATTATCTTGTTTTCTTATAACCTATTTCTAAGGTTCATAATACTCTAGAGCTAAGTCTCTTTTTAGTAATTTCCAAGTTCTAGGTATCCTAAATACCTACGAATAATAATAATTATATTTTCTAAGGCGAGTAAAACCCTTGTGTTGCATTACATTCAACGACATTTGCCGAACATTCCAGCGTATCCGGGTTCGCGTGTACATCCGGCGCGCTCAACTTCGTGCCTCGGGCTTCGCTGCGTCTATCTGACGCGTGTTGCTGTTGCTGCCACGTGCGGTTGGCGAGCTCGACGGCAGTGGGTGGCGAGCTCGGCGGCCGCGGTGTGGTTTGAGCTGTTTGTCTTCTGGATTGTATAACCGGTGGGATTGCACATTTTATTTGGTATTTTTGATAGTAGTTACCTACTACTTATCTGCAAGGTTTGCCCAACTCATTGTTTTGTGCGTGTTACTTAGTGTTTCTTTAAAAATCACTCAACCAACATGGCAAACGATACGGTTACCTCTCCTAATGTGGAAGGCGACAATCTTGAAACATTGAGAAATGTTTTACTGTTTTTGTTGAATAGCTTTTCAACGAGTCGGAGTAGTGAGGTCATTGATACATCAAACGAAAGTTTTTTTTTCTTTAATTCAATTATTATTGTAACATTAAATTTTGTGCGTGTAAAGCCTTGAAATATAAGAAAATAAATATTACAAAAATATATTAGGTAAATTGCTAAGGTAATATACACTTACGCCATTATTGCAGTAGTAAACAATGTTGATACGTAACAGTACAATACGGACTTTTCCAGCGTAATTTTTCATCTTGAAGGCGATACGTATTACGTATTAGTTATTACGTGTTATTGTGGTTATGTTAAATTGACACATCAACAGTATCTTTACAGAACATTGTTTTTGGGGGGAAATTCTGAAAAATATTTTTGTGTATCCATCCAGTGCTAATCAATTTTTATCGAATTTTTTAAGTGTAATATGTCTAGGTTTACAAGAAAAGACTGTAGATGATGAGTATAATCACGTCTAATAATTACAATAATGAATAGGCGCAAAGGTCAGTCTCCAGAGCATACCCAAACTGCCAAGGCCTTACTGTGCGCGAAAGTGGCGCCGAATGGAGTACGCGAGGATGCAGGAGCTGTATAAGACCAGCAGATCCCGCGCAGCTGCAGAGGTGATCGACGGACAAATTCGGGGTGTTAGACATAGCCTCGCTGATCTGGATGCCTTATTTGCGTCCGGTGATGGAGGCGGTGTTGGACGCCCCGGGGGTCACACCGGAAGTTCTGGGCGCGTTAAAATGCTCCGAGCAGTACGGGGGCAGTCGAGATTACTCGCAACTGTGGACGCCATTTATCGCGATGAAGAACGCCGCGTCCCGCGTGGATAGCAAGTCGGCTCCGGGTCCTGAGGGAATTCTCCCAGAGACCTAGAATACTCTGCCTTCTGCAACTCAGGTGGAAATATTCAACGCGTGGCTGATGGCTAGAGAGGTCCCTGACAGACTACACGGTTGCCGCACAGTCTTTGTACCTAAGACGGAGTATCGGCCGATTTCTATCGCGTCGGTGCCCCTTAGGCACATGCACTCTGTTTTGTCGAAGAGGCTCGAAGCATGCTGCCCTCCCGATGCACGACAGCGTGGATTTATCTGCGCCGACGGCACACTTAAAAATTCGGCTGTGCTGGACGCGGCGCTGGGAGATTGCAGGAAGAAGCTGCGTGAATGTCATGTAGCGGTACTGGATTTTGCCAAGGCGTTTGGTACGTTGTCGCATGCGGCACTGGTCGATCTGCTGAGGAAAAGAGGCCTGCCTGAGGGGTTCTGCAGTTATTTTGCGAGGTTGTATGCCACTTCCGAGATTGTTTTAGTTGTGTATAGAGCCCGCAGCCACTCTTGCTGGACCAGCAAGAGTGGTTCAGGGAGTTCGGCAGGGAGACCCGCTGTCCCCGTTGCTGTTCAACATGGCAATGGACGTGATACTGGTAGCCCTACCAAAGAAAGTTGGCTATAGGTTAGAGGGCGAGAGTGTTTCAGCTCTGGCCTATGCCAACGACCTAGTCCTGCTTGCAGGCTCGACGGTAGGAATGCAGTCACCCATTGACTGTGTCTGTCGCACGGGTAGGATGATGAGCCTTTTTGTTAGCCATGTGACAAGCGCTGTGCTTTCGATGGTGCCCGATGGGAAGCCCAAGAAGGTTCACTGCCTAACTGATCGTACCTTTAAGGTAGGATCACGTTGGCTGAGGCAGGTGTCTTGCTTCGAACGTTGGCGCTATCTTGGAGTGGACTATATGGCATCTGGATGCATGACGTTAGAAAATGATATGAAAGTAGCCTTGACCAACATCACAAAGGCTCCCTTTAAGCCGCAGCAGCGGCTCAAAATTGTAAGGGTACATCTAATCCCGAGGTTCCTGCATGGGTTCGTGCTAGGCTCGATCATCCGTAATGGTCACGGATGATCGATTGAGAATGCTCGATGTCCAGATCCGGAGGACATTTCAGACCTGGCGTCGGTTACCGAAGGATGTGCCTGTTGGGTACTTCCACGCAGCAACCACGGACGGTGGCTTAGCGATCCCGTCACTGAGAACTTGTGTGCCTGATCTCAATAAAAAGAGATTTGGCCGCTTGGACTCGTTGCGATGGCCAGTGGCTAGAGCCGCCACCAGATGCGAAAGGATCCGAAGGAAGCTGCAGTGGGCCGACAAGCAGCTCCCAAAATTCACCACCGAAAACCCCAGGTCAGTCGAGCGGACGACCGCATTGTACGGGCGTGAAGCCCTGCACGCTACCGCAGGACGGACTCGAGTTGTGGGAGAGTCCACGGGTTCCTGCGTCCACAAAGTGGATGCGGGAGCGCAGCGTGCATTATACGGATCGGGACTTCGTGCAGCTCGTGCACACTCGTATAAATGCGCTCCCGTCGAAAGTACGCAATACGCGGGGGCGCAGGACTGTTGTGGAGTGTGAGCTGAACTGCCGTGCATGTTGCATGGTCAGGGAGACGACGGCACACACCACCCAACAGTGTCACAGAACGCACGGCGGCCGTATTGAACGCCACAATTGCGTGTCAGACGTCGTCAGCTTTGCCATGACGGAAAAGGGGTGGACGGTGGTGAAGGAACCGAAGATCAGGACCGCGTGGTGTCTCAGAAAGTCCGACATCATCGCCTCCAGGAATGGGGTGGGAGTAATTGTGGACGCGCAGGTGGTTTCGGGGCGGCGGCCACTTGATGAGCTTCATCGTGAGAAACGTAGTAAGTACGGGAATCACGGTGAACTTGTTGACAAGGTCGCGGACATACTGGGACCTTGTAAAGAGAGCGTCCACTCAACCTCCTGCACCATTTCCTGGAGGGGAGTATGGAGCCTGGCGTCCTATAAGGAGCTTAAAAGGTTCATCGGGCTCGACGAGGGAGAGCTGGCCGGCATCCCGTCTTTGGTCCTGAGAGGCTCACACATGAACTGCATGAACACGGTTCAACAGCATGACCCGAATCGATTGAGTCGGGGAGCGAGTGACCGGATTCCTGTGGTCGCGGGCGGCCCCGGGCCCAGGGGTCGTAGCTCCCACCAATGGGCATACCCTTGCTTTCAATAATCTTCGGCCTCGCCCAACACCTCGCCGATGAAATGATGAAATCTCGACCTACTGTTTGTGTAAACAAACATTACGCACCGGCCGGCGGACAAAATCACGTATTGGGGTGTGGCTAAATATCTATTACTCTCTTATTGCCATAGAAAGAAAGAGACCAATTCTTCTTGCAACTGTTGGGCGCAAAAATATAAACAGCAATATCGAAAACGGGACCAGACGTGTTCAAATTAGATACGTATTGCAATTTTACACATATTTATTAATTAATTATTTACTTTAAAAATCTTGTTATTTCCCATTGCGGTCTGAGCTGACTCAAAATAATTCGACAACAACAACGTGCTAGCGTTTACCAAGAGCTGCACGAAATTCATTCACGCCAATAAGTAGGTAATAGCAACTTACAAAAATTAAATACGAAATACACTTTTGTATTGATACGTAATGATACTTTTCTCGACATAATTTCTTTTTTTAATTTCCCTACAATAAAAGTGTTTTTCATGATATCTTCGTAAATATCATTACGAAAAATGTGAAATAAATTACTAAGATGTATCCCAACCCATAGATTCCGAATTTGACGTAACAATAAAACGTCCATAATAGCACATGACCGACTTATTGCTTCGGGATATCGATATGTTTTGCGTTTCATAAATAATTGTACAAGTAAACAGTTGTAACTAAAGGGACCTTTGCAAGCTAACGAATTAGAGAACTCTTTAATACTATTGCTTAAAGTTAGTCAATCAGAGTCGTTTGCAAAGGATATAAAACCCAATCCAAACATAATAAAAGTAAATTGTAATCCTTAAGTCCAATATTAAATACGAATGATTTAATAAGAGTGGGTGGCAGGTTAAGTCAGTCTGATTGTCAGTACGACAAAAAGCACCCAATTTTACTGGATGTTAAACACCACTTCACTAAACTTATAATGAAATATGAACATTTACATTTAATGCACGCAGGTCCACAGTTGTTTCTGTCGTCAGTACACGAGAGATTGTGGCCAATAGGAGGCAGGATCTTAGCGCGCTCTACTGTTAGACAGTGTGTTCTCTGTACTCGAATGAAAGGTCAGACTACACAACCTTTAATGGGTGACTTGCCAAGTGTAAGAGTCAACCAGATTTTCCTTTTAATTTTGTGGAATTGACTATGCTGGACCCTTTATGATTTCTTCTAAGAAGGGACGAGGTAATCGTATCACCAAAGCCTACTTATGTGTATTCGTATGTTTAGTTACTAAAGCCCTACATTTGGAGGTTGTAAGTGATCTTACCACTGAGGCCTTCATATCATGTCTGCGCAGGTTCGTATCGCGTCGCGGCAAGCCTTATGCCATATACTGCGACAATGGCAAGAACTTTGTTGGCGCTAACAATGAGTTGGGTAGGGTTATACAGTCCAGCGTTCAAGCGGTCTCAGATTATGCAGCTAACGAGGCTATTAAATTCAAATTTATTCCCGCATACTCTCCACATTTTGGTGGAATTTGGGAAGCCGGGGTCAAAACCGCGAAATTCCATTTCAAACGCGTAGCTGGCAATGCCTCACTCACGTTCGAAGAGCTAGCGATGCTCTTCACTCAAATAGAAGCAATCCTTAACTCCCGACCTCTTTCCCCCCTGTCATCGGAACCCACTGATACCAATCCTTTAACTCCGGGACACTTCTTAATTGGACGTTCGCTGATGTCAGTACCTTCACTACCTGTGAAAACGTCAACAGGTACCAGATTATCGAACAAATAAGATAGCGGTTCTGGGAGAGGTGGCAACGAGAGTTCATGGTCGAGCTACAAAACCAAGCAAAATGGAGAAAAGGATCTGCATCTGCACCAATCAAAGTCGGAGACCTTGTTATACTGAAAGATGACAACTTGATGCCGCTCCACTGGCGTATGGGTCGAGTCTGCAAATTATACCCCGGAGTCGATGGGATCTGCAGAGTAGCGGAAATCTACACTATTACCGGCACCATCAAACGGGCGGTCAATAAAATGTGCCCTCTACCTGTGGCTGACCAAGAAGAGTTGAAAAAAGAAGATTTCAACGGCGCGGAGGATGAACGCGCCTAAACGCGTTAACAATGAATGCGCCCGCAGTGCGCGGGGGCGACGCGCGATCGGCGGCCGTTAGGCGCGGCGCGCGCGCCCTCTAGTCGGCGATGAGACCTCTCAAGAGGTTACACACGGATCGATTGGATAAATGTATCCTGCGCGTGTGTCCGACATTTTTATATTGTATTCGTCTCTACAATACATTAATTAAAACAAGTTGAGGCTATTATTTATATATGTCCCCAACACCAATTATGAATCGATTTTGATGATTCTTTTTTTGTTCGGTAGGTCATGCTTCCAAGTTGGTCTCATATAAATTTTATTAACTTTGCTTGCGTAGTTTTTGAGTTAGCTTCAATATTACGTATTTTTCCCACTTAGTTTATCTAGCCATTCATTATTTACTCCTTCACTGTTATTTACATAGCAGGTAGTGGTATTCAGATTTGTGTGGGACCTACCCCACACAAACCTGCTATGTACCACAACTAAAAAGAGAAAAATAAAAAGTTTTTACAAAAAAATGTCTTTGCTTTTCAATTTTCGTTTTATGCCACCGACTTCCGAAATTAAAGTTATTTTTCACTTTTTTAGTGTTTTTTTGAAAGTCGGTTGTTTTTTTTTGTATTGTTTTAAAGAAATACTGTGAGTCGGTGGGTCAAAGATATGAAGAAGAGTAGCCTTGCCAATCGAAAGCGAAGTAGAAGACCCCAGCTCATAAAAGAGGCGCAACGATACATGGTCTGCGTAGAAACAAGTGGTTTCATACCGACAAGACGTTTTGCCGAATTATTCGATACGTCTTTACGAACCGTGAGCCGTGCACTCCACGATGAAGATTTGCACCGAAAACCAGCTCAAAACAAAGATATACACACAAGACTTATACAATTAATATGCTTCAATATTATAGGATCCATGCGTCAACGTTAAGTTTACTAAGTAATAATTTTTATTTTAATAGGTTATACAAATTATTATTATGTTATACATAAATTACAAATTGATTTTAGTAATATAAAATTATATTATAATATAAGATTATTATATGTAATATAAGATTATTTTGAGGTTTAGGTAGTTTCAATCCTCTTTTCGTAATGAAAATGAATACTTAAGCTATAACCTCAATAAGTCCTTTGTTAACTTTGAGGTTTGAGATAGAACGAACTCACTCGCAGTAGAATAAAAGTAGTATTACTGAGTAATTTAATTGTATTGTAACAACGAGTCCGCACTTGTTATATTTACGTGGGTAGATTTGGGTAGATTTGCTAAATTTGTGGTATGTTACACAGAGTAATTAAAGCACAACATTATTATATTACTAAGATACAATATTTGAAGCCTGATTGTCATAGTTCACTGATTAGCTACTTAACTTCAATAAATTGATTTATAAAGGAGAAAATGAACAGTTTTAACTAGAAATTAATTTATTAAACTTCTTACAATTATATCGAATAAACATTTTGTAATCACTTATTGAACATTTTTATTCTTAATCCCATAATTCAATAACAATATAGTGATTATTAAATTATTATTTTCGTTTTAATAAACTAGAAAATAATAACTATTAAATTATCATTTTCGTTTTAATAAACGAGAATAATAATATATTAATTATATTTAGAATGTAATAAAATAAAAAATAAGGACTGGCAACACCGTGTCAACATCTCATTTTTTAAACAACGATATTAATTTTAACGCATTTTCACAAGAGTTTTCTATATACATCCCAAATCTGAAACCGGAAAATCGTAAAAAATCCAAGAAAAAGAATAATTCAACAAAATGTAATAGAGTTTTATTAAAACTGCCGAATCGGAGGTGACATGACAGATGTCATCTCCGACAACAATGAACCGGAGCAACGAACAAAGTACGAAAATAATAAATAAATAATAAAATTCTTAATACGAAAATGAAGACAATATGTTGACGAGATCGGCCGCACGACGAGCACGCCCACCATCTCCGGACTCCTCGCTCAGCTCCACCTCGCCGCCGCCGGTACCCAGCCCAACCGTGAGTGCTGTGACGACACCGGCCGCGGCAGTAGCGTCGAGCTCGAGCGACGAGTATTTCTCCCCGCCCACGACGCCACCACCTGCTCGTCGACGGGGAGGACGCCGGCCGCCGGACGGCTTAGGACCTCGAGGCCCACCGGCCTCTGATAGGGTCCCAGCTCCCGGCGGAAGTGTGCAGCGCATGAGATGGACACGACCCATCAATGAGAATGTCATGCGCTCATACTACGGGGCTACAGAGGGGGGAAACAATCTGACCGCGTACCGTGTTCGGATGCTCTCTCTGTTTCAGGTGCTTGAGCCGGCTGTCAACGTTTCGGCACAACGACTGTCGGATCAGGTGCGGGTCATCCAGCGTAATCATATGTTGGATGATACTGTACTTGATCGCCTGCGAAATGAAATGCAGAGTAGCCATGTCATCGCTCCCCCGCCGCAGACTGTTATAGTACCACCACCGGTCACTACAAGTCAAGCCGACGAGGTGATTGATGACAGGGCTACAAACGTAAGTACCCAGTGCAATGATGAATTGAGGAGTGCTTTGGAGGGTGCGATTCGTGAATATCGGCTCATGCCGCCCGAACTTAGCCCATGCTTACCTCGTTTGCCCATGCATAACAAAAACAGGGCGCTGATAGCGGCTCTGGATTCGCAGTTGTCAAACTATTTTGAGGACTGCGAAGACCTCACCGATACTCACTCGATTCTGTACTGTGCGGCTGTAGCGGCATGTCGTGTAGCTCATGTCAAATTTGCAAATGAATCTAGAGCTACACGACCGAAATCAGCCGTAACAGCTTGGCAGTGCAGAATTGAGCGCCGTATTGGTGGGGCCAGAGCGCTCATCGGCAAACGAATCTGCTTCAGGGAGGGCAATACTCGCCCTAGAGTGATGCGCTTTGTGAGGCGGGCGTTCTCAGGTACTGATATCAGACCTGAAGACTATATAGCCCGTGTCACGGAGCGCATAGACTTCCTGAAGCAGAAAGTGTATGCCTGGGCAAACCGTATCCGTAGGTATAAGCGGCGAGCGGACCGATACACTCAGAACCGCACCTTCCAGAGTGACGAAAGGTGGGTATATAGGGCTTGGGAGCAACCGGACCAAAGTGTGGCTGACACGCGCCTGCCGGATGATGATGCCATGTGCACTTTCTGGCGCAGTATCTGGTCGGTGCCTGTCAGTCACACTGAAGGAGATTGGACTCGGGAAGTCGAGCGAGCCTGCGATCTTATACCAGAAATGGGGGCTATTACCATCTGCCCCCAAGATGTAGCCCGTGCAGTCCGCCTGTTGCCCAACTGGAAGTCTCCAGGGCCGGACGGGCTGCACAACTTCTGGATAAAATGGTTCATAGGATCGCACGCTCGCTTGGCGACCCAGTACCAGAATGCATTGGAGTCTGGTTCGCTACCCCAATTCTTAACGACAGGAGTTACCCACCTGCTCCACAAATCTGGTGGCACCGCGGAGCCCAAAAATTATAGGCCGATCACGTGCCTACCGACGGTCTATAAAGTTCTTACATCCATTTTGAGAGCTAAAATTAACAAACATATAGACACGAACTCCATCATGTCTGCCTCTCAAAATGGATGTAGGAACGGGTCCCGCGGTACTAAGGAGCTACTCCTCATTGATATGGCCATTAGCCAACAGGTTCGTCGTTCCCGAAAGGATCTATCGACATGTTGGATAGACTATAAGAAGGCCTATGATTCGGTGCCACATACATGGCTCATGAGGGTGCTGGAATTGTATAAAGTAGATGCTACTCTACGCACCTTCCTGATGTCATGTATGGGGCAATGGAGGACGGTCCTTCGCTATCCAGGATGTCGAAATATCCAAAGGAACAGCGAACCGATAAGGATCGAGCGAGGTATATTTCAGGGCGATAGTTTGAGTCCACTCTGGTTCTGCTTGGCCCTGAATCCTCTAAGCACACTGCTGGAGGACTCAGGTCTAGGCTATCGGCTGAGGAGAGGTGGTCAGGTTATATCTCACCTCCTCTACATGGATGACCTAAAACTCTTTGCCCCCAACAATTTACAACTGATGGAGCTACTGAAAGTAACTGAAACTTTCAGTAGAGCCATCAGGATGGAATTTGGTGTGGACAAATGTGCGGTCATGCATGTAAAGCGAGGGGAGATTGTGGAATCTGCAGGAATCCAACTCTCGGATTCCATATACCTTAGAGCCCTCTCCGCATCCGAAACCTATAAGTATTTGGGTATGTCGGAAGCGTTAGGCATCAATGTTACTGACATGAAGCAATCGTTGAAGGAGCGCTTCTTTGGCCGCCTGAAGAAAGTTTTTAATAGTCTTCTATCAGGCGGAAACAAGGTGCGCGCCTTCAACGGTTGGGTCATGCCGGTTTTGATGTACTCTTTCGGCATACTCAAATGGACTCAGACCGAACTTGACGCCCTGGATAGGAGGGTCCGTACGCTGCTGACTGCATACCGAATGCATCACCCGCGGTCATCGGTAATGAGACTGTATATCCCGCGAAAGTGTGGAGGTCGAGGCTTTTTAAACGCTAAGACCCTCCACAATCGCGAGATATGCAGTCTCAGGGAATATTTCCTAGAAGCCGACGTGGGGATGCATCGAGATGTGGTCGCGGTGGACAAGGGCCTCACCCCGCTCTCCTTGGCGAAAGAGAACTGGCGCAAGCCTGTAGTGCTTGACACTAACGATCGCAGGAAGGTATGGCAGAGTAAGGAGCTTCACGGACGCTTTTTCCGGGCCCTACATGGACCCGATGTAAATCTACAAGCGTCCGTAGCCTGGCTGCGTTTCGGTGACCTCTTTGGGGAAACCGAAGGTTTTGTCTGTGCAATTATGGACGAAGTTATCATGACGAACAATTACCGGAGATTTATTGTGAAGGACGGAACGGTTGACATCTGTCGGGCATGCCACCGATCGGGAGAATCAATTCGACACATCATCTCCGGGTGTTCTCGTCTAGCTAACGGAGAGTACTTGCATAGACACAACCTTGTAGCCAGGATTATCCATCAGCAACATGCTCTAAAGTATAGCCTTGTGGAATCGGAAGTGCCGTACTACAGGTACGTGCCCGACCCAGTTCTCGAAAATGGAAATATCACTTTGTACTGGGATCGATCCATCATCACTGACAGGACTATTGTTGCCAATAAGCCTGATATAGTGGTGGTGGATCGAACAGAGCGGCGTGCAATGATCATTGACATAACGGTCCCGCATGACGAGAACCTCGTGAAGGCCGAGAAAGATAAACAAATCAAGTATCTTGACTTGGCTCACGAGGTTGTCGACATGTGGGATGTGGACTCTGCGATCATTGTGCCGATAGTCGTATCAGCCAATGGCTTAATTGCCAAGAGCCTCGACCAACATCTACGGAGGCTCTCGTTAGGCAGCTGGATTAAGGGCTTGATTCAGAAAGCGGTACTTCTAGACACGGCCCGTATTGTTAGAAGGTTCCTCTCTCTGGAGCCCTGACCGCCGGTAGCTTGGACCCTGTTCCCGATACCGGTGGGCTACTATTTTTTATATTTTTAAATGTTTTTATATTTTTATATTCTAATATTTAAAAATGTAATTTATATGTAAATTTATGAAATAAAAGGAAATAAAGAACAGATGAAGATTTGAAAAGAAAAATAAAAAATCATCTCGAGATTGGAACCCAGACCTATGTGTCTCAAAATCCAATAGGCTATCGGCTATAAGAACTTATTTAAGTATCGTGAATTTTAGCAATGATATGAACCGACCAAGGTCCAAATCACACGTAATTACGTACTCTTGGGTGTGAAAGCGACGGTATGTTTTTTATTTCGTTCGACGCCAGTTTGTGAACACGTCACTTAAACACACATATGTAGGTACCGCACAACCGTGTTCCAAGCAATACAATCCTTAGCGTGGTATTGCAATTCTGGCCACTTACTGTACATAATTTACACATGAAGACGATGCAATGATGGTGAATAAAAGCTTTTAAGCAAATCAAGATCAAATTAACCGAGGATATTTGGGGAATGTCCATTAAAGTCTGTACCTCCATAATTGAGACCATAGCGCCTTACTTAGCCTTATTATTTAATTTGTGTGTGGACCAAGGAGTCTTCCCGGCTTTAGTGATATACAGTAAAGTAATACCACTTTTCAAATCCGGTGACAGTAAAGACACCAATAATTATAGACACCGTATCCGTGCTGCCAGTTTTCAGCAAGGTGTTTGAAAAGGTAATGCTGAATCAAATGCTCAATCATTTCAACTCAAATAAAATCCTTCACGACCAACAATATGGTTTCACCAAAGGACGTTATACGACTGACGCCGGTGTAACATTATTAAGACACATTTTTAACGCGTGGGTAGAGGCCTAAGACTCCATAGGAATCTTTTGTGTCCTCTCCAAGGCATTTGATTGCGTCGACGACGAAACCTTACTCTTGAAACTTGAGCATTACGGACTTGGAAAACTTGCGCTAGTAAAATCTTATTTAAATGATAGACAACAGCAAGTTCAAATAAACGGTATCAACTCACTAGATTTAAAAGTAAAAATGGGTATTCCACAAGGCTCAATTTTGGGTCCTTTCCTCTTTTTAGTATATATTAATGATCTACATTTATTAAAAAATCAGCCACACATGGAGTTATTTGCTGATGATACTTCCTTTATTTTTAAGGTAGATCTAGACGTGCTACAAATTTTGACGAAGTAAATAACGCCCTACTGCAGGTCCAAAATTGGTTCACTGCTAATAATTTAGTATTAAATGGAAAAAAAACTTAAGTGCATTAAAGGTCATGGCCCATCAAAGTATGAAAACCATACCTACGGCGTACAGAAACGAAAAAGGGCTGGATGTACAGAGAAATATGTATAGTTTGCAATGGTATGTGTCGCATTACTGTGGGGATTGTAAATTATGGTAAAAAAAAAACAAAAAAAAATGTGCATACAGTTGCATCATATTTTATGGGTGATTAGCTACAAAGTGAAGTATAAAAAACATACCCACGCCGTACAGAAATGACATAGGGTTCTATTTACAGAGTTTATAGTTCACCTAGAGGACGATTTTGCTATTATATAATTATTATCATTAAGGTTGCTTGTAAAACTAGGGAATTAGGGAGAAAAAACTAAATTCATTATTATTATTTTAGTTTTATTCAACATGATCTAAATCTAAGGGTATGGTCACATACTTCAAAAAGGCAGCCGGTGCATTTATATTGTGTTGATGTACAGCACGATGGCTCGTGGCAGTCGTGGCTAAGTAGCAGCTGCACAGGTCAATCCATCAGGTTCAACTACGCTTACCGAGGTTGGTCCGTGTATGGGTGATCTTTACATACCGAGACTCCTCCGTGTCTCGAAAAGCACGATAAGCCGTTGGTCCCGGCTGTCATTAATTGATCTTTGACAATCGTTACGGGTCGTCAGAAGCCCGAAAATCTGACAACCAGCCTTACCAAGGGGTACGATACGCCTTGGTAAGGCTGGTATTTACCCAGTTACTGGGTTGTGAAGGTCAGATAGGCAGACGCTCTATGTAAAATACTGGTATATGTAGCTGCATCCGGTTAGACTGGAAGCTGACTCCAAAATAGTTGGGAAAGGGCTAGGCAGATTGATTGATTGTACAGCACGATCCAGGCTTGCCCCAGTATGCATGGCAAATTGATCTTGAGCCATTAAATGGAATCTGATATAATATAATAATAACAAATTAATTAAAGTACTAGCTATGTCAGTGGCTACACTCGCGCAGCTTAAAGCTGACATGCGTGGGCACATATTTTTTTAAGTCTTTACTTTTAAGTTAAGTTTATAATATTAAAAAAATGTTTGGAGCAGACATAAAACACATTAAAATTGTTGTGATGTCTCTGTTCGTTGTTGCTATTGTGTAGAGTGCCATCAACTTATCTGTTCAGTAGAAAACAGCGTCCACTTAACTTAAAGTTTAAATAAAACAATCGTAACTTATCTCACGGGGCAATGATAATAATCCGGCGTGATCCCAATAACTTTCGAGAAAAGCTTCTAAACTGTATTTTTTGCGACGTTACACAGATCACGCACGACGCTACAGTTTTTCCATTTTAACAAGATGCTTTAGTACGGAGCGGAGCAGAGTGTGGCGCATCCAAAAGCAAACAAAGTACATTCAATACGCCAAAGTAGTAAAAAAATAATAGTAAAAACTCGCTTAACGCACGGATCGCAACGACAAAATGATAGAGGACTGCGAGAGGCGATTCGTAAAAAGCACTTTTTTTTTTGGAAATGATATCTCTTGACCTCTGAGGTGCTCTGAGGTCGTGACTACTTATACCGGGCTATCCTGTGGCTGCCTAAAGCTAACTTTAGAGTCCACACAGGGCATAATACTAATTATAAACTGGGCGACTTCTCGCTAAGGGCACCCCCTGTGGGGTGCGTACCTGGGCCTAGGGCACCTCTGGGGTGGGGGGGGACAGCAAAATGGGACAGGCTGGATAATGACTGGTACTGGTACACGACGATGCACCCCTAACCGCGATTGCTGTACTTTAGTACGGAGCGGAGCAGAGTGTGGCGCATCTTCGTGGATGGCACTATCTATATCTGACTGCGCAGAGTTTCTGGACGAGTGTTACGATATTTATTTGACTATAAGTCAACTACATTAAAGTAAACAATGCGGTTTTAGTACATTCAAAAATATGTTATTGCAAATCTTTTCTATATTTTTTACGTGTTCTCCCATGGATGTTTTTTATTTTTTATAAAAAATTAAAAGTGAGATAGAGGGCTATAATTTAAAACTGATTTGGTTTTTGACTTACCAACCGGGTCAGATATGGGCCATGACCTTTTCTTTAGCAAATGTCAAAAGTAGTGATTGTGAGATAGTATTGAATCAAGAGAAACTAGAATTCGTCGATAAAACTGTTTTCCTGGGGATCACGCTCGACTCAAGGCTACAATGGGGTCCTCATTTAACATCTCTTGCAGGACAGCTAAGTTCAGCAGCATATGCTGTCAGTAAAATCCGTCAATTTACTGAGTAAAAAAAGTAGAAATAGACAATGTCTGCAGACATTGTCTATTTCTACCCGACTACGGCGAAGAAAAAAGGAGGGTTATGATTTTGACCGGTATGTATGTATGAATGTATGTATGTTCATCTGTTCCCTCATATCTTCTAAACGACTCATCACAATGTCACAAATGAGGTATCGTTGGAAGTGTCTTGATCGTCCGCTGGTTATAGGCTATGTGACGTCACACTAAATAAAAAATAGCGCCCTCTAGAGTACATAAAGTCAGGAACTAAAAAAAATATTGTTTAATCGTGCCATGTTGGGTATCAAATGAAAGGACTTAATGAGCACATTAAAAAAAAAAAATTATAACCCCAAAAGAATTTAAAAAAAATTATCAACTACGACTAAAAAGGTATTTCTGGGGCATCTCCATTAAACTTTTAAGTAATATATAAGACATCGTAGCCCCCTATCTAGCTGTTACTTTTAATAAGTGTGTTGATCTAGGAACTTTTCCTGACCTCATGAAGAGTAGTAAAGTCATACCATTATTTAAATCTGGTAATAAAAATGACGTTGGCAATTTCAGACCTATTTCTATTCTACCTGAATTTAACAAAATATTTGAAAAGTTAATCCTCAAGCAGTTACTAAGACATTTTAATTTAAATAGCCTCCTTCATAATGAACAATTATGGCTTTACAAAAGGTCGTTCAACTACAGATGCGGGTGTTGCTCTGCTGAAACACGAATTTAACGCATGGGAAAACTCGCAAAATGCTATTGGGGTTTTCTGTGATCTCTCCAAAGCCTTTGATTGCGTGCACCATGACACGCTTTTGCGTAAACTACGTCATTACGGTGTGCAAAACGAAGCTCTCAACTTTATAAATTCTTATTTACAGAATAGGTTCCAATGTGTAGATGTTAATGGTGTGAAATCTTCCGGGCTACCAGTTCAGTTAGGTGTACCTCATGGCTCCATACTGGGTCCATTCTTGTTTTTAGTGTATATCAATGACTTACCATTCTATCTAAAGGGTGTCTGTCTGTGTGTTGTACTGTTTGCAGATGATATATCTCTTATTTTTAAAGTAGACAGGAATAGGCAAGATTTTGACGATGTAAACAGTGCACTCTCAATGCTAACGGATTGGTTTACGACAGATAACTTAGTTCTCAATGCCAAGAAAACAAAATGTGTAAAGTTCGCCTTACCAAATGTCAGAAATCTAGGGCCCAACATCATCTTAAATAAAGAGGTGCTTGAAACTGTAAACTCGGCAGTTTTTCTGGGGATAACAGTAGATGCCAAACTTCAGTGGGGCTCACATATATCGAGCCTAGCGGGGAGGCTCAGTTCGGCCGCTTACGCCGTCAGAAAAGTAAGACAATACACTGACGTTGATACTGCTCGGTTAGTCTATTTTAGTTATTTTCATAGCGTTATGTCCTACGGTATTCTGCTGTGGGGCAAAGCTGCTGACATTCAAAATATATATTTGTCTTGCAAAAACGAGCTGTTCGAGCAATTTACCAGCTAGGTGCCAGAGTTTCTCTGAGAGATTTATTTAAAGATATTGGTATTCTCACGGTGGCATCACAATTCATCTTCGCCAACATCTTATATATTAGGCAAAATATTCACTTATACACTAAAAACAGTGATATTCACAGTGTTAACACTAGAAATAAGGATGTGGCGGTATCTACATCGCCACATGCGAACTACGCATCAAAGACCTGACGTCAGAAAGACGTCACATAAATCCTGCATCGCGCAATTAAAGTTTACCGTGCACTGGACATATATACGAGAAGCCAACATCAATCGTTTGGGCAATTGCCCGCCAGACACAATACCCGTCTGGTTGGAGGATCCTCCCTTTTCTATGGTGGATGAGTGAACTTTACACCCTGTTCCTCATACCCCTAAATTGGTGACCCCGAATATGAACGTCAACACAGCCTTCGTGCAACTACTCCAGCGTGACGTCATCATCATCACTCCCGCAAGCTTTCAGTCAGGCGAGTCACACAGCAAAGCCAACACCCGAGGCGTCAACGGGTATCCTGACCACCAGCATGCAGCGAACGCGCATTCCTGGTCATCACCTTCAGCCTCATCACCCCGACCCACTGGGGAATCACCTCAATCACTCATCACCCCGACCCACTGGGGAATCACCGCAATCACTTCAATCACCACAACCGCCGCAAACAGTTCCGACCCACCGCGAACAATGCGGCACCCGGTTCCAACTCACTGGAACCACAACTGGCAAGCATCGCAAGATACAAGACTCAGCCCACTATCGACCTCCGGTCTCCGGAGGGGAGTGATGTGGCGGTATCTACATCTACAAATGTTACAATAAAATACCTCCCCACATACTTCAACTGAATGAAACGAAATTTAAATCTTGGGTAAAACGCACACTATGCCGCCAAGCATATTATAAATTGGGGGATTACATCGCTGACAAAAATGCTTGGCTTAGCGCTGCTCCAGCTCCACAAGGACGCATAAACTAATTGATTGGCATTCGAAAATATTGTTGGAGCTGCTGAATATTGTAAAGACAATCTTGACATTGTATAAATTCAATCTCCTAGTATTGTATAATTTCATAGCACATATGTGAGCACTATGTACTTACCTACCTTAAAGCTACCATTTACTAGGTACGTCGTTCATTGACTTGAATGTGCCCTGGCGGCAGAGAGTATGTCATGCTCACTCAAATGTCTCGCTGGTGGTGGCGTGTGTGTTGGATCATTAAGTTCCCTTCAAAATGGTTGAGCTGAATGGTGCTGATCCATGCGTCATGTTCGTGAACGGGCGCCGCCAGTAGGGACTGGTCATCTCTAAGCTGCCACGGCTTATTTTTAATTTATTTTAATTTTTGAATTGTTTTTATCTTTACGGACGCTTTTAACGTGCACGTCTCTTTTTTTTTTTTCTTTTTTACATTGTTCTCACATGTTTAATTTCAAATGAATGATGTAACCAATATATTGTAACAAAATTTTGATTTAAAAGAGTGTCCGTGGAGTTTCTTGCCCGTTCTTCTCCATAGGAACCTACTACGCTTTGGAATGGGCAACTAGCTTCATTTTTTTGACTGACCGACCCCTTGACAATTCAAAAGTACCTGTAATTGGTTTATTTGAAATAAATGCTTTGAGTTTGAGTTTGACATCGCCACATGCGAACTACGCATCAAAGATCTGACGTCAGACAGACGTCACATAAATCCTGCATCGCGCAATTAAAGTTTACCGTGCACTGGACATATATACGAGAACCCAACCTCAATCGTTGGGCAATTGCCCGCCAGACACAATACCCGTCTGGTTGGAGGATCGTCCCTTTTCTATGGTGGATGAGTGAACTTTACACCCTGTTCCTCATACCCCTAAAAGGACAAACTACGAGTTCCCTTTCACCGGCTTCATAAGGTTCATAACTAATTTGTTGGGCTTGGTATAACCTTTTATAACAAGCTGCCCTCTTCTTTGCTAGATTTGCCTTATAATGCGTTTAAAGCTAAAGTAAAATGCAACCTTTGTTCAAAGGCGTACTACTCTATTAACGACTACTTAAATGATAAGAGTAGTTGGTCGCTGTGATTAACTCAAGACAATGTTTATGTTCTTTCTCCAGAATTAGTTTACCCACTGACAGGTTATATGCGTTCATATAATGTTTTTATTTTATTTTATTTGTACTGTATAGTCAATTTATTTTAATATTATTTTTAATTTAATTTATTGTTGACATAATCTAATCATAACAATGTATTCTGTATGAGTTGTATTGCAATATGTGGTTAGCTAGCGACATCGACAATTGATAATTATTATTTTTGCCTGAGCAATCGGCAACAGGTTCGTCATGCTCCCTTAGATGTCACTGCTTGCGGTAGCGTCGGGGATCGGGTTGTCTCCTTCCCTCAAATATGGCGAAGGGGTATTCTTTTAAATCTTTGCGTTATGCTCGTGAACGGGTGCTGCTTGTGGTGACTGGTCGTCTTGCTGATCTCGGTTTTGTTAATGTTATTAGTAATTAACTTTTTATATCATAGTTTATCATTTATAACTTCCAGTTACAGCTATTTGTAAGCGGGCACGCCCTTTGTGCCTGGAGGCTTTTATTTAGGTAATTTATGTTTAACTTTTATTTCTGCTTGAGTAGTTCTCGTTTCATTTTTATTTTACCATATTTTTTTGTGGTTGGTATATCGGCGTGTGCTAGCTGACATATGGCTAATAATTAGATTTAAAATTTATGTATGTAATGTAAATGATTTTGTATACTTTTGTATAGAATCAATTTTTCTCTAACTGAACAGACAGCTGTGCTGCTGGGGAGTTTGTTGCGCCACTTCTTCTTCCCAGCTAAAGCACGAGGAAGTGGTGAAGGGTGGGCGTTTTTGGGGACTGTCTTATGTAATTTTGACGTTCGAAAAGTGCTGATTCTCAGCCTAGTTTGAATAAATGACTTTTGTTTTTCATTTTAGTATAAACAAGACACCACAGACAGACAAATTAAAAATCCGGCGTCACACGTGTTAGGGCATAATCAAACAGATTACGTTGTTTATATCTTTTTAGTCGTAGTTGGGTTTTAGTTTTTATTACTTTAATTTTTATTCTGCAGAAAAGAGCGATCAGAGCCATTTATAATCTCCGCAGGCGCGATTCTTTAAAGGAACTGTTTAAGGATATTAACATCATGACGGTACCTTGTCAATATATTTATGAAATGAAATATGAAAACATCATGCACGTAAGAAAAAAATTACATCTTTTTTATTAAAAGAGGTGATAGACATAATTATTGTACTAGAAATAGGGACCTATTAGTTCAACCAGGTTTCAGACTGGCTAAAGTAGACTCATCTTTCATGGGTTACTGTTTAAAATGTTATAATAAAATTCCTCCCCACATACTTCAACTGAATGAGACGAAATTCAAAACTTGTATAAAACGCACACTATGCAGGCAGGCATATTATAAGTTGGAGGATTACATCGCTGATAAAAATGCTTGGCTTAATGCTGGTCTTGCTCCACAACCACAACTAACTAATTATTATTTGGAAATACTGTTGGAACTGCTGAAAATTGTAAGACTATCTTTGCATTGTATAAACTCAATCTCTTTTGTATTGTATAATTGCAGAACACAGGTGTGAGTACTATGTACTATAGAGCTATCATTTACCGGGTAATATGTCTTTCATTGACTTGAATGTGCCTTAGCGGCTGGGTATATGTCACGCTCACTCAAATGTCTTGCTGATGTTGGCGCGTGTGTTGGATTATTTAGCTCCCTTCAAAATGGTTGAGCTGAATGGTGTAGATCCATGCGTCATGTTCGTGAACGGGCGCCGTCAGTTGTGACTGGTCATCCCTTAGCTGCCATGGCTTATTTTAATTTTTGAATTTTTTTTTGTTTTTACTTTATAATTGCGGACACTTTTAACGTGCTTTCTACATCTCAATGTATAATTTCAAAATGAATGATGTAACCAATTCTTTATATAATTTTTTATTTATTTAAAAGAGTTTCCATGGAGTTTCTTGCCCGTTTTTCTCCATAGGTACCTACTACGCTTTGGAAGGGGCAATTAGCTTCATATTTCTGACTGACCGACTCCTTGACAATTCAAAAGTGCCTGTAAATGCTTTAATTGAAATAAATGCTTTGAGTTTGAGTTTTGAGTTTGAGTGTGATGACGTCACAAGCCCTATTTAGTGATGGGAAAACCAAATCAATTCAAAGACGCCGCGTGTGGCACCCGTCTCGTTAGTTATCAATTAACTAACTTCATTAGTTGTGATCTTCAGTAAATCAATAGTCGGACATACAGCTTTTGTCAATGTTCGATGCTTTTTCCCTTCTACAAAGCTTTCTTCCTCAAAATGTATCGAACAAATAGTGCTATACTTTGTTGGGAACCAATCTTTATTTCCCGTCTATTTCTGTGTTTTTCTCTCGAAGGGATTCTTTTGGGCTTAGGTTGTAAATTGCCATTGATACTAAACTTCATAATACATTGTAGATAATATTAGTTCTAAATTTTGTCGCTCGTGGTAACAGAAGTAATAATAAATGTAAGTAATAGTGAAGTGAGTTAACCAAGTGAAACCAGTGATTTTAAGGACAATAAAATTTTAACAGGAGTTTTATTATTATAGTCAGTTCTAAAAGTACTAAATAGCCAAGTAACTGCCACCAACTTGAAAGAACGCTCACCGGCAGTTGCCACGGCACCGCTCGCTACCCTCGCTTGACTTGCGCGCGGTTGGCCACAATTCTAACCTAACCTAAACAAATTGGTCAGGGTGCCCTAGCTTAGTTACTACGACAGATTCGGCAGTAGAAGCCACACAGCAAACGCATTTTGCCACTGCAGATAAGCCATTCTGCATTAGGTGTTTTGTAAAACGGCTAGCGGTTATGTAAAACGGCGGATTCGACAATCCATCTGCGACATACACATACATATTATTATAATGGTGAAACACTTATTCGAACATAGGGGTGATATACTTGTGTGAAGTACCAAGATGGCTCAGATGTGACGGAAGACAAGCTATAGAACTACATGCCTTGATGCTTTAGAGGTATGAGGAACAGGGTGTAAGCCGTGTAAGATTCACTCATCCTCTATATAAAAGGCAGGATCCTGCTCCAACCAGGGGACTTAAAACAGTCACTTTTGCAGAATCATGATTGGAAAATATTATGAATCATCGTAAAATGTCACATACTGACAATTCATAATAATTAGGATCTGCGTGCGATTCATATTACGAAATAATTCATCTGTTTGCCAGTTTTCTTTGGACATTCGTAAAATGGTCCACATAATATGAATTGCTTTTGGAGGAATTGCTAATGACAGCTGGAAATTCAGGAAATGATATCTGTGCCTTTTGTTACAAGTGATACAAGTAAAAAATCAACACTTTACAGGAGAACGAAAAAAAGTTTTAAAAAAATCCAGTTCGTGGACTAAGTGGGCTAGGCTAGACATAAGTACCTTATTTTGTAGATAAAAACATTCACTTTCACTGTGCATTTTAATTTTTATGTTACGTATTATAGTTCTAAAGTAATTCATGAAAAACCTGTAAGTTGTACCTTTTTGTATTTCCAATAGGTATGTGCTAAAATTACGTTATAAATGATACAAGTACAGTTATATTAATTTGCACCTTTAAGTTGTCGAAAAATATACTGAACATTTTATTTTTCAGTATATAATCGCTCTTATACCATGAAGCACGAAAAAAAATGTTTATGGAGCTGAGAGCAATTACTTATAGGGATTACAACTTGACATATATTTAAATTCACGATTTTTTGCCCAAAATCCTGGCAGTTGTATCCTTTTGCACCCAACTATCTCCGAAACTATAGCAGATAAAAGAACGTGAGTTAGACCAAAAAAAACGCTTTTTTTCTGATAATTTCTATGTAAAAATCACAAAAAGGGTACAAATCGACTAAAATCACTCATCACAGGAGGCACAGATATGCTTTTAGAGGAATTGCAATGTGACCGTTTTAGGCCCACAGAAGGGTGTCTGGCAGGTAACTGCCCACTGATTGATTTCGGGATCCTGTCGCGCGGTAAACACCAATTGCGCGATGCAGGATTTTGAGTGACGTCTTTTTTCATGCGTAGTTCTCATGTGGCGATGTAGATGCCGCCACAATGCTCCCCTAGACGCATATGCGTGTACTATTTTCAAATTTTTATCGTCGCCAATGTTCAAATAAGAGGCAAGTTTCAAATATGTATGTGAAACATTGATAACATATAAATATAATTTTGTCTCTATCATCTTCAAACAATTGACTGAAAAAGAACGAATTTTTGAATTCACTTTGCGCTTTGCTATGTAAGTACTTTTAATAATTAAAGGTGCAAGTAGGCCTTATCGCTAAACAGTTTCGGCCAACTGACAGAGGGGTAACTGCGACGTGCAAATGGAACACATTGATTGTAAAAGTGATACTAAGTGGACAATTGACGGTATGATTGTTTTATTGTCTGTCGTCCCGATAAATGCATAAGTAGAGTATGGTAATAGAGACGCACGCCCGCGCTGCCACTGCCGCCCGCCGGTCCGCCAGTCCGCGGCCGGCTGCGCGCGCGCCCGCCCGCCTGCCCGTTGTAAGTGTTGTGCGACTAGTGTCCGCCGCTGCGCCACGTCCGGTCTACGCTCATTCTGGTACTATTTAAACTAATCACATTTGCTTTATAGACGGTTAAGGTTTTCATAATACAATGCGGTCAACTCAGAGATGTTTATAACCCAGATATTGACAAAGGAACGCGAGTCGAGTGGTTATTTGCCCACTGCAAATAGGACGGTTATTGGGGTAAAAATAACCCGTTTTATTAATTGTGTTACAAGGATGTGAAAATTAATGATAAGAGTCTGGAGCAAGTGAATGAGCTTGTGTATTTGGGGAGACTGTTTACAAAAGATGGAAAGATTGATGATGTGAAAAGGAGAGTGAATGTGGGAAATAAAGTGAACTTTATTTTCCACTTTTACTCTTCTTTATTGCACTACGCATAGTATACCAAAATGTCATTGTGACCAACCAGTTGATGTCCAAAAAAGCCCAACTGATTGTTCACAATGGTGTCGTGCCTACGAAAGTATGGAAGTGAATGTTGGGTGTGGCAGAATAGGCATGAAAGTAGAATCAAAGCTGTAGTAATGCGTTCCTTGCGATGCATGTTGTAAGACAGCATTGCGGTTTAAAAGAAAGTCAAAGTCAAATAATTTATTTCAAATGGGCACATAAAAGGCACTTTTGAACGTCAAAAACAGAGTAACTGTTGTTGCCCCTTGTAGTGTGTAGTTGCCCCTTCCAAAAGGTAGTTTTCGTATGGAGAAGAATGGGCAAGAAACTAAACGATATTACAATATTCCTAACATTGTTACAAGTAATACTAATAAGTCAGTGCTTGAGTCTAAGTAATCACAGAGTGTACAAAATCTATGACATACAAATAATAAAATATACCACTAAATAAATAATTAATCTAAGAGGTCCCCAGACTGCAATGACAATTTTATCAACTTGTTTTTTAGTTCAGTTGTTTTTTACTTCAGTTTGATTTTGTCAGACTCTAAATTGTCCTCTAGAGCAAGACCAGCATGTTTCCAAGCATTCTTATCTTGGATATAATCATATATATATAGTTCATATATTTATAGTTTACAAAGTGTACTTTTTAAATCTGACGATTTCGTAAACTCCGATTTGGATAATTATTGAAAGGATATAATGTGCAATAGATGTCGGGCAAAGTGTTATTGGTTTTTTTAATCAGAAATTTCTCAGTAGCAGCCTGGAGTCTGGATTGGTGACCAGTTGATGGCAATAGGCTGGCTCGCCCCTTATTACATGGGACTTAAACATAACTGGCGAAACGTGGGTGTACTATAGGTACTGTAACGTATGTTTATTGCAATAAAAAATGTTTTTTAAGGTATTTGGGTTTATTGTAATATTTAAGTATAATAATACTTCTTACAACGACGTCCGTACCCGTCTCGGGATCCAGGCGAAAAGGGAAGTGCCGGTGTTACCAGCTATGTCTTGGTGTTGGCACACTACAACTAGTGATGTCATTACATCATCCCCTTTTAAATCTTTAACTTAATTCTGAAACTGTTCACCTTTTTCTGTTTAAATATAATATTCTATGTTGCCTAAAAAAAAATATCAATTTTGAAATCTATTAATTATACTTGTATTTCTCGTGTATTCCCGTTCGTCCCACTGGCGTCGTCCCACTGGTGGGACGAACGGGAATTTAATAAATAATATTAAATTTATTCCCGCTCGTCCCACTGACTTTCTCAGTGGGACGAACGGGAATGATTTATAATTTTATTTTTAATTCCCGTTGGTCGCACTGAATAATTTGAGTCTGGTTGTTGTTCAATTTTACACTTATTTATCCTAACTAATACTATAAACCCACCAGTGGGACGACACCAGTGGGACGAACGGGAATACACGGTATTTCTAAGCTATTGTATGCTATCCTCCCTCCTTTCAATTTATTCTATTACTGACTCTTATACAATAATACCCATTACCTGTTAAATAACTTTACTTTTCTTATACATAAACTAGTTTTTTGTTTTACATTATTTTGTATTATTTATTTTAAACATAACTTTTAAACTTACAGACTAAGCTCTTATTATTCTAACACAATCAGAACTGAACTGCTCATACAGTCGTTCGAACCCAGCGAGTCACTGTGGGCGGATGTGATGGGATGTTCTTGTATAAGTACAACCATTACTGTGTTTTACGTCATATGACCTGAAATTATTATTCCTAACTATTTTTCCGTTTATCCATTTATTTATTTGAGGATCTTTCTTAAACCAAATGTTTTATTAATTTCAAAATGGTTTTTCCTTTCATAGATAGTTCCTTTCATTTCTATTTCTTATTTTCGCAAACTCTCATTCTACATCTTAATTTTGGTGTCAGATGTTGATGGGTTGCTGGTACTTATTATTATTTTAAAATTTCTGTTCATCATCAATTTTGATGGTAAAAAATTGCGTACCTGATACTGGTGATGCTCTGTACTGTAAGAGAGCTATACTCAATTCTGTTATATCTTCATAACATTTAGTAAGCATTCTCTTTGCTACTTGCACTCCCCGCTCTGCCATACCATTAGATAGTGGATACCTTGGACTAGAATAACTGAAATTAAATCCCCATTCTTGTGCAAATTGTTTACACTGTAATGAGTCAAAGGGTACATGATCTGTTACTACTTCTGATGGTATGCCAAAACAAGAAAATAAATCCTTTAATGTATCTATAATCGCAATAGCACAATTACAGGAGGCCAAGTCTACTGATTTACAAACGTGTCAGTGGTCTCACAATGATCAGTTTTTGACAGATATGCCATACAAAATCTGTCAAAAACTGATCATTGTGAGACCACTGACACGATTGTGAATTAGTAGACTTGGCCCCCTGGTTAAGTGTTTTATCTCTAACCATTTCGACATGTAATCATATATGTTTAACTAGATAATTTTTGTTTTGAACTCCATAATATCTACGCCTATCTACCCCCTAATTTTGAAAATGGTAATACTGGTACTTCATGAGATAACAATGGTTCTTTTACATTATTATTTTTGTAAGTTTGACAAACAAAACATTTCCTTACATATTCTTCTATGTGATTATCAATTAAAGGCCAATAATACAAATTTCTGTTTCATTTTAGTTATTCTCAAATGACCTTCATGTAATTTATTCAGAAATGGTATTCTTATGGACTTTGGCACTATTAATCTGTGATTCATAAAAAAATAATTGTTGATCTAATGTAATATCCTGTTTTAAGTTAAAATAATATTTTAGGTTATCTGGTACAGTTCTAATATTGTCTGGCCTACCTATCTTAATGTAATTAGTCAGTACATTCAATTCCTCATCATTATTAATTTCTTTTACCAATTCTTCTTTTTGTTCATCTGTGTATTCCAAGTAGCAAGCTAAACCAATACAGTGTAATGACTTCATGATTAATCTTCATCTGTTTCTTCTAAATATGATCGTGACAATAAATCTGCAATAAACATCAGGCGGCCTTTCTGATATTTGTAAACAATGTCATATTTTAATAACATCAATTTTAGTCTTTGTAACTGGACTGATGGTATTTCGTGTATACCTTTTTTAATATGCTTTCTAATGGCTTATGATCATTTAATACTAAACATTTTCTTCCATAAATATAATAATGAAATTTCTTTGTTGCCCAAACTACACTTAATAATTCTTTCTCAATTTTCTCAAATTAGTAGGGCTTCTGGATGCATAGCTTACAGGTTTACCATTTTGCATTGAACAACACCCTAATCCATCTTTACTAGCATCAGATTGTATGGTGACAGGCAATAGACTGCTGAAATTTTGCAATACAGGTGCATTACTAATATATTGTTTATATGAAAACTGGTCCATAACCAGCCTACATGTTTCTTTAAGAGAACTTGCAAAGGCGTTACTAACTCTGCCAAGTTACTTATGAACTTTCTTAAATAATTTACCATTCCTAAAAATATTTGTAGTTCTTTTTTATTAGTTGGACTTTTAATACTTAATATGGCATTTACTCTTTCTGGATCTATTTTCATGCCTTCTTTTGAGAAAATATGACCAAAATATTTGACTTCCTTGAAAATAATCTGGTGCTACTGATAATCCAAATGGTAATCTTAAAATTTATAACAACCAAAAGGACTACTAAAGGTGCTCAAGTCTGTTGATTCTTCTTTTAACTTTATATTATAAAACCCATCTGACAAGTCTATTACAGAAAATACGGTTTTGTTACACAGTTTAGTAATAATTTCCTCTAAAGTTGGAATAAGGTGATATTCTCTCAGTAAAACTTTATTTAATTCTCTTGGATCAAGACAAATACGTACCATCACTTTTCTCTATAATTACAAGATTACTCACAAATGATTTAGGATGTTCGACCCTAACAATGACCCGCTGGTCCTCGAGGCTTGTCAGCTTGGCCATCAGACGATTCATGAGCCAATGAGGAACCCGTCGAGGTGGTTTTACCACTGGCTGAGCTCCTGACTGAATGCACAGTTCTAATGGTGTCTTGAATTCACCTATTCCCTGAAAAAATTCCATGTTGCTATTAATAACGCATTCTTTATTTTTAATATTAATGCTATTTACAGTAGCACTAATGTTTAACAGTTTTGATTCTAATAAAGAGTTTACCCCAAGCATTGGTCTCACATTTTCTTTTATAATTATGAACTCAATCGTTTTCTTTTCTTTTCTTCAAAAGACTTCCAATGTTTTTTACAAGTTTTACCATAAGCTAGATAATTTCTAGGGCCATGTTCTGTATCACACTTTAAGCAGTGGTAAAATTGCTTACTATATTCTTTTTGATTATTACCTGTTTTATTTCTAGTAAAATTATTATACTGAGCTTTAGTTTGGTTGTTATTTTGTTCCTGCTGCTTTTGAATGATGTGACAGACGGAGTAGCCTCAGTGTTCTTCTGCAGGATCTTGGTATGTTCTTTGGACAGCTCCGCTGCTCTGCACATGGTGAGCGCCTTGTCGAGTGTGAGATCCCCTACTTCAAGTAGTTTTTGTTGCAGTTTCTTGTCAAACACCCCCACGACGATCCTGTCTCTGAGCATTCGGTCCTCCAGACTTGAAAAATTGCAGGTTTTGCTTAACTTCCGTATCTCAGCGCAAAAGCAATCAAAAGTTTCCAACTCTTCTTGTTGTCTTCTATGAAAGTTGACAGTATTAATCAACTCATTTTGTTTTGCTTCAAAATATTTATAAAATTCTGTGATTACTGTGTCATATTTAACTGTTGTGGAGTCTCCATCCTCTTTCAATGAGATATAATATAAATCTTGCTCTTCTTGACCGACACAATTTAAGAATATGGCCGCCTTCCTTGTTTCAGAAAGCCTTTCGAACCCGGCTGCCGCTAAAAATACTTGGAATTATTGTTTGAATTTCGTCCATTTAGGCAGTAAATCCACGGAATTTAACACGAGTGGTTCCGGCATCCTGTATTATTACGATGTTCTTCAATTTCTTTTCCTGTGACTTCTGGGTCTGGCATGTATTTGCCCGTCAGTGTCCCTCTCGTGAGGACTTTTTCTTTTCTTCTTCGGTTATTTCTGCTTACGTTTATTGTAATAAAAGATGTTTTTTAAGGTAATCGGGGTTTATTGTAATATTTATAATAATACTTCTTACAACGACGTGCGTACCCGTCTCTGGATCTAGGCGGAAAGGGAAGTGCCGGTGTTACCATGCTATGTCTTGGGGTTGGCATTTCTACCTCGGTCACCTCCGGAACATCGTTGTCATCGTCTGCGGTGTGATCCGCATCGAGCACCGCAGTAGGCGGAGCCATGTGCGGGAGGCATGTTCCCGTCTCGAATGGAACAGAGCGCTCACCACGTCCTCCACAAGCTGAGGTCGGAGACTCTGCGTCAGCGGGGGAGCCCATGGGCGGAGTTTCTCCCGCACGATCTTACAGGTACACATCTGCCTAACCCTTCCGCGATTACAGGCGTGTTGTTGTGAGGAGATTAACATGTCCTGATAGTGAATAATCCATACTATAAATATAATATTACTATTTATATGCTATCCATACTAATTACTAAACCCATACTAAAAAACATTAGAAAGTAACTCTGTCTGTCTATACGTTACATTTTTACGCCTAAACCACTGAACGGATTTTTACAATATTTGGCTATGAGATAGATGGTATAGTACTTTTTGTTTCAAATGATAGTGATATAGGGAATGAAAGTTTGTATAGGAAACCCAGCATTACTTAAGTATCCCGGTAGTACGTTCCCGTGGTACGATATCCGACATCCACGCAGGCAGACAAGCCACGGGCAAAAGCTAGCATTAATATATATTGTAATTAATATAGTCTTTTATCAGGCCGAAATAAGGTGATACTGGAACTCCTCAGTGCCTCGGAAAGCACGTTAAGCCGTTGGTCCCGGCTATCATTATGGATCTTTGACAGTCGTTACGGGTCGTCAGAAGCCCGAAAGTCTGACAAAAAGTCTTGCCAAGGGGTTTCATATTTCCCATTACTAGATTGTGGAGGTCATATAGGCAGTCGCTCTATGTAAAGTACTGGTATTCAGCTGCATCCGGTTAGACTGGAACCCGACCCCAACATATTTGGGAAAAGCCTAGGCAGAAGATGATATACTTGATTCGATAACTATCTAGTGATCTAATCAATAACAATTCCCCTGCCGTAGCTATTGCATTTTTAACCGACTTCTTCAAAAAGGAGGAGGTTCTCAATTCGTCTGTATGTTATTTTTTTTCGTGTTTATGTTACTCTATTACTCCGCCAAATATAAATCGATTTTAAAGATTCTTTTTTTGTTTGGTAGGTCATGCTTCAGAGGTGGTCCAATATAACTTTTATTAACTTTGCTTGCGTAGTTTTTGAATTAGCTTAAATATTACGTAATTTTTCCCACTTAGTTTATGTAGATGATATATTATTTCACTCCGTCACTGTTATTTACATAGCAGGTGGTATTCGAATTTGTGGTATTCGGTATTCAGTGGTATTCGAATTGTGTATTCGAGTGGTAGTCGTATTCGAGTGGTAGTGGTATTCGAGTGGTAGTCGAATTTGTCTGGGGTAGCTACCACAAATAAAAAGTGAAAAATAAAAACTTTTTACAAAAAAATTAAAGTAATTTTTCACATTTTTTGTGTTTTTTTTGGAAGTTACAACTTTTTATTAATGTAAAAGCTGTTAGAGTTGTAGATTTCCCCCTTTCGTTGCTCTTTAATTATTTGAAAATTTTCTAAATAATTCATGAGACTACGATGCATGAATTCCATAATGCCCAATTTTTCACAAAACCTCCATGCCATTTTAAATTTTGTTTTAAACTGGTCCTAATAACTAGCGATTTTTTTGTTAACATTAAGTAGTTATTCTTATAAAAAATGGAAAAATCATGTTTTGATCAGATTAAGAAAATAAAGTCATGATTTGTACCAAATAGTTTGGAAATACATAATTTAACGGTGTGGGCGGGCTCGGTGGTTTTTTTTTGTTTGTTTTTTAACAATTGACTGCTCAGATGCTTGATTATAAAATATCTAATATGGAAAAATCACGCAATCACAAACAATACTGCTAGGAAGCTAATTAAAAAAAGAAAACCCAGCCCGTCGTTCGTTATTGACAGTTTTACAATAAATAAATATTTTGGGATCCGTACTCTTTGTGCCTTTTTTGTGGATCGGTATCTTGTCAATTTTTACCTGTTCTGGAAATATTCCTTCATTACACTTATTAGAGAACTAAGAAAGCGGTTCCGCAAGTATATCTAAATGTTCTTTAAAAACAGATAAAGGAATTTCATCATATTCACAAAAGCGTTTATTATCCATCTTAGTGACAAATTAAAAAGGAGCATGCCCTGAAATATAGGGCACCCTGTACCAAGCCACAAAGACCGCTGTCACAACCAAACCTAGTGTATTTGGAGGAGAATTCAATGCTCTTCTTATATTGTTAACTATTTTTTACATGGATTCCCGGAATTCGTATTTATTAACCATTTACCTACTTACTCGAAATGGTGGTGACAAATAAGGTGGTAGTATCGGTCGCTATTTATTCTTGATTTGGCGCTAGTTTCCTGATGGATGATTATACAATATATCACTCATAGTCAATAATCATTCTTGTTGACATTTTTTTAATATGTATAATGTTATTGAATATCAATAATCATGTAGGTACTCTCATTAAGTGCCGCTGGTGGTCTGAATAAGTAATCAATTAGTACTGTGTTGGATTCTTAATATCTTGAAATCTTAACAATGAGTTAGGCAGAGTTGTATTTACTATAGTACACCTACTTCTCGAACATGAAATGTTAGTTAACAATAAGGTAATAATGTTGTTAGTACCTACCTAATAAGGTACTTATATAAAAAATGAAAAACGTAGTTAAGATTAATTAAAAATTATATATTCATATTAACATAATGTATAAGACCTCGACCTCTACCAGGGCAGAGAAAAGAAATGTACAAATAAAACAATAGGTAGGACAATTGGGTGGCACTCGGATACGCCTTGCAAGGCAACACGTAGCTTGGACTGTCCACATCCAAAGCACACATCACTGCATATTGTGACCGAATATTGGATCAGGTATCAGTTTGGAATCCAAGGGAATTTTTCTTGTATCAATGTGAAACATTCGTAACATTATGAATAGGTATTATCAGGTATATACCAGGATTGATCTGAAAGCATAAAAACTGTTTTTTAATCCATGAATTGAATGATTAGTCCCGAAAGTGGGAAGGTACTTTAGAAGCTAACTACACAATAAATGATTCTACTTACTAGGTGAGGTAATACTTAGGTACAGGCGTCGCCGTCGGGGCAATCTATGATGACATGTTAAAACACGATCATAGCCGCGGATATATCGATGCCTTAGTTCACAATTGCACTAACTACAAAAATAACAATTTTGAGGAGAGCGTTTTAAAGTTTTTTAAAGTTTAGACGTGAACAGTACGAAAACAAAGTAAAATAATAAAACAATTATGCATCTATTCATAAGACTAGTCCTTTAACTCCATCTCCATATCTCAATATTAGTATAACATTTTAAAAATAGCGAAATAAACATGCGACCCCCCATATAATACAATTGTGCACTTAAAAAAAATTCAAACCCCTTAAAGTATAAGTACTTAGCACAATTGTACATAAAACTTTCTTGATTTTTTTGTACTACCAACACATAATACACTAATAAAGCACTGTTAAAAAGTATGAGCCGATATTGCAAATGTATTTAGTAGGTTTGTGTTTTGAAATATTCTGCAGTTGAGAAATTTAAAATCAGTTAAAGTATGTCTTGTTTGGATTTACAAAAGTAAAGGCCATTAGTATAGTATAGCATTCATGGAACTTATCTAATACCATTGTCACCTACGTTTTTAGTAGAAAGAGACGGATTAACGGCATTTCGACCCGCGCAAACGAAAGAGCATGACATTTATTGTATTTGGCACTAAAAAAGTGAAAATTGAAATTTTTGTAGTTAGTACAATTTGTGAACTAAGGCATCGATATTATCTATGTAATGTATTCTATTGTTCTAACAATACAAGTGAACAGTTTATACATCGGCAACGCTGACTTGCTGGCCGATGTCTTACTCTAGATGGAGGTATCGCTAAGGATAATCACACAAAGACTACGTTATGAAAAAGCACCTGAACCCCTGTTTTTATTGATAAGTAATAAAATTATAATTATATTCAAATAGTTCAGTTGAAACCAATAATGAAAGTAACGTCATCCGTGACGGCGCCGGCGCCACAGAACAATAATGCAATACGCCAAAGAACAATAATGCAATAAGAATGACATTTTATTTTTTTAAATCGGTCCCGTTTAATGCTGTATTCCTAAATAATAATTTAAATTATTACGATGCAACGCGTGACCTAAAGATTTTTTTTGACACACATAAAAATATATTATACCCTATTATTAAATTATTAAATAGCAAATCGATAATCATCAATAATTATCTTCTTCATTTTTAATGTTCGTTGGCTATACTTAATTTTAATACTTTTATTTTGGATGTCCGAAAGCCGGGAATCGTTTTCACAACAAAAACGTAAATCTAATTTAAAAAATAGGAGTAATTTTATGAACTACATTTGGTTGTGACACGCTCGCTCCTCATGTTGGTACGAACCCGTGGCATTATCCTTTCATTTGAAGTATGAGTAAGATTAAAACAAAGTTTGTTTACAACCCGTTGTGTACTCTGCTGAAGCATTAAAGTCACTTCCTCATTTTTTATTTCACTGGTGAGACATTTGTTACTTATCAAAAAGTTGTTAAGTGTGTTGTTAGCTACTTCTTCGGAATCATCAACTATGTTATTTCACCGTCAATTTTTTAGGCGAGGTTACCCAAAAAAACGTCGTTTTCTGTTGTGTTTGATTCGTACATAACACGGATTGATATTTTGGAATAGTTATTTGTTATGCACCTGTATTGAAACCTGAGCAAGTGAAGGATTCTAGGATTGAACCATGAGCGAAGCGAAAGGTTCAATTATAGAATCCTGAGCGTTTCGAGGGTTTCAAAGGTACGACACCCAGAAAAACTTTGCTGTCGAGCGAAACACACAACTTTTCACCTCACTACAGCGAGGAAAATGCTAGGTGTCTACATGCATTGAACAAAAATATCCTAAGCTTTTATGTACTTCTCGCGCAATTTTTCCGGAAGAAAGCTCAATTCGGCATTATGTACCGCTGGCACTAACTCTGCACTGCTAAACAAACCCAAATGATGGAAAGTGAATTGAATATACAGAAGAAAATCATATAAAGTTTTTTTATGTGAAAACTTCTTCTTTTTTCTTTTCTTTTTGCGTTGAGCGATTTTTTTTCGTGCTGGCCAGTGCAATTATTCTAAAAAAGAGATTGGCGCTCTGACATAAAATAAGTATTGATGATCAGTCGACCCGGCGGTATAGAAGATTGTTGAATAGAAAGGTTGGAATTTTAAAAACTCTTTCCACGCAAGCGGGGAAAATGCACTTTTCCACGCAGATTTCGAATGACAAACAGAATCTTTCCGAGCTTGTGAGGTGAAAAAATATATTTCATAATTCATACATCGATCTTTGGATTCCGGCTAAGCGATACATGGGTTCTTGCCTATACTACATTATTTTTTATTTTAAATATCACAGCGACTATACTATTTATAAATATATGCATTATTTCAGACTACACATACAAGTACACACAATCCATATAGTGTTAGTAACAATGACTTAAATATGCAGACTTTATGCAGTATATACATTGCTTCTTAACTACTACCTAAGTGTTTCGCTAAGGGACTGGACAAGCAATGTAAAACTCACAAAACGATACTTTACGTAAACGTTCGCATCGTTTAGTACAGGGGCGCTGCGCGAGATATTAGTGATGTGCTCGTGGAACCTTCTAACGTAGGCTATCGACAATAATGTCGATTGTCGTATGAATTTATATTACTAGTTTATTCTTCAATTTGTCAACCGCGCTGAGATATGGATATCGATAATTGTTACTTGTTGTTACGTTTTTTTTTACATTTGCCTATTAATATAAAATAATATTAAGTATTGGAGTTTACCACGGAAGCGATTTTCATATAAGGCCCCCGGTATGGAAAGGACATTGACCATTCATATATGGGAGTTGGACCAAGTGCTGCCCAGAATGGACACATTGCGCATTATGTTTCTTGGGCTTTCACCAGTCTGTATATACCAACCAACCGATGACGCATTTTATTAAATAATGGCAGTAATTATGTTAAACAACACATTATTATTTCATTTGTATGCATATCATTTACATGTTAGATATTTTTACTGACCATCCAAAAACGGGAGTTAGGCCAAGTGCTGCCCAGAATGGACACATAGTGCATTATGTTCCTCGGACTTATACTAGTCTGTGGAACCAAAGCTCAATAAAATCTATCCGAGGAGTTTTGAGAAAAACTAGTTTTTGTTGAGTATTTTTTTTTAATGAATACTCACCAACCAATGGCGGAAGAGGAGGAGAGGGAGATGAGGAGTTTCTATGGGTACCTTCCGGCTCCATCATCAGACCCGTTAATTAGAAGTGTAACACTTGTTTTATTCGTAAATAACACGGATTTTATTGAAAAAAACATAGTATATATTTCACACTTCAATGCCGTTATTTCAGCCGTTTTTTTTTACAGTTTATATGCATTTTATTTCAGTTTTATTAATAAATGAGTTTTGAATTTTGAATTATATTTTACTTAATTTGGTTTTAATCATGTCAAAATACGCCGAAAAAATACTTCTCTTTTTTGAAGTCGGATTTCATCATAGTTATCACCGATAATTTTATCGATCAAATATTTATATCAGCCCCTCTTCCCTAGTTGAGGCTAGAGTTGCTTGTGTGTGTTCAGTCGTTGTATCTTTCGAATGCCCGCCCCATGAGTGCAATAAGTAGCATCAAATGTGCCGTATTTATTTCGATGTTTAAGTGTGAGTATGTACGGCGCATGGTAAATGCACGCTGTGTTTGGTGGGATAACGTTTATTATTGATTGTGTAGTACGTTCTGATTTAATGTGAATGTGTTGTTGTGACCTTCGGGTTCGTGAACTCAGTCGCCCGCACTTTCGTAAATCGTTACGATGGCTATTCATCTAAGAAAGCAAGTTATTCTTTCTTTATTATTCCTTTCGGGGGCTGAGATAAGCTTTGATACTTACGGAGCTTGAAACAACCCAGCCTTAACATCCACGGACCTACCCCGGCAAGCGTAGCTTAACCTGATGGATTGACCAGTGCAGCTGTTATTACTTAGCCACGAGCTCCTCCCGAGTTATTCCCCCCAAAAATTCCCCCTAAGGTGGATTACAAGGCCAAGCTGGCTTAGAGTAGATTCTCAGACACGCGTTTCCGCGAATGCACCTGAGAGGATAAACCGAATAACTCAATTTAATCTCAAATTTTGGTCCAAATCGAGTAAGTGAATCGAAAACTGAGTCTACAAAATATAAATCATACGATAATACGAAATAACGCGTAAGCACACCGACCAAGGTAGTGAGTACTAAGTTAAATGTCAGTAATGTTGCCTATACCATCTAATTTTAAGACCGCCCATTGTGTCACCCTAAGTTAAATATAAATCAGTATCAGTAGATAATTATCTGTAATCAGTAGATAAAAATCGTCTAGTGCGATGCGCGCTCGGAAACGGTCACTCTTCGCTACGAATTATTAATGGGTTCCGAAAAACTCATAGTCAACGAGCTCCTGGCGTTCCTGCAACATCAACTGGACGTCATGGACGAAGTTAGCCTCATGCAGATCTGCACCTCGAGCTACACCGAAGATGAGATACGCAGTGCAAAGACGAGAGACGCTCGACTTAGCCGACCGAATTCCGTCCCGCAGAAGGGACGAAAAGGGAGAGAGGAGTCTCCAAGACATGTTTCGGGTGTTTAAGGAGACCGACCCTGACGACGTGCCGTCCTTTGTGGCGAAGGAGCTGAGGAAGCTGCCCCCCGTTACTTTTGACCACGTCGACGTCACCAGGTTGCTGAAGGATATTGATACTCTGAAGGCAAGCCTGGCCGAGATGAAGTTCAAGCTGGATACGTCTCAAAACACTATCAGTGAGTTACGTGCCGATATGGCTGACTTACGCAACACTGTAGCGGTATGTAATGTAGGTCACCTGAGGTCGCATCAAAGGTGAACACTCGTCTTGATGCAAACAATGCATCGCTGTCCAGTTTCGAGTCAGCGAAATTAGACTCGTCACCGGCTGTACAGGCGACGTCACAAATTAGCACGTCATTACTTCGCCGTGCCTACTCAGCAGCAGCTGCACAACCTCCCATCCAAAAGGAGCAGCAAAAGAAAAAAGTGTTTGCTAAAACTGCAAAATCGACTGACGGGACATCTAAGAGTCGCAATGTACCGGCTCCCGGTATCCTGTCCCCAGCCCCTAAAAAACGGCAGTCAGACAAGGACGGCTTCGTGACTGTGGAATCGAAGCGAAGGAAGCCGACATGCCGTAATCGATGTGGTACTGGTCTGGCGGGACCAAATATGTTGCTGCGTCCTGCTACACCGTCGACGCAGCTGTACGTATCCCGTCTGCATCACTCCACGATGACTGAAGACATCGTGGAATACATCAGAACCAAGACCAAGTGGACCTTGAGAGTAGAGAAGTTGGAGTCACGCCATAACATAAACTTCAAGTCGTTTGTGGTGCGGGTTCCAACTCAGTATCTAGAAACCTTCATGAAAGAAGAGTTTTGGCCGAAAGGTGTGGCGTACCGACGTTTTCGTGGAAGGTTACGTGACACCACGCAGCGCAACACGACGCCGACACAGTCATCACTTCGTGTACAATCATTTTTACGTTATAATAATAAAAATATGTATGTTTAGGTTAAGGCATCTATGGGCCTAAGTCACCTGAAATAAATGGATTATTATTATTATTATTTACATTTATTCCTTTTTCAATACATAATTTTTACATTTTTAAATATATTTATAAAAAACATGAAAAAAAAACATTTAAAAATATAAGAACTAGTAGCCCATCGGCACCAGGATCAGGGTCCAAGCTGCCAGTGCACAGTATTATTTTTGCCTCGAAAAACGGACATCCCCTTTTTATTAACTTATCCGATAGAACAGGTTATTTTAAAAGTAAGAGTAAAATACCGATGTGCCAATTTTACACCAAACACGAGTAAAAAATTATTTTATAAATTTCTGATCTTTTCTAAATTCATTAATTACAAAAAAATACGCATTATTTTACCCTTTTCTTTATTATTTGTAATATTGGAATATATTGGAAAAAAAATACAAAAGAGTACTAACTGTAAAGAAATATGCTTTTTTTGTGTTTTGAGATTTCGATTTTTCATGGTTGTATCTTTGCTTAGTTGGATTCTATATTTATTGTAAATCATCTTTAGACCACAACCAATCACTAAAAAAAAAACCAAATCCAAATCTCGAGTTATCTAGGAGTTATTCACTTCTAAAGTTTTTTCTGATAATTTTGATTTCAGGGTCATCACTTCATAAAAAATAATATTTTTTGTTAATTTGTAGGTTTAATCCTAACGAGGGCGGCCCCTTCCCCGTACCACAAATGGCCCTTCATTGGATAAACGAAAAATTCGTTTATTGTACGTCATCGTATTTAACGTCGTATGATATTAGTAAACTTACAAATATCCAAATAAATATCTAAACTGCTAAAATTGTACATTTACAAAACTAGTAGGATTACTAGCATTATAATTCCGTATTCATTTTAATTTTATTTACTTTTTAACTATTTATAAAATAATATGAAAATAGTTGGTTTTATCATTAACAATGTGAAAATCAATGAAATTGTAACTTCTTTCAGATACCTATGTTATTATGTCCTTTATTTATTTTTATACATATTATTTTACATTTTTAAATATTTCTTAAAAATAAATATATAAAAAACATTTAATAATATATAAAAGAGTAGCCCACCGGTATCAGGAATTAACATTTTCACAAAAAAGAACATAAATTTCAGAATCCTGTAAATTCTAGATAACATAAGATTTGGAAATGATATTTTAAATCGGTACTTCTTAGTGCCAAAGCAACAGCTTGTATCGATATTGAATCCAAATGCCATGAAATAAGCCCTTAAAAAATTAAAATCGAAAATATTATTATGTAAAATTCCTTGTAACTCATACATGTTTAACGATAAAAATTTAGCGTTTGCTTGATAATTTACTTAATATAAAGCATCAAGTAATTGCAATCAAAGATATAACAAAAACGGATTGGATCTGAAGCTATTGCGATTTTTATGGTTTTTATGGAAAACATAGAAAAAAAATTGAAAAATTTATATCTCCCGATTGGGACAAAATTGTCAAACGGGTATTTTACTCTTACTTTTAAAATAACCTGTTCTATCGGATAAGTTAATAAAAGGGTGATGTCCGTTTTTCGAGGCAAAAATAATACTGTGCAGTGGTCAGGGCTCTAGAGAAAGGAACCTATTATTATTATGTTAAATTTCTACATTTATATCTGTATTTTTTATAGTGTACATAATAAAGAGTATTCTATTCTATTCTATTCTAATTTTGTCCATCAATATTATGGTCTGTTGGCAATTTGGTGCGAGGTACCTATGTTGTTGGAGTAACATCAGGTAATATTATGTAGTAGTGTAGTGTAGTCCACAAGCAGCGGACGTGCGAGCACAGCTATATTAATGTTCAAAGTATCTGACCAAGTCGCGGACAGAAGCTAATGAATAAAATTAACACATTAAAGCATAACGAAATTTGTATGTTGTCAGACGCCATGATGATGGAAGACAGCAGCAAGTCGGAGACGGTGCATTTACAGGCCGTGGGCGAGGGCGCGGGGGAGTCCTTGAAGTGAGTATATCAGCCGACCAATTCCGATGCTTGTCAGGAGTGACAGCTCACTTCAAGCCAACTTCACCTAAATTTTCGAGGTGAAATATTTACGGAATAGACCGGTAATTATCGTCAGTATCGGTCTGTCGTATGTAGTGATGTGCCATTACCATTACCAGTATTTTACCATACAGAAATATATTCCCAGTAAGTTTCTATTATTACCGGTAATATTCCTTAATGCTGGTAATATTGTTTAATAACGTCTTCTTGATTTATTTAAGTAAAATTCGTTTAAAACGCGCACGCGCAGCAGCTGCAAACACGCGTTGCGCACTGCTTAAAAACTACTAAAATAACTTATTTTATAACTTTCATTCTGAAAGCTCTGAATAGTAGACTGATTTTCCTTAAAAAAGTAATAACTTTTAAATTGTTAGGTTTGTCGTTAGTTTTTTTTTATTATTAAGATTAGCTGTGACTGTGATTATTTAAAAAGGTACTGTTGTAAATCATAACAGAAAACTATGATAAACCTGTTATTGTATAGTTAATTATTAAACGTTTAGTTTAAAAAAATGTATTATACAGGGTGGCCGGAACATTGCCGTCCAAAAATAAAATTCAGGTCCGTCGTATCGTGCGGAGCACCGCCGTGTCCTCGTGGAGGCGATTGGTGGCACTGACCTCTCGCGTCCGGCCCTGGTCCAGGCCATGGTACGGAGCGACAGGGCATGGGAGGCGGTCACCTCCTTCTGCGAAGCAGTGATGCTCGCGAAGGAGGAGACGGAACGCGTGAGGGAGAGGCAAAGCCTGCGCCCTCACGCCCCTAACCACCGCCGCTGGAGACACCCTGGGCGTCGAGAATCCCGGGCGGATTCCCGGCCACCATAGGCGCGGGCTTGCGGACGGCGAGCAATGGGTAGCTCGCCGTCCGATAAGGACCAGGCCTGGGTCGATGGCGCGTCGTGTTCCACGCGCGCCATAAAGATGTCAGCACACCTGACGGGGTCCGTTAGGACCGATGCCTGCCAGGGTTGCGAAATAGTCCGAAAGGGATACCGGGACCCTGGCAACAGGCAACTGAAGGAACACCGGTGGGTTTTAGTCAGTAAGAGTCTGACACGCCCTTCCGCTCCGCCCAGAGCGGGAGAAGTCATATGATGATTTCCCACTCAAAAAAAAAAAAAAAAAAAGGTACCTCGTATCGTGGGGTATCCGAATCACCCATGAGAATTTTCGACCTGACTAAAATAAAAAAAAAGTAGAAGGCTTTGTCGAACATTTTTTTTGCAACTGAATCTTTGTGAGTTGTTCTTTTATGCATAAAATAATTAGCTTCGTAACTGTGATGAAAGTTATAAAAATGTTGGTCTTAAGTGAATAATGTAAGTTCGGTAAATTATGACTCTAATTTTCATCTTCAAATTAAAAATCTAAATAGGTGACTTCATAGTTCATATGAAGGCTTCAAGAATGTGCCAGACTCTCAGCTTTCATAATCAAATAAAGAAAGTAGTACTTAATAGGGCATGCCATACCTACATACATGGGCATTATGTAACCTAACCTATCATAACCTAACGTGCCTATCCTGACCAATCTAACCTACTTTTTACATTTTTGAATGTTCAAAAACACCATGTTCGCCTTCGATTTCGACTTAGCTGCCATAGGATGAATTAAATAATACCCCAAAAGCTTTCATAATATGGCATTATGTTAAATCACTGTGGCGCATTAGGTCCAAAATGTCGCATGGTCCTTTTCCACGTCACTGTCTTTGAAGGCCGATTGTAGCCAAAGTAGCCTCATTAAGTATTACTTTTTTTTAATGATTATGAAAGCTGATAGTCTGCCGCATTCTTGAGGCCTGCCTAGACACCATGAAGTTACCTGCTTAGATTTTTAATTTGAAGTTGTAATTAGAGTAATAATTTACCAAACGTACATTTTTCACTTTAGACCAACATTTTCATAACTTTCATCACAGTTACGAAGCTGATTATTTTATGCATAAAAGCACAACTCATGATGATCTAGCCTTCTACTTTTTTTTAGATTATTTTTAAATTGGTCAGGTGGAAAATTCTCAAAATTTCTGAAAAATCATCATAACTCGAAAGCTATGAAAAGTCGCGGAACATACATGGGGGTGATTCGGATACTCCACGACACGGACCTGAATTTTACTTTTGGACGTCAATGTTCCGGCCACCCTGTATAGTGTGACTTACTGCTATTTTGTCGGAAAATATTTTAGTGATCTCAAACGTTCTAGATATAATAATACTGAAACGTTGTGACGTATCTGATGCGAATTAATGTTGATTAGTAAAATGTCTTTTTTACTTGTTAACTTGAAACTTTTATATTCCCAGACAGAAACTTGTCAAGTTTACTAAGTAACTTGATAGAAACAATGAGAAAATACCCAGAAGAGTTGCTGTAACTGTAAGTTAAAATAAAAATGTTGGTTGCATTTAAACTAAAAGTAGTAGAAGTCTTATCGGACTACTCATAATCGCAAATTAAAATCAAGAAAAATAATATTTTTCCCTATGTTACCCTAAATTACTACTTTTGTAGAATGTTACTGGTAATGCTACTGGGAAAATACTCGACTGGAGTAAGTTACTGGTCGGCACATCACACGAAGGTTATAGCTAGTCATAATTATGACTTGTACAACTAGCACATATCATAATTATGACTTGTACAACTAGCACATATCAATTAACCTTCTTCAAAAATAACCTTCTATCTTTAAAATCTTAGAATAATAACGTATAGAAACATAGTACAAGTGGAAAAAGTGAGGCAACTAAACTTAGCCATAGTGTCTAACTTCCCTCGGCGAGCCGTCAGTACTGAAGGTCACGTTCCGTCGAACACAGCTAGCAGTAAATAATTTAAAATAACAGTTTGTGCCGTGAAGGGATGTCATAGCACTTCAGGAAAACAACATTACAACTATAACAACATTACAACTGTAAAAATCTAAACAATTATCATGTCCACAAAATCCACTAATAAAGAGTTGAAATCAAATTGTAGACGTATACAATGTCAAATAATAGGATGATTTAGCGAAGCTGAATGAAAAAAAAAAAAACATGTTAATTTGGGAGAAGATAATAGACTCTTACATAATTATCTATTATTATCTATGCGTTGTTATTCTAAGTTTAAAATACTGCCAAGCATCTTTAGAATTGCGTTTACCCCTATCTCGACGTGTTTTTAAATACGAAAACATTTTTACCAAATAAAATAATATACCATGATCGAAACGGAACGAGTACCTACCTAACGCGTGAAAGGGACAGCCCTCCGCAAATTAACAGGGGGCATTCAGCTCCTTATTTTGTATTCTTTTCCAACGAAAATTATCTCAGGAAAATGTTATTTTTTCTTTATTTTCAGTTATTTTTTTTTAAATTTAAATGTAAAATTACATTCTCTGTAGGCAGCAGTCCATTTATGTAAATAAACAGCTAAAATAAAAAATAAACCAGCAATGGATGTTAAAGGCGAACGACGCGTGAAATTCAAAATTTACATTAATAAATAACGCGGCGCGAGCGCGCCCCCCCCGCCACGGGGAGTGCGGCTATGTCAACCCACAGGTAACGATACATTGCGTGTGAGGTAATAAAACAAATCAGGTTTATTGGATTCCCATAAAGTTCCTGAAATCATTTCATGTACCGGCCGTCTTAGTATCATATACTGAATTCATTCCATCAGTTTGAGAAGGGCTGTCCCTTACACCCTGTATATTACAAAGTTCCAACATGATGCCAGGAAAAAGTTATTCTCGAAACTTGCAATTTAATATATTATTATAATTTTATAGGTCTAACTTATAATTAAAGAATACAATGTATCTCGGTATTATTAAGTGTTTGTCTGCAGGGACTGCTCCTCCGACTCCTACGACCCGCACTTACATCGCCAGCTGCCCAAGCCTACGAAGTAAGTGATCGACACCAGAACTAAGTTTATCCCACAGCCCACTAATAAACATGACAGCATAAGCAGTATAACTTCGTTTGCGTGTATTTTATATTTCATATTTTTTTTCCTAATGATGATGATGATTCTCGACTAAAAGTAGCCTATCAGTCAAATTGCATAACGATCAATTCAGTGGTAAGACAAACAGACATACAGACAGAGTCACTTTAGCATATAAAACATATTTTTATACCATTCCCCCTCTAAAAAGCTTATTTTATTCACTGATAACAGTGAATAAAAAGTACTTTTAGTCACTGTTTTGGTGTTTGAATTTAGAACACAATCAATATATTCGAACTCCATCTCAATGCTGTACAACCTCCTTGCGAAAAAATACTCGATACAAACTCCGATGTGATTGGTTGACATTTACGACAAGGAGTTTAGCATTAGAATAAAAAGTGTTTTGTGTTCTTTGCTGTCATTAGTAAATTGACGCTATTTTAAATACTGTAAGTTGTATGAACACAAAGTTTAGTGTTACTTCATAATAAATCGATTGAAAATGCATTCAAGTGATGAAGAAGATGTGTGTTAATACCCGAGTTTATGAAAGAGAGGGCGGCCGATATAGTAGAAAACTTGCTACCCAACAAATCACGGCTGGTTTACGTCAAAACCTACGATGTGTTTTGCAAATGGAAAAATGAAATCAAGCTTCTGGAACATTTTCAGAGTCTGTTTTCCTAACTTATTTGAATGAGTTGTCCAAGAAAAACAAGTCATCGACATTTGGGAGTACGTATTCTATGCTACGGTGTACTATAAAAACAAGGCATAACATTGACAAAATCACATACCTACTCAAGTTGTAAGTTTTTTTTCTCGTAGTCATGGTATAAAATATAGTATGCAACTCTTGAATAAAACGAATTTATATTGAGGACCATGAATCACTCGCATCGCTCAGGATTCTAACACTTGAATCACTCGCTATGCTCGTGATTCAATAATCATGAAGTTAGAATCCTTCACTTGCTCGTGATGCATCATATATCTATGGCCTTCGCTTTAAATCCGTCCTTTATTCACTAATTGCATAATATACTATTATAATGAATAATATTTAGATAAATAAGTATGAATTATGTTGTAAAATGGATTATGGTGGTGTTTGAAAGAGAAGAGGATTGCACGGCCAAACTCCCGAAAGCAGGTGGAAAACCCGTCCTCAAGGCCCTCCAGAAGCTGTTTGATTCCGTCATACTCGAGGCTAAAACTCCACAGACATGGACCAGAGGTGTGATAGTACTCTTCTTTAAAAAAAGGCGACAATGCCCTGCTTAAGAATTATATGCCTATCTCACTTTTGAGCCATGTCTACAAGTTGTTTTCAAGAGTCATCAGGAACCGTCTCGCGCGCATGTTTGACGACTTCCAGCCTTCCGGACAAGCCGGAATTTCCGAAAAAGTCGCATTCCGTAAAATTTTAGCACCGTAGACCACATATATACGCTGCGGCAGGTAATACAGAAAACTGAAGAGTATAACCTGCCTCTCTGCTTAGCGATTGTGGACTACGAGAATGCCTTCGATTTGATTGAGACTTGGGCTTTACTGCTGGCTCTCCAACGGTGCCAAATTGACTATCGGTACATCGAGGTGCTGAATTGTTTGTATGAAAACGCTACTATGTCAGTCCGACTCCAGGACCAGATCTTGAAACCTATCCTTCTGCAGCGTGGCGTGAGACAGGGAGACTGTTCACCGCTGCACTGGAGGATGTCTTCAAGGTTCTGGACTGGAAAGCGGTTGGCATCAACATCAATGGCGAGTACATCACTGACCTTCAGTTTGCCCACGATATAGTAGTCATGGCTGAGACTAAGGAGGACCTCAGTACAATACTTGATGACCTCAGTAGAGCTTCCGAGAGAGTGGGTCTTAAAATGAACATGGACAAAACGAAGGTCATGTCAATGGCCCACATCACACCCACCCTCATGAAGATCGGAGACTACACTCGAAGTTATAAACGATTACGTTTACCTAGGACAAAGTGTCCAGTTAGATAAGTCCAACTTCGAGAAAGATATCAATCGTCGAATCCGACTCGGCTGGGCGGCGTTCGGGAAGCTGCGTGCTATCTTCTCGTCTCATATACCACAGTGTCTCAAGACAAAAGTTTTTGAGCAGTGGGTGTTCCCACTGCTCAAAAACTCTTTGTCTGGCAACAGCCAGTGATGACCCATGGCACTGAAACGCGATACCAAAATTCTAGAATTATCTTTTATTATATTCCTTTTTTTTCAAACACCTATCTTGGGTATGTAAGACGTTTATAACGATACCTTAACTGTCGAAATCCATCCAGCCGTTTGGCAGATACGAGGCAATAAAGAAAATTACAAACAAACAAACATACATACATACATACATACAAGATACGCGCGATAAATATAACCCTTCCTTGGCAGTTGGGTAAATGTTGTAGATACTGACCTCAGTTGTGCAGACTTTTTTTTATTAGGTTTATATTATTTCTTTTTTCTTCTGTTTAGGCTTCTTTTTCGCATATCGGAATCTACTGATGTTTCTGCAGTCTTTGACCATTTCATTTAGCAGTTTTGTCTTTTCTAAATCAGTAGTGACTTCAACATTGCAGTTTTCTAACGCCACAGTAAGCGGTTCATATTTTGGAGTGAGTCCTCCTAAAAGTATAGCAATCGACGAGTCCAATAACGATTCAAAATATCATGATGATTCTAAGCGTTCTGATTTTTCAGTGATAATAATTTTATCACCATACCTCAGTTTTAATCGTACCTTGTTATCTACAGTTGTAGTTTTGCAAAAAGTTCTCAATTCGTTCAAAGTGTTGTGTGTGTGAATATTTCCTCCATTGCCAGATTCGTAGTTTCATCTTGAGGACGACCGACTTTAATCCCAGTGGTCGGTTTCAAGAAGAAAATAAAGCAATCATGATGATACCTAGCCTCAGCAGCAACTAAATCGTATTCGAATTCTACTCGAGCAAGAACAGCTCACACAGCTGCAGCTGGTAGCAACTGGATGAGAGCTGCCGAGCAAGAACAGCTCACACAGCTGCAGCTGGTAGCAACTGGATGAGAGCTGCCGAGCAAGAACAGCTCACACAGCTGCAGCTGGTAGCAACTGGATGAGAGCTGCCGAGCAAGAACAGCTCACACAGCTGCAGCTGGTAGCAACTGGATGAGAGCTGCCGAGCAAGAACAGCTCACACAGCTGCAGCTGGTAGCAACTGGATGAGAGCTGCTGAGCTAGAACAGCTCACACAGCTGCAGCTGGTAGCAGCTGGATGAGAGCTGCCGAGAATCTACTCGAGCAAGAACAGCTTACACGGCTGCAGCTGGTAGCAACTGGATGAGACCTGCCGAGCAAGAACAGCTTACACAGCTGCAGCTGGTAGCAACTGGATGAGAGCTGCCGAGAATCGAGCTGAATGGCGTGCAATTGAGAGGCCTATGTCCAGCGGTAGACTGCTATAGGGTGATGATGATGATGAAGAACAGCTTTTGCCATAGCATCAGAACGAGTCCGACCGCACTTACTTGTTTCATTTTACGGCGAAATCAAAGGAATTTCTTTTTTCATGCTCTTCATTCAATTCCTGGCCGCAAAATAAGCATTGTTTTTTAAAACAAAAAACTGATTCACTTAAACGTGCTCTAGTAAGAGGAGGACTTTCAGTAGATGTACTGGCTTCTTGTTTTAAATGTTGTCTTTTACATAGCTGCAGCAATAGAACACTTTCGAGTATAATTTTTATGACACTCCACATGTATAGTCACAGATTTCTGGTCTAAGATATTCTGAATTGCATCAGCTCTTTCAGTACTTGCATTGATTAAAGTCTTCATACCACGTTCAACAGTAACAATTTCACCTTTAGTTAAAAGTTTAGCACAAATAAAACAATATTCTGTCATTTTTGTTATAAAACTCAAAACAGCACGAAATAGGTTAAGAAATATAGGTATAAACACGTGTTTTTACTATTGAGTGGCAGTAGGAAAAAAAGTATATTTATAGATAATTATCTGATCTCCAATTTTGGTCTGGACTAATTTTATGATAAAACTTACCGTTTTGCTGAAAATCGCGAAACACCCGTTTTTGTGACCTTGTGACCCCGAGCAAATTTTTCCAGGTATCGGATCTATGAGGACTTTTTAGATTTTATTTATAATGGTGTTTTGAACAATCCTACCAATTTTCAGGTGGGTGCGAATTTTTGTAACTTCATTCCTATTTTTTGGTCTAATTTGACCGGATTATCTTATCAATAAACATCTTTTCCTATTTTTATTTTACAAATTCTTTAATTTATGCTCTTACGGGGCTTACGACTCTTTACTAGCAACCCATCGCATATTTTAACAAAAAACAAGCATGTTCGCGGCTCTGGGGTGGACCAAGGTCCACCTCCGCCGCACGTTAACCTATTCCAATATTATAATAAATAATGTCTATATTACAAAAACACTCTCTAACTTGGGTCGGTTACGGTTGGCAGACCTAGTTCTTTTTGCTATTGATTTCTCTTTAACATATGGCCTAGGTTTCACTTTTGGCGATAAGAAAAATAAAAATATGCCAGCTATGTATCGCAAAAGTTGCATTGGCCTTTATGACTCATGATTAATAAACGAATAAATATTATGCATTATTTTATGCATCTCCAAATTATGCCAAAACAAATTAGACCACATGACAGTTATGCTAACTTTAGCATTATGCCAAAGTATTATTATGTTCATAAACGTTATGCGTTCAAATCAATTTCTGGGGAATCCCCCTCTTGGCATACGATTTTAAGGCATACTTAAAATTTTATGCCAAGAGGGATTCCCCAGAAACAGGTCTGTGTAGTTCTCGCAACCAGCTTGCGTTTATGACCAGAGGCATTAACATAAACCAAGCAAATGGAGTATGTATGTAAGGATTGTAGCAGGAGGCTTTCAGTAGTATGTAAGGATTGTAGCAGGAGGCTTTCTGGAGTAGGTATGTAAGGATTGTTGCAGGAGGCTTTCTGTAGTTTCCCAATTTATTTAGGGTCGGCTTAACATGTCTTTTTCTCCTAAACTTACAAAAATGTATGTATGTAATAAGTAATAGGAAAGCGTTTATAAAACAACTGAGAAGTAGTAGTAGTCGCCGGTAGCAATGTGAGTGGACCTAAAACCATATGGTACTGAATGTTGCAGCAACTGGGAAACTTTAGTGCACCTGCTCAAATGCAGCCTGGGTACCGGCATCTTGGCGATGCCGCAAGCCTTCGCGCGCGCCGGACTCGTCACCGGGGTGCTGGCAACTATCATCGTCGGGGCGCTAGTGACGCACTGCCTCCACGTCCTCGTGAGTCTCATGTCACCATCAAACTTAATTTATAATAATAAAAAAACCGGCCAAGTGCGTGTCGAACCATGCACAATGAAGGGTTCCGTAGTTGGGGCGAATTTATCCCAAGAATAAACTTAACATAGTAGTTGAAAAACTAGTTGACATGTTTTTGCAAATGCAAATGTAAGTTGGTCGATTATTACTCGGTTACTTGTAGAGCCTCCTTAGCTGTGATAGTTTTCCTTTTAATTTTGATATTATACTACTGCCGTGAAGTTTTTCACATATCCAAAACCAACCATTTAGCTGGCAGGGGGCATTTTAAAGCGTAATATTTTGCAAACGGATCCCTGAATCCAAAAATGGTTTTCCCAATATTTTTAAACGTGTTTTCCAACGACACCCCACACCACAGTAATGATGAGACAAAAAAAAAACTTCACCAATTGTATAGGTACCCTAAAAAAAAACGTGTTTCTTGATTTTATTCAAGGTGCCAAGTCTGAACCAATGGCCAAGGCCAATGTGTGGCGCCGGCATTTTTTATCCATAATCTAAAGTGCCATAATTTTTTTTTTGTCATAATCATCATTTGTCCGAATGATAACTTGCCCAAACTTACTGTCACATAATAAATAACATGCCTTAATTATAATTGAAATCCCTAAATACAGTATGCCCTAAATTTGTTTGTCATAAATATTACAATCAATAACATACAAAAGACTTAAAACCGTTTTCAATAAAACTTATATGTCCTAAATTCAAGCTATTTAATCTTTATTTATCCTAATATAATTTTTCAAACAAATATTGTTTGCAACTCAATAAAACAATTTTATTGCTTGTGAACATTGTGGTTTTTATTTCCCTATATGAAGCATGGAAACAAGCATACACCATGCATGCAGCAAGCATGCAGCATGCAAGCAAACATTCAAGCTAGCATGCAAGCAAAGCAAGAATGCATCTTGCGGGCAGCCTCAGCCGCGGCGGCGAGCTTTACAACCACCTGCTCCTCAACTCGCGGGCCGCCTCGCCCCTCCGCGCCTACGTGATTCTAAATTACACTCTAGGGGTAGGGCATACAACACTGCGTGACAACAGATTTACAGCGATTCGTTTCTGTCACTAAAACCTAATTTTTTGCAAATGTTTTAGGACTTACATTTTATGAACATTTGGAATAATACACATTATATAATACAATACTTAGGACATATGACTTTATTTCATTGAAAATTAGGAGATTCAATTATTATAATACTTGATATTATGACAGAATAATTTTAGGAGTAAAAATAAATGTAAAACAATATTTCGAATTTTTTAACATATACCAAACGTGTTATGGATAATGATTTTCGGATGAACAATTTTAGGAGAAAAAAGGGAGTAGGTACCCTTAACTCCTTTATCCCAATGAATAATCTACTATTATTGCATGATGTGGCACAAAGCCCGCAGTGCTTGAATACCACCAGTGATTGTGAGTCGTCTCCACAGACGTAACTGCCCAAGTGGGCAGTTACGTCTGTGGAGACAGCTCTATTACTCGTCTCAATCTCATACGTGTGGGCACATGGTGTGTCTTGTGCAGGTTCGCTCCCAGTACGCGGCCTGCCGACGCCTACGCGTGCCGCTGCTCACCTACCCACAGTCTATGGCCGCGGCGCTCGAGGGGGGCCCCCCGCCATTGCGCCGGTTCGCCGGCTCGTTCGCTACCACGGTCGACGTCTTCCTGGTGGTCTACCAGCTCGGGATATGTTGCGTCTACATAGTCTTCATCGCTGATAACATAAAGAAGGTCGGTATCCTAACTTTCGAACTTCGAACTTTTCTTTTCTGCAACAGTGTTGAGCTTTAAAATATACTAGTTACTGTTTTTATTACGGAACATGTCACTGTTTACTGTAGTGCGTAACGTAACGCACGCAAAACATTGTGCTTATGGGTGAATGCAACGGTTCAGGGTTCGTGGGGATAACCAGAAGGTTCTCAGGTCTAGAACAATGACGGGAATAAAAAGAGACTTTTTGCTTCGTTAAAGCATAATAAATGTACGAAACAGACATGAAAAAGATATGAATATAAATTAAATATAACAGATTGGAATTGTAAAGACTAGTACATAACACTTACACAAATAAATATTACTTAGTTTTATTTAATGGGTCTTTAAGCCATTCATTTTATCCAGGAGGTAAAATATAAATATTTTAACAATGCACAAAACAAAGAATAACCATTCTCGGTGTCGAAAGTTATAACCATGCGCCTGTTTGATTTTCAAACGCTGCTACTCTACCATTCTGGATTTATGAATTTGACAACAATTCGACAACTTTTGACAACTTAAAGTCGATTTATCACAAAAATATTACATCCGCCATCTTGAATAAAAAAAGATGGTATATTCACACTGATGGTATACAAACACCACCTTCAAGCCCTCCACAATTGACAATTATACGTCAAATTTTTATTTTTGGATCCACACACTTATTTAATTTAAAAAATGGAGACATACCTATTCGTAATCACCACCCTAAAACCCACAAATCAAAAATTGTACAGAATTTCTTAAAAAAAAAAATTCATATATTTATTCGTAATCTTCATCTTTATCCGTAATCTACATCCACAAAAAATGACAACTATGTAATTATTTCTGAATAAATTTAAATAATCGTACTTACTTTTATTTCGTTCCGAAAAAGTATCAACTTCGTCCAACCACAGTATACAACACGGTGAACACGGCACTCACTTATTTGAGTAATATTTTTTTTGCGAAAAAGCGATATACCCTTCCTTCCACGAGCGCGTTTGAGCGCGGAATGGCACACCGCGCTTAGAAAATGTATAAAGAAATTTGAAAGTGTTCTTTATTTTTCTCATAAATGAAAAAGTTATTTATTTAGGTACGTAATATTTACGTAACGTATTACGAACTATATAAGCCACAATTTCTTATTATTTTGAAGTCAAAATATGTATTGGGTCTAGATATACGGGTTCCTACTCAGACCCCATATTCTTTCAATTTTGCGCGATTATTGTGGTGGCGAAAACGTATTTAATTTTGTGAGAAAATTTAATATGAGCTTATACCATTTTTATGAGGCCAATCTGGAGATGAATAAATTATCTTTAATTTGAGACCATGAACTCCTCGCAGTCGTGATTCCTAATCCCTGTACAGGGTAAAACCGTGATATTTGGAGAAAAGTGTTGATGCGTCCTTAAGCTGAATTTACATTACGAAACTAGTTCTGCGAAATTAGTTATTCATTGATAATTATGTAAATAATTATCAATTTAGACGAGAAACTATCAATGAATAACTAATTTCGCACAACTAGTTTCGTAATGTAAATTCAGGTTTATATTTTATTACCCACATCAAGAATCACACAACATGTTATAATATATTTTTCAACACACTTGCTCGTAAAGTGGCTCTTATTGAACCGCTTTTAGGTTCATAATGCAGTGTATTATGGAAGCGTGTTTTTTACTTTATATTACCGCACTAGTGCGGTAATGTGCGCCACAGATTAATATTTACTATTCGGAGTAATGACATGGCAGTATGGAATTAGTAAGTACTATCATGGCAGCATGGAATTTGTATCCAATATAAATTGTTTTTGGTGAAGCTTTTTACAAAAGACAAGCGCTTAAAAGCAAGTTTTTTTTTTTTTTTAAAGAACCATAAGCAAACCAGTGGCGTTTAGTTATGGTAAAAAAAATATCATGCGTACCTAAACGTCAGAGGGATACTATACATTGAATTAGTATGAACTATCCTACAAGCATTGCGCATGAACCGCTCCCCGCGCCGCGCCCCGCCTTCTCCGTGCGGGGAAGCGGGGGGAGTTACAAACGTCATTGAGCCAGGTGCCATGTTAATGCGCACGGGTTGTAGTAATAAATGAGCATTCTTTAGCAGAGACTTCCGCTTTTTTCCGGTAAGACCGCGGGTGGAACGCGCGCAGGCCACTTGACCCGCCCGACGAACCGCGCTGGCCTGCCGGTGTGTAACCGCGTTCGCGCGGAATAAATCTCTCTATCTGTACTATTAAATAAGGGTTATATTGTCTGTGGCAATTTTAGTCTATATTGTTCACTACCCTAACCCCATTTGCGTATACGATATTACGATACGTTTAGTTACAGTGTTTTTTTAAATGTAATTTTGTTTTCTTATTCAAATCATATTTTTTGTATAGGCTGTCTAACGGTTTTGCCAGTGCCTTTATTTACACCTATGGAAAAATAAAACCAGCGCGCATTTTCCATAATTATTATTAATATCGTTTTCGTTGTGTGGTTAATTATTATCAAAATACAAAATTTAAAGTATTATCAGTAGTTCCTGAGATTAGCTCGTTCAAACAAACAAACTCTTCAGCTTTATAATATGTACATAGTATAGATATAGTACAGCAGATAGATAAATCTATCATCTCTATAGGTATGTTATTGTAGCATAAGTTCTTACAACAAGTCTGTTTTTTCCTAGCAAGTGTGTTGAAAAACGTCGTATGAAACGCGTGTGCTTTGATCATTACACTCTTGGCAACCTTATCGCGCTCGCCTGCGGCTCGCGCTAGTAATACCGCCTCGACTGTAATAACCAAAAGAGCACACTCGTATCACAATGTACTATTGATTAATAAGTTCTTTTGTAGGTATTAATTAATATTTTTTCCGAAGCGGAAAAAATACTATTTAATACCTATACAAATATATTATACCATATAAATTATAATATATACAACATCAACATCTTGGTAACATCATTCATCAATCAATCATCTCAGCCTATCGCAGTCCACTGCTGGACATGGACTTTTCAAGGCTGCGCCACAACACCCTGTCCTCCGCCATCCGCCTCTAGAACTCGTCTCCGCCACCGGCCATCGGTCCTTCGACAAACATGGCCAGCCCATTGCCACTTCAGCTTGCTTACCCTGCAGGCTATGTCAGTGTCCGCTTGTGTTGACTATATTATCATGTTGCATGTTGTAGAATATAGTACTGTGCACTTAGTTCTGTAAGTGACGAAATCAGAATGCCTAAAACTGTTTTTGATTTTTATTTGTTTATGTTTTAGTGCGTTAGTGGAAGAAATGTCATATCAATAAATAAATAAATAATATGGTGGCCACCATGGTTATCTCCTGGACCTTAAAAAATATACTACCACACTCCTAGCACTAATCTGATCACATAATGAACGAAATGAACTGTAATCTTCGTCGACATTAAATCGGAAATGTAACCGGAACTACAATAGTACATTGTGATACGAGTGTGCTCTTTTGGATATTACAGTTGAGGCGGTATTATTTGCGCGAGCTGCAAACGAGCGCGATAAGGCAGCCGAAAGTGTAATAATCAATGCACACGCGTTTCATACGACGTTTTTCAACACACTTGCGAGGAAAAAAACAGGTACTGACTATCCGGAGTTTCTTTTAACAACTTCTATGTCGGTTGGTGACAATACTTTAATTTTTTGGTATTTTTGATAATAATTAACCACAACGAAAACAATACCTTATAAATATTTATGTAAAATGGCGGGCTAGTTTTGTTTTTAAATAGAGGCACTGTCAAAACCGTTAGAAAGCCTAATATACCCCTGTAAAAAAATATATGATTTGAATGAAAAAAAAAAACATTTTTCTTTTTACTATAACTAAACGTACCATGGTGGAGTCAAATGTATTTATTATTATTTACGCTCTTCATCCCTACGTGAAATCGACATTTTTAATAATGATTTTAACCACACAACAAAAACGTTAACAAATATTTATGGAATATGGCAGAAAATGGCGGTGTTTTGTTTTTTCCGCTAGGTATGCGCGCTCGGGTGTAAAGGCACTGGTAATACCGCTGAACAGCCTATATAAAAATATAATAATGTTCAAAATACATACGCAAATGTGGTTAGGGTAGTGAATAATATATAATTTGATGATATTTTAATAATACATATTTTATTTATTTATACAGTAGGCATAATAAAAAGGCATAAAGTTTCTTTGATAAGATTTAAAAAAAGCGCAAGTCTCCGGGTGTAAATAGAGAATGCTCATTTAATATTAAGTTCAAGTAAAAAGTTCATACTATTTCAATGTATATAGTCTCACCAACGAAAGCTGTCGGAGAAAAAATGCGGCAATAAAAAAAAATATCAAGACCTGTCAACCCACTGCTACGGAGTCGATAATAAAATTATATTATTCAAGACATATTATGCGATACTTGCATCAGTTTTTCATATTTATTTAATAATGAGACATGATAAATGAAATGTAAAAACTCAAAAAAAAACTCCAAGCATTTATTTCAATTAAACCATTTACAGGCACTTTTGAATGGTCGGTCAGTTTGTCAGAGAGTTGAAGCTAGTTGCCCATTCCAAAGCGTAGATCTCTATGGAGAAGAACGGGCAAGAAAATCCAAGGACACTCTTTTAAAAATGGATATAGATATTACAAAATCCTGGGTACAGTATTCATGTTGCTTCTGTAATAAATGTACCTATGTATTTAGAAGTGAAATAAAATATTCAACAGATAATAATTCGTGGTTAGCTTTCGTGTTGAATAATTAAAGGAGATTGCCCAGAATCAAAACCGCTTTATAGTGTAAGAGTATGGCCATAAAAATATACTCATAAATTATAAAATATTTTTTTAGCTTTTCTTAGTTAATTTGATCAAAATCGTATATGGGGTTAATATTTTGTATTTAATTAGTTAGTTATTCGATTATATGGCGTATTTTGGTGAAAGCTGTGTTGCCAATTTTTTTAACTTCCCTGATCGGTCTTATCGGATCACGAGCGGATGATGAGTTTTAAAAATAATTTCAACTATGACATTTTTCCTCGTTATTAATATTCTAACTTTTTATTAAAATAATACTACTCTACTTATTCAAATCTTTCTTTAGGTGGCAAACAAATCACTTATGGTCAGGATGATTTAAATTAATTGTTGATAACACTGTCGCGGGAAATGTGAAAGGTAAACTGTCAAAAGCGTCACTGTCAAATAAATCATCGCATTGTTGTTGTGCTAATAAATAATTTATAATTGCGTTGTGTGAGTGTCCAGGGGATTGTGGATTGTGTAGAACGTTTTTACGACTACGGTCCTCTGTGCAGTAAATCAACAACGATTTCGTTAAAATGTCACGCTGTGTGAACTGTTCCCTTTCTTTGGTGCATCCTCTACCCCGTCGCCAAGTCGGGGAGGCATCGGATGTAATCGTCAGAATTTTACGATCCTGGATTACTCCAGCAACGGTTAGTTCCCCTACATTTTAGTTAATAGGGCTACATGTAACTCTGTAGCTGATATTACAGCCTATTATTGCAATTGTTTGGTGGGTAATCGGACAGTGGGATGCTGTGCTCACGTTATGACCATTTTGTGGTATCTTAGTTGGGCTTCGATTTAGGTCTGTTGACCCGCCGGCTCCGTTTTTAGACGACATATTTTATGAATATGATAGTAATATAGACTAATAAATAATAGAATAATAAACATCTGTCGGGCATGCCACCGACCGGGAGAATCAATCCGACACATTATCTCTGGGTGTTCTCGTCTAGCTAACGGAGAGTACTTGCATAGACACAACCTTGTAGCCAGGATTATCCATCACCAACTTGCTCTGAAATACAGCCTTGTGGAATCGGAAGTGCCGTACTACAGGTATGTGCCCGACCCAGTTCTCGAAAATGGAAATATCACATTGTACGAGTACTGGGATCCATCCATCATCACTGACAGGACTATTGTTACCAATAAGCCTGATATAGTGGTGGTGGATCGAACAGAGCGGTGCGCAATGATCATTGACATAACGGTCCCGCATGACGGAAACCTCCAGAAGGCCGAAAAAGATAAACAAATCCAAGTATCTTGACTTGGCTCACGAGGTTGTCGACATGTGAGATGTGGACTCTGCGATCATTGTGCCGATAGTCGTATCAGCCAATGGCTTAATTGCTAAGAGCCTCTACCAACACCTGTCGTTGGGCAGCTGGGTTAAGGGCCTGATTCAGAAAGCGATACTCCTGGACACGGTCCGTATTGGCCGGTAGCTTGGACCCTGTTCCCGATACCGGTGGGCTACTATTTTTTATATTTTTTAGTGTTTTTATATTTTTATAATCTAATAATTTAAAAAATATAATTTATATGTAAATAATAGATTAATAAAACTATTTAATTCCTATATTCAATCATTTTTATTTTCTACTTCCTACAAGTACAAAACTACATTTGGCACCTACCAATATAATATTATTTATTTGGGATCATTAATTGATTTGTTAGAACTATTTTCTGTTGCATATCTATATAAATTCAAATCATAATTATGTAAAGGAATGCGTTTTTTGATGGAAGATTTGTTACAAAACTAACCTTAAAACTGAACAGAAAATCAAAGAACCCATAGAGAACCCCACAAAATAAATGGATTGTTTTTATTTTCTTTGAGACTACGACATCACCCCTCTTTTATATCCAATTTATGCTATCATACAAAATTGTTTGATGCGCAACGGCGCTCCGTAGATAAATGGGCATTTTCCTTTAAAGGTGTCTTTATAAACTAACCCTGCTTTAGGTATATTTGTAAACGCATCAGTTAGTTTTATTTTTAGCCGTGGGTGGCGTTGTTTTCTTCTCTTTCAATGTCAACGTAAAACTAATAAGCCATGTTTTAAAGAATAAAATAAATTTAATTTACATTTTAAAAAATTCTTACGTCTTTTTACTGAAATATTGCCAAATTCCAATATTTCGTTGGTCAGACTTTAGTATCCCACTGACGTTTAGGTAAAAAAAATGCAATGGGCAGCCATGGGATTTATGGGGTTTGCTTATAGTTCTTTTTTTTTTAATAAAAACTAGCTTTTGAGCGCTTGTCTTTGGTAAAAAGCTTCACCAACATTTTTTTATAGTTGGATACATATTCCATGCTGCCATGATAGTACTTACATACCACCATACTGCCATGTCATTACTCCGACTAGTAAATAGTTATCTATGGCGCATATTACCGCACTAATGCGGTAATATAAAGTTAAAAGCACGCTTCCATAATACACTGCATTATGAACCTAAAAGCGGTTCAATAAGAGCCACTTTACGAGCAAGTGTGTTGAAAATAATATTTATTGTTATTCAATTTTAAACATAGCCTTTGATTGACTCTAGACTATTATCTTACCTAAATCTAGTTTGAATAAATTAAGGATACTTAAAAATATTAATTGGCTGGACATGATTAGGGTATAAATGGTCATTGTCATTTATGCTTTTGGTAACAAATAAAGAGTTACGTGTTTCAACGTTTTTCTAAAATTCACATGTACTAAATATTGTCATTTTTGTGTGACTCTTTTCAAGAGCGTTATGGAATTGAGAATATAGTCATAGTCTGTATCTTGAGAACATGTCCACTCGGTCAAAAGTTATTACTACTTGGCTTGGAACGGAGAGTTTGAGTTTACCAGTGAGTACTCAATAGATGGCGTTTTGCAAATGACGCGATTTTCATAAGGCTAAAGCTTTAGGGTAGCTCGTGAAATTCAAATCTTCTTACGTTTTTTGCAATTTTCAAGTCGGTGTCAGGTTGTTTATTCAGTTAGATAGTTAGATTAATCCTCATATGTCATGATTTCATGATGATTTTTATAATTCTATTAATAAATATACGTATTTGAAACAACCGCGAATCATATAATTTAGATCAACATAAAACTTGATACTGCCTATACCTTCAAATAGCAAAAAACGTATGAAAATTTGAATTTTCGGGCTACGCTAAAGCTTTCGCCTTAGATTCCATCGTCCATACAATATTTATTTATTAATCCATAGTTTTTTCATTCATCTTTATACAATATTTTTTCATTAATCCTTCCGACAGTTTCATACTGCTGTCCATACTATCCACACTATCGCCACAATATAAATAGGGAAGTAGGTATTATACACACGAAATTTACGGGCTGTCTCATGTATGTTACTTTTACGCCGTAACGCCTAGGTCGCCTAAACAGACCACGTGGGTTATGGGACATAAAATACTTTTATCCCGGAAGTATGTTCCCGTGGGATAATTTCCCCATGATAGACTTCCATGCGGGGGAAGCCGCGGGCAAAAGCTAGTTCATAAAATTATTAGGTGATTGGTGAAAAGCAGCAATTTTGCGTACCTCATATTATGGGTCCCCATTATAACAGACATGCAAAAATGCAACTTTGAAGGGCAGATAGAGTTTGATGTAGGATGTGGTGAAAAGTAGGTCGAAATGGTTTGGTTAAGACACACCAGTGTAACTTAGCTTTACACTGTTAGTAAGACGTCCTGTTTGGGCAATACACATGAACGCAGCTGAGCTCGGCTCGTGGGATCGCGGCCGATACAATTGAGTTAAGTGGGGCGGCGTCGTGCCCACTTCCTTACGTCAATATTAATAAAGGAGCAATTCCGGCACGCGTAGTCCATGACGCAACAGCGCGCCTTTTAATAGCGTTTAATGGTGAAGGAATTCCACCTTTCACCTCGGTAAGCAGTGATTGTTTGCAGATGGTAGACCCGTATTATGAGATCGCGGTGGAGTGCCACATGCTGATCATCCTGATACCGCTGATCGCGTTCAACCTGATCCCGAGCCTGAAATTGCTGGCGCCGTTCTCCGCGGCCGCAAACGTGTTGACGTTCGTGGGGCTGGGCATCGTGGTGTACTACCTGCTCACCAACAAGAAGTCCTCGGCGCCGTTGGACCTGTGGGGCTCGCCCGCCACCTTCCCGCTGTTCTTCGGCACCATCTTGTTCGCGCTGACGGCCGTCGGAGTGGTAAGTTCATTTTCACGCTTCGCCACCTTATATTTTATTATAATAAGAATTGGCCGCCAAGCGATCTGTCTGTTTATTATTGATACTGTTAAAGAATCAACCCATCATTTCATTTTCATTTCATCGTCATTTGATATTGTGTTGTCTGCGCGTGACACTGCTGAATACATTTTTTATGCCTTGTAAGCCATTCAACTTAATACACTATAGGTATGTGTTATGATACACATATCTATCTGCCTTGGTTTATTGTTAATTCAGTTCGTTCTAGAAAAGTACATTTAAAAAATGTGCTGGATGTAATATTACTTATTTAAAATTTTGCTGTGCCCGACAGGGTCCATAATTGTTTCTATTTATTCATGATTCCCACCTGTACCAATGTGTACATTATGGATTGCAATAAAGATTGAAATTGAATAATTGGTCAACGTATGAGCATGTGGGCGCGTGGTTGTAGTGTGCGTGTGGCAGGTGATCGCGCTGGAGAACAACATGGCGACCCCAAAGGCGTTCGTGGCGCCGTGCGGCGTGCTGAACGTGGGCATGCTGATCATCGTGCTGCTGTACGTGGCGGTGGGCGCGCTCGGCTACGTGTTTTGCGTGTCTGAGTGCAGCGACTCCGTCACGCTCGACCTGCCGCAGGGACCGTCAGTATATACTCCTTGTTAAACATAACAATATCACCGAAATTCTTTTTAATCCAAACAATATTTACTTCGTAAACGGACCTACTATAACTCCTAAGAAAGTTAATGATAAAATATATGTTAACATTTAGAGGAACTTTAACTTGAAATTGATAAGCGAAAGTTTTAAGCCTCTTTTATCTACACTAGGCAAGTTTGAAAAACTCTACGAGGCTTTGCTACCTCCGTCCGAGGCTGTACCGTCGCAAGGCGAGACTGCGACCACGACGGGTGGCGTGTTAACAATACGTCGCTCAGACAGTCTGTGGCGAGTCTAAGCTTTGACTGGCTTGGGAACTCAATCCCTTTGAAAGAAAAGCTTATGCAATAACAAATGAATAACACTTTTAAAATATCTAATGGTAAAATAATCGGGAGCAGCAGCTGCGACTGTTAACATTTTATAAAATTTTGTCAGTCAGTTGGTCACGAGCACATAATTATAATACCTATGTACAGTTTGTCAGAAATAGGATAATTTGTGTTCCACGCGCCAGTGCGTCACGTACATAAGGGAAAAGAGGCCGAATCAAAACGAGGATTCAAAAATTAAAATAAGCCATGGCAGCTAAGAAATGACCAGTCACAACTGACGGCGCCCGTTCACGAACATGACGCATGGATCAGCACCATTCAGCTCAACCATTTTGAAGGGAGCTAAATGATCCAACACATACGCCACCATCAGCGAGACATTTGAGTGAGCATGTCATTCCCAGCCGCCAGGGCACATTCAAGTCAATGAAAGACAAAATACCCGGTAAATGGTAGCTCTATAGTACATAGTACTCACACCTGTGCAATTATATAATACAAAGGAGAGATTGAGTTTATACAATGCAAAGATAGTCTTACAATCTTCAGCAGCTCCAACAGCATTTTAGAATGTTAATTAGTTAGTTGTGGTTGTGGAGCAGGACCAGCATTGAGCCAAGCATTTTTATCAGAGATGTAATCCTCCAACTTATAATATATTATTACTTAATATTTTTGAATGTTACTAACGTAATGTTACTAACTTATAATATTTTTGAATGTTCAAAAACTCCATGTTCGCGCTCGATTTCGACTTAGCTGCCATAGCATGAATTAAATAATACCCCAAAAGCTTTCACATAGCAAAAGTTACATCACTGTTGAAGCTATAACCTAACCTAATATTTTTTCAATATTTTGTTACTTGATAATATAAGCTATGTGTTCGCTGCACTATGCAAACACTACATTAGTATTGCTAAACCACCAGCTCTCACTACATTAGTATTCCTAAGCCACCAGCTCCCACAACATTAGTCCGTTATAACTCCGTTAAAAACTTGTGGAGGTACAATTTCTTGCGGAAGTTCCGCATTTGCAGAGGCGGAGAAGACGTTCCGTTACATCCCATCCTATTTGAAGCGAACATCTGACGTGTGTTATTGTGGCAGGCTGGCGACGAGCGTGATCGCAATGTTCGCGGTGGCCATCTTCATCAGCTACGGCCTGCACTGCTACGTGCCCGTGGAGGTGGTGTGGCGCGGCTACCTGTTGCCGCACCTCACGCGCTCCGGTGCCCCGCCCGCGCGCCTGCGCACTGCCGAGTACGCGCTGCGCGTCGCTCTCTGCCTGCTCACATGTAAGCATAGTAATGCCTGTAATGCCCGAAGGGACAGGTGTACCTACTCAGATTCCCGAATTCCAATAAACCTATACTTGCGAGTGTTGTTCATCAAGCGTATTCATTTTTGGCAATATTATATTCCGTATTCATAGTAAACAAAAGCCGCACAACATTGTTGCCCTAGGTAACAATGTTGCAAGGTTTGCAAGTTCAGCACATGCGGCCAAGTCCGTTGTATGTATGTATGGATGTATGCGTACTGTTTCAGTCGTGCTGGCGGTGGCGGTGCCGCGGCTGGGGCTGTTCATCTCGCTGTTCGGAGCGCTTTGCCTGTCAGCGCTCGGCATCTGCTTCCCGGCGCTCATGGAGATGTGCGTGTCGTTCCCAGACAAGTTCGGGCCGGGCCGCGTGCGGCTCGTGAAGGACGCGCTGCTGTTCGTGCTAGGCGTGGTCGGGCTGGTGGCTGGCACGTACACGGCACTCGTCGCCATCGTGCGCTCCTTCATGCCACCGGACGCTGCGCCGCTGCACGCATAGGATCCCCCACGCCCCCTCCCACTTCACAAACTACGCTTCTTACCCACCTTGTGCGATCACAAGCAAAGTATTCAATTTTATTGTCTGTGTGACTCTTCTCTCAACGCTTTCTTTAAGTAGGTAGTGGTGGTACGAGCGACGTCTAGTTCGTTAACAGGCTTCGAAGGTTTGCACATTGAAATGTTACAGTAGTGTACCTTAGTATTATAATCGTCTTCACCGTATCCGGCGACAGCGGCCCATACTACTTTTTTTTATTTTCTTTCGTGAGCTCCGAGTACGATATTATTATACCTTGGAGTATTGTTGGGTAGCGTACAGCTGATCCCGCCGCACGCGTTCGGCTGCAGTACAGTACAGTATTATGTCGTGTTGTACAAAAGACGCACAGTTTCGTAGAGGACTGGTCCAACCCACGCACGGTGCGACGTGATCCTGTTATTCGGAAGGCACACAGCTTCCTAGAGGACTTGTCCGACACACGGTGTGACGTGATCCTTTTGTAAGGTAGGCGCACAGCTTACTAGAGGACTCGTCCGACAACCGGTGCGACGTGATCCTGTTGTAAGGAAGGCGCACAGCTTACTAGAGGACTCGTCCGACAAACGGTGCGACGTGATCCTGTTGTAAGGAAGGCGCACAGCTTACTAGAGGACTCGTCCGACAAACGGTGCGACGTGATCCTGTTGTAAGGAAGGCGCACAGCTTACTAGAGGACTCGTCCGACAAACGGTGCGACGTGATCCTGTTGTAAGGAAGGCGCACAGCTTACTAGAGGACTCGTACGACACACGGTGTGACGTGATCCTGTTGTAAGGAAGGCGCACAGCTTACTAGAGGACTCGTCCGACACACGGTGTGACGTGATCCTGTTGTAAGGAAGGCGCACAGCTTACTAGAGGACTCGTCCGACACACGGTGCGACGTGATCCTGTTGTAAGGAAGGCGCACAGCTTACTAGAGGACTCGTCCGACACACGGTGCGACGTGATCCTGTTGTAAGGAAGGCGCACAGCTTACTAGAGGACTCGTCCGACACACGGTGCGACGTGATCCTGTTGTAAGGAAGGCGCACAGCTTACTAGAGGACTCGTCCGACACACGGTGTGACGTGATCCTGTTGTAAGGAAGGCGCACAGCTTACTAGAGGACTCGTCCGACACACGGTGCGACGTGATCCTGTTGTAAGGAAGGCGCACAGCTTACTAGAGGACTCATACGACAAACGGTGCGACGTGATCCTGTTGTAAGGAAGGCGCACAGCTTACTAGAGGACTCGTCCGACACACGGTGCGACGTGATCCCGTTGTGTGAAAAGCGTATAGTTTCAAAGAACTCGTCCGACACAAAGTGAGACGTGATGGTGTTGCAAAGATATGTTTCGTAGGTATATTTTTATTAAAATGTGTATTTTGTTTCAATATTTTAATTATGTTATTATTTTTTTAATAGTGAATGTACCTGCGTTTATTAGTTTGTTATGTAAAATAAACGTTTCTTACGATTTAACCAGTGTAACTTTATATTCCTAACTGCGTACAGACGTGTGTAATGTAACGCGAATAGTGTGGGCGGCACATGATCTCAACCTTATATCTCAACGTAATTCAAGCACTGCGAGTACACTTTATGTTCGTGTAATATCCAACACCCGATTTGTCAGCGTACGTACATTACATAAAACATTACACTCGTCTATACGCCTTTACCAAATTCAACAAAAATAGTGTGCATGACGATGGAGATGGCATAATGCTTTTTCCTTACGTGACGATTTCTACCAGTCAACTACTACCACAAGCCATATTATGAAACTTCGTACCAAAAAAAGGTGCGTAGCAAGTAAGTATGAGCTGTAACTTCGATGCAGCGGATGCAAAGGACGCGATATAGCAAGAACGAGTAGTAACAGGAGCATCATCCTCGAACTGAATAGACGTAACAGGGACTCGGTCGCGTCGTAGCAGTGACGGGTCGTAGCAGCGACGGGTCGTAGTAGCGACGGGTAAGAGCAAGGGCGCGTCGTACCACGGACGGGCTGTAGCAATGGCGCGTCGTAGCACGGACGACGGGTCGTAGCAAGGGCGCGTCGTACCACGGACGGGTTGTAGAACTGGCGCGTCGTAGCACGGACGACGGGTCGTAGCAAGGGCGCGTCGTACCACGGACGGGTTGTAGAACTGGCGCGTCGTAGCACGGACGACGGGTCGTAGCAAGGGCGCGTCGTACCACGAACGGGCTGTAGCAATGGCGCGTCGTAGCACGGACGACGGGTCGTAGCAAGGGCGCGTCGTACCACGAACGGGCTGTAGCAATGGCGCGTCGTACCACGGACGGGCAGTAGCAATGGCGCGTCGTAGCACGGACGACGGGTCGTAGCAAGGGCGCGTCGTACCACAGACGGGTTGTAGCAATGGCGACGGGTCGTAGCAATGGCGAGTCGTAGCCTCGTTCAGTTTCGTTAGTGAAATTGGTCCTAAGTAGACGTAACTTAAGCGTTTTAGGCTGAGTCTACATAAGGCCACGACGTGACACGACCTGCAACACATGAGCGATTAAAGCAAATAAAAAAATGCTCACCGGTATGGTTACACCGGTATAATGTAGCCATATATGTGAGCATTCATTAAATAAAAGTTTGATTATTTTTAAGTCCATAGTTTTTCTGTTCATTAATAGTTTTTAACCGACTTCTTCAAAAAGGAGGAGGTTCTCAATTCGTTTGTATGTTTTTTTTTTTACTCATTTACTCCGCCAATTATTAATCGATATTGATGTTTTTTTTTTTTGTTGTTAGGTCATGCTTCAGACATGGTCTCATATAAAGGGGTTCGGGCACGGATGTATGGACTCTGGTCCTGGACCCAATAGATATAAATAGTTATACTTCGTTAGAAAGGTATATTCTCATAGAGCACGAATAGTTATGGCGCTTGTCCTGATATGTTGTCCGATCGGAGTAAGCGTACCTTGAATATTAAATAATTTTTTGATTATAGCTCTAAGTATTTTTGATAAATTTTAATGATTTAGATGTTAAATAAGAGATATAATCTCTCCATTATTATAGGATTCATAAACATTTTGAAAAAATGATACCACGTTGCTGGTCTGATGATGGAGCCGGAAGTTGGCCATAGGAACTCCTCAATAAAACAAGATAGCACCATCGTGTTTGAACTCGTTGGTTATGTATTGACAAGTGCTTTGACACTAGGTGGTGTTCAGCGTCTGATGATGGATCCGGAAGGTGGCCATGGGAAAACCTCAATCAAACAAGATAGCACTATCGTGTTTAGACTCATTGGTCATATATAAACAAGTACTTTGACACTAGGTGGTGTTCATGGCAGGGCTTGATGATGGAGCCGGAAGTTGGCCATAGGAACTCCTCAATCAAACAAGATAGCACCATCTTTTTTGGTCTCATTGGATATGTATTGACAAGTGCTATTACACTAAGAAGCTGGTGTTCAAGGACTGATGATGAGGACGGAAGGAGGAAATACAAAAAAAAACGACAAATCGATTTATTTGTTACAGAAACAATGTGTGCAATATATAACTCGATAACTCTAGAGGAAATGAATAGGATGAGAATTCTTACTCTAAACGAAGACAAGTAGGGATTTTTTTTTATTCTTGAGGCTTGCTCATGATTAAAAAAATCTGATATGTAATGAGTTCACATATACATTTCAGCTTAGTAATCACTACACAATACGTATTTTATTGATTTTTTGCGTACAATCCGAAATACTGAAAACACATCTTTTCTAAGCCGATATCTCGAATCGGACAACAAATCCAAATGTAACCCCATAATACCTTTTTTTTCTCTTTAAAATACCTATCCACTTAGTACGACTCGAGTCCATTGGTCATAAGGACCAACTTGCCCGAACCCCTTTTATTAACTTTTCTTTCGTAGTTTTTGAGTTAGCTTCAATAATTACGTATTTTTCTCACTTAATCTATGTAGACGATATATTAATTGACTCCGTCACTGTTATTTACATAGCAGGTATTCGAAGTTGTGTGGGGTAGGTAACACAACTAAAAAGTGAAAAATAAAAACTTATTACAAAAAAAAACACCCGACTTCCAAAAAAATCACAAACAAAGTGAAAAATAAGTTAATTTCGGAAGTCGGTGTCTTTGCTTTTAAATTTTCGTTTTATTCCACCGACTTAAGTTTTTTTATTTAAACATCTATTCGTCGAATGTCGAATACTAACACTATTATTCGGTATTCGAAGAAAAATAAAAAAATGACGAGTAATGCCGAATACCGAATAATAGCCTGTGAGTATTCGCGGCATCTTTTCGAACAGCTTATCAAAAAGAAACTAGCGTAAGACATTGCGAAGATCGAGGACGCAGTATCAGAAACCGCGGCCAGTTTTGTAATAGTGGTAATAACATAGAGATATAATATTACAGTAATGTAGAGTGCGCGCAACAAAGTGGCATCAGTAGGCACGGGTGTGAACAACGCGACGCACGTTCCCGCCGCGAGCGCTTGTAGTCGTGGTTGAGTGTTAGCAGTGTGTGTTCCTCCAGAGATTTTTTTTTTATATTTACGCGCCAATATAATAAAATGTGCAGTTCGATCTTGCAAAAACGATAGTAGGAAATATTCAAAACTGAAATCCACTATCACATTTCATCGGTAAATCGATTTTTATTCTTATTTTTATCTTGGTAAAGGAGAGAGGCCGGTACGCACGGGCCCGCACGCGCCCCATTCTCCCCACGTGAAACTGTACGATGTGACGCGACCGCCGTTGTAGTCGATATTTAAAATATGTTTTTAAATGTTTGCTAGGAGAACTACATAATTATTTATCTTAAAGGACATGGATATTGGCTGGCCTAGCATGGACAAAGAGATAATTATATTTTTAAAATAACTGATAATATTTGAATTGCACCACAACTTTCGTTACTTGGTAAAATATGGGACAAAATTTTCAATTTAAAAGAATACTATTCAAACTCAAACTCAAAGCATTTATTTCAATTAAACCATTTACAGGCACTTTTGAATTGTCAAGGAGTCAGTCAGTCAGAAATATGAAGCAAGTTGCCCATTCCAAAGCGTAGTAGGTACCTATGGAGAAAAAAGGGCAAGAAACTCCATGGAAACTCTTTTAAATAAATAAAAAATTATACAAAGAATTGGTTACATCATTCATTTTGAAATTATACATTGAGATGTAGAAAGCACGTTAAAAGTGTCCGCAATTATAAAGTAAAAACAAAAAACAATTCAAAAATTAAAATAAGCCATGGCACCTAAGAGATGACCAGTCACAACTGTCGGCGCCCGTTCACGAACATGACGCATGGATCAGCACCATTCAGCTCCACCATTTTGAAGGGAGCTAAATGATCCAACACACGCGCCACCATCAGCGAGACATTTGAGTGAGCATGACATATTCCCAGCCGCCAATAAGGCACATTCAAGTCAATGAAAGACATATTACCCGGTAAATGATAAATCTATAGTACATAGTACGTGAGTACTATGTATTTAGCACAGGTGTGAACCTGTGCTATGCAATTATACAATACAAAACTTTGCGAAAAAAAAAAAACACCAAAAATAAAGCATAATGTTTATCAGGGTTTTTCAAAAATCTACGACTAACGGGGTGAAAAGGGGTAGTCTTTATCACAGCTCAAACCACTGAACGGATTGGGCTGAAATTTGGCACACATATAGTCATTATGACGGAAGCATCCAATAAGAAAGGGTTTTTGGAAATTAGACGTTTAAGGGGGTGAAAAGGGGGATTTCGTTTGTATGTAAAATCTTACTCCTTGAGTTAATAGACTTGAAAATTGGCACGAATATTAATCTATGTAAATAATAAAGATTGCCATTTTTCGTTTTTTTTAACTACCTCCTAAACGGGGATTGGGGGGTGTCAAAGTTTGTATAGAAGAATTTTAACGCGCGGTCCGATTACCTCGAAACTCGGTTTTTATACTTAAAACCAAAAATAAAGAATAATGTGTATCAGAGTTTTTTTTAATTTATCCCTATCGGGGTTAAAAAGGGTAATTTTACATCACATTTAATTTATATCCAGGGAGGAATCGCAGGATGCTCTTGGCATTTTCTGCGACTTGTCCAAGGCTTTCGATTGCGTACATCATGATACTCTCATCAGGAAACTGTACCACTATGGTATGAGGGACAAGGCTCTCGACCTTCTGACTTCTTATCTGAACAACAGAATTCAGAGGGTCGATGTTAATGGCAAGAGATCTGCAGGATCTTCGGTCACCATGGGCGTTCTGCAGGGTTCAATTATAGGTCCTTTCTTATTTCTCATTTATATTAATGACTTTCCTTACCACATAAGGGATAATCACAAGATCGTGTTATTCGCAGATGATACTTCCCTCATTTTTAAAATAAAACGTCAGTTAGTACACTTTGAACAAGTTAACGATGCACTCTCTAAAGTGGTGCATTGGTTTAATGTAAATAATCTTCTCATGAATGAGAAAAAGACTAAACTCATTAAATTTTCAACACCAAATATCAGGCAGCTATCTACCAATGTTAAAGTTAATAGAATAGAGTTGGACCCCGTTGAGTCGACAGTTTTTCTTGGAATAACCATTGACGGTAAATTACAATGGGGCCCGCACATAGAAAAATTGTCAGGAAGGCTTAGTTCTGCCGCCTACGCCGTTAAAAAAATTAGACAGATAACTGACGTAGATACAGCCAGAATTGTTTATTTTAGTTATTTTCATAGTCTTGTGTCTTATGGGATTCTTCTCTGGGGAGCCTGTGCGGACATTAATGCTATCTTTGTTTTACAGAAAAGGGCTATTCGAGCCATTTACAACCTAGGTCCGAGAGATTCCCTTCGAGAAAAATTCAAAGAAATAGATATTCTGACTGTAGCCTCACAATATATATTTGAAAACCTATTTTATGTGATATTCATAGTTTAAATACCCTGGTATTTAAACCATGAATACAATAACAATAAATAAAAACAATCTTGCTGTACATCGCACTCGTCTCCACAGAGTAGGCAACTCGTTCATGGGTCAATGTATACGCTTTTATAACAAACTTCCCATTGACATTCGAAACTTACCCATTAAACGATTTATAAGCTGTATTAAAACCAAACTTTGTAGAAAAGGGTATAACATATCAGATTATTTAGAAGACAAAAAAGCATGGGAGGCTGCTCGCTCTGCTAAGCATTGTAACATTTTGAATAATATGGAAAATCATCAAAGTATATCTACCAGTTTTATTTACAAATTGACATTATTAAATATTCTATACAAAATGACATGATTACTTTGTAAAGTATTTTATTATTGTGAATGTGAGGACTATGTGAATTTTTATTTTTTTTCGTTCTCAGTTAATTTTATCGATGGTCTGGCAATTTGAGAATTTTATGCGGCCTACCCAAATGTCCTTTCTTTGGTATTGTTCGTCGAGTCGTTGAGCTCCTTAAGTTCTGAGTTGAGCTCCACCATTACTGACAAATGCCTGCACTGACTGGACAGGTCCACTAAAATCAGTGTGGTTCTTTCTTCAAAAGACCATTTCAGACTCGAATTTACATGGTCCTCATATGGCTTGACCAAGATTATGTCTGGACTTTAAAAGAGACTGTGACCTCTGAGTTTGTTTCGGCCTTTCTTCTCAGAGTAGTCAGATAGGAAACGCCGACCTCATCTAGCTTATTTTTAATATATTTTTATATGACGTGTCAAAGTGATTCCAATATCCTATTTACAGAATAAACAATTTCATTTCATTTAGAAAAAAAAACCCTCCACGCGCCTAAAGAAGTTTTCACTTCAAAAAAACTTTATATAATTTTCTTCTGTTTATTCAATTCGCATCCCACCATTTGGGTTTGTTTAGCAGTGCAGAGTTAGTACAAGCGATAAATAATGCCGAATTGAGCTTTCTTCTGGAAAATTGGGCGAGAAGTGCATAAAAGCGTACAATATTTGTTCAATGCATGGTGACACCTAGTATTTTCCTCGCTGTAGTGAGGTGAAAAGTCGTTTCAAAATAAAAATCAAAAGTCATTTATTCAAACTGGGCTGAGAATCAGCACTTTTTGAACGTCAAAATTACATAAGACAGTCCCCCAAAACGCCCACCCTTCACCACTTCCTAGTGCTTTAGCTGGGAAGTAGAAGTGGCGGAACAAACTCCCCAGCAGCACAGCTGTCTGTTCAGTTAGAAAAAAATGGCTATCGCTCGGCAGCAAAGCTATTCTGCGACTCGTACCTTTGAAACCCTCGCAACGCTCATGGTTCAATCCTAGAATCCTTCGCTTGCTCAGGTTTCAACACAAGTACTCGCGCCAAAAAACAACTTTGCAGCCTTGCATAACAAATAACTATTATTAATTTATACTTCAAGCACAGCAATGTACAGAGGCGGACTTAATGTCATAGGCATTTAGAAATTATAGGAAGATCAGAGATCGATCGCAGCACTTTTTGAACGTCAAAATTACATAAGACAGTCCCCCAAAACGCCCACCCTTTACCACTTCCTAGTGCTTTAGCTGGGAAGAAGAAGTGGCGGAACAAACTCCCCAGCAGCACAGCTGTCTGTTTAGTTAGAAAAAAATGGCTATCGCTCGGCAGCAAAGCTATTCTGCGACTCGAACCTTTGAAACCCTCGCAAAGCTCATGGTTCAATCCTAGAATCCTGCGCTTGCTCAGGTTTCAACACAAGTACTCGCGCCAAAAAACAACTTTGCAGCCTTGCATAACAAATAACTATTATTAATTTATACTTCAAGCACAGCAATGTACAGAGGCGGACTTAATGCCATAGGCATTTAGAAATTATAGGAAGATCAGAGATCGATCGCAGCCGGACTATGCCATAAATTAATATCGTGATATTGGTGATCATTCACCCTTGCAGTACAGTGAGTTGATTGATTTGCGCTCGCGCCACACGTTCTCGGTGGAACGTGTTAAGTTGTTAACATTATTGTTTATTCCATAATGTGATCAGAGACTTGTGATTATTCAGAATATTATGGACTTTCATTTACTTATATCTCCTCGCCCGCGCACCCACACAACTTCTTCTGATAAGGACGACGTATTGCGCTTATAAATAAATGAAGGGAATAAATAAATAAACATAACCGTCACGTCAGTTATTATACGGGCCTAAGACATATATAACAGATTCCGAACCTCTTGGACAAAATTGACCAAATTATTCGCAGCACACTGACATCCATTCTAAAGGTGGCCTTGGACGACCGAGCGTGGCTGCAAGCCACACTACCCATCCGTTTTAGGGCTCGGTGTTCGCAAAATTACCATTATTAGCCTACCGGCCTGTCCTCTGTCCACCGTACATAAAAGTTAACCGGGAAAATTTTAGCCCCCTGCCTGGTTGACTATGAAGTGTCGTGCTTGAAGGATGCGGAGAACGCCCGGAAAGCGGCTTGCCCGGATACAGATAAGCCCGTGAACTCATTTTCCCAGAGGCAGTGGGATGAGCCGCTCTGCAGGTTGGTACGGAATAATCTTATTAATACTTCTACCAATACTGCTGAGCGCACCCGCCTGCTGGCTGTGGGTGAATGGGAGTCGGGCCTCTGGCTTCAGGCACTACCGTCACCCAACATAGGATGTACGTTTGCCCAGCACGGCCCCCCAAAATTTGCGTTTTAGGTGTGCGCCAATGGAATGTACTCGTCCCTAGGAGTATATGTACCGGTTTCTTTTTCAATGTACCTCTTTACTTTTGAAGAAATATGCAAAAAAAGGGGGCCGTGCCAGCTAAACGTTTTCAGCACGGCCCCCATGTAACTTGAAAAATATATAACGTATTAAAAAGTTTCTTAAACTCAAGGAATGTACTCTATTAGAACGTTATATGTACCGCAAGAGATGTTGTGAATTCATAATAACAAATAATATATAGACGTGGATAGGGGGCCGTCCTGGAAAAAAATATAGTAAGAAAATATCAAAAAAACACAAAACAACCTTTGCATGTGTGTGTGAACTGAGGGACCAAACTAGGAATCGCAAAAAAAAAATTCTTTGATTTAGTAGTAGTCCTAAAACAATTGTAGAACGATTCTGGGAATTTTTAAATCTATATATTAATAACTACAGTCCTTAAAGTGTGGTCCCTCAGTTCTCACAGACCATCAGCCAAAATTCGGAAAGTATCTCGAAAATTAAGGTTTTGTGATTACAGACATTTAGTAAAGATTTTGTAAAGATATTTACTAAATAACAAACCACAAAAGCATTAAAGGCAAAAAAAATATAACGACAAAACTGTGGCCCCTCAGTCCACACAACATAGATAAATATTTTAGTGATTATTACCGAATTAAACAAATAAAACCGTTATTTTTCGACATAACGTTTTAGTAAAAGTCTTAATACATTTTGTAAAACAGAAATGGAGCAGAAATATCGACGAAATTTGAAGATATCGATTATTAATACTGGTCCCTCAATCCTCACCTCCACTGACACAAGTGCGTGTGCTACCTGCTTGACGATAGGATTATCGGAAAGTAGTGCACTTAACATTTAGTAAAAACTTTCTACTAAATAATAGAATGCTGAAATTGTGCATTGCTTTCGTCTTAGCTGAGATAATATTATTTTAGTAATCCTCTGAAAACAGATAGAGTAGTGTCACCACACAATGAAACAAAATGTGGACAGTATTGTTATACTTTAATTAATATGACACAAGAAGGAATGAAAACAAGGTTGTATGATTAAATACATATGTTGATTAAGGTTGTATGATTATTATAATACATGACGTATGTGTATTGTGTACTGAATGACTAAAACAACTAAAAACTGTTTTTTAACGTGTTTTTTTAGATATCCCATAACTCTAGGTTATTAATGAGACCATGTCAAAGAATCAACTGACGTAGGGTATACAGGGTTATTGGTAAAACACCAACAACCTCTTAAGGAGTCATTGTATTCATCATTATGAATAACTTTTACTATGGGAACAATTATGTAATCACAAAAAAAAAACAGCTGTTCCGTACATTTTTACGAGTTATGCGAATATAAATGTACTGAACAGCTGTTTTTTTTTTTCGCGTTCGTAATGATGAGTACAATGACTCGTTAAGAGGTTGTCGGTGTTTTACCAATAACTCTGTATACCCTACGTCAGTTGATTCTTTGACATGGTCTCATTAATAACCTAGAGTTATTTTTTGTAAAGATCGGTATCGTAACATTATTTGATAAGTACGAGTAAATCGTTTTCATTCAAAGCAATCATTCATATTCAAAGCTAAGAAAATGCGACGTTGTCATATATTTTTTTATTGACTGAAATAGTCAGAATTATTTATTTTTTTCACGTAAGTTTACGGGTTTACGGGTAAGTAACACAAACGGGAGTGTTTTACGTAAATAATCGTGATTTTGTCGAATTATTTTCGTATAAAAAAGAAAAAAAAACATGTCTAGTGTTGATTCTTTGACATGGAATTATGGTATATAAAAAAAACACGTTGTAATTCTCTAAATAAATGTTTGATACTGCCGCGAATCATATTTAGATCTACATTCAACCTGATATTGACTGACCAGCAAATAGCAAAAAACAGACACTGACTGGACTGGTCCTCTCAAATCTGTGTGGTTCTTTCCTCAAAAGACCATTACAGACATTAATTTACATGGTCCTCATATGGCCTGACCTCATATGTCTGGACCTTAAAAGAGACTGCCACCGCTGAGTTTGTTTCGGCCTTTCTTCTCAGAGTAGTCAGATAGGAAACGCCGACCTCATCTAGCTTATTTTTTTTTTTTAATATGACATGTAAAAGTGATTACGATATCCTAGGTATTTACAGATTAAACAATTTCATTTCATTTCAATGTTTAGGTATATCTATTTATTCAATTCTTTCCAAATTATGTTTTTCTCTTTTTAGTTATGTATTTTTGCAGTAGGGTTTTTTGTTTTTTTAATTTGAGTAACTTGTTTAATCTGATTTTTCATTCAATATATATACGTCATGTTTTATAATATTAATTTAACCATAAAACCTTGTTTTCATTCCTTCTTATGTCACATTAATTAAAGTACTGCCACACTTTGTTTAATTGTACTGTCCACATTTTGTTTCATTGTGTGGTGACACTACTCTATCTGTTTTCATAGGATTACTAAAATAATATTATCTCAGTTAAGACGAAAGCAATGCACAATTTCAGCATTCTATTATTTAGTAGAAAGTTTTTTCTAAAAGTTAAGTGCACTAGACTTTCCGATAATCCTATCGTCAAACAGGTAGCACACGCACTTGTGTCAGTGGAGGTGAGGATTGAGGGACCAGTATCAATAATCGATATCTTCAAATTGCGTCGATATTTCTGCTCCATTTCTTTTTTACAAAATGTATTAAGACTTTTACTAAAACGTTATGTCGAAAAATAACGGTTTTATTTATTTAATTCGGTAATATTCACTAAAATATTTATCTATGTTGTGTGGACTGAGGGACCACAGTTTTGTCGTTATATATTTTTTGTCTTTAATGCTTTTGTGGTTTGTTATTTAGTAAATACCTTTACAAAATATTTACTAAATGTCTGTAATCACAAAACCTTAATTTTCGAGAAACTTTCCGAGATTAGGCTGATGGTCTGTGAGAACTGAGGGACCACACTTTAAGGGCTGTAGTTTTTAATATATAGATTTACAAATTCCTAGATTCGTTCTACAATTGTTTTAGGACTACTACTAAATCATAGGACTTTTTTTTTGCGATTCCCAGTTTGTTCCCTCAGTTCACATACACATACCCTTGCCAAAAACGATTAAAAACTAATTGTTGTTTGGCAAGTAACGTATGTAACGCATTGGATTCTTGCTAAATTTGAAAAATAAAACAATTTTATTTCATTCAGCACGGCCCTCTAGAGTTGCCTATATCTTTTCAAATATGACATGTTTGTTAACAAAATTCGACATCCTGAATTATGATTAGGAGTACATTCGTTCCAAATAAATTACGATTCTGCTGTATTAGTTCTTTAAAAGATAAATTGGATAAAAAATATCATATATTACAACTGATAGGGTGACCATTTTCTTACTATATTTTTTTCCAGCACGGCCCCCTATTCACGTCTATATATTATTTGTTATTACGAATTCACAACATCTCTTACGGTACATATAACGTTCTAATAGAGTACATTCCTTGATTTTAAGAAACTTTTTAATACGTTATATTATTTTCAAGTTACAAGGGGGCCGTGCTGAAAACGTTTGGCTGGCACGGCCCCCTTTTTTTGCATATTTGTTCAAAAGTAAAGAGGTACATTGAAAAAGAAACCGGTACATATACTCCTAGGGACGAGTACATTCCATTGGCGCACACCTTAAACGCAAATTTTGGGGGACCGTGCTGGGCAAACATACATAACATAGGCACTTAGGTGGTGACACCACCTTCCTGCTCGCTACCTGTCTGCGTCTGGGCGCTCCTTGCGTGGCTCCGCATCGCTGCCAATGCGGTGAAAGTGTCGACTGCCTCGGACACCAAGGCCTTTCCTGCAGCATCCTTTTGGGCACTTTTCCCTCTGACAGCGATGCGGAAGAATTTTTTGACGCCCTATGAACCCTTCCTTTATATATAATTTTTTCCCTTTGTACATAATGCTAGGATTTACATAGAGCAATAAACACCGGTTAATACTTCAGTTTTTATTCAGCGCGGCATCCTCACAAGTTACCGAAATGCCGCTCGTCTAATAGACCGGTTAATTTAGGTTAAAATAAAGTTATCTAAACGTTCGCTTCTTTAGAAAAAAAAACCGAGATAAACCGGTATTTTTTAAACCGGTTCTGAGGCTTGCTCCTAAAGGCGGAATTGCTATACCATCACTACTTGCAGTCCATCAAGCCACGATATCAGACTGAAGTAGACTGGTGGGTAGTTAGTTCCCAGTCTACTTCATCTGCTATCGTGGCTTGATGGTTCAATTTCTATAGTTTCAAAAAGATAGTTCAGATTGTTAGTGGCTTGACGTCCATACTTAGCAAAAAATTATTTTGAACATCATGAAACCCAGACTGAATTTAAAAAATCATGTTTTAAATTTTTTGTATAGTAGGAACTAAATAGAAAGAATATTTAAAACTATTTAGAAACATGAATTTGTATTATGTTAATTAACTACATGTGTCCCATTATGTCTGTACTTATATATTCTCCTTTAATGTGTGTCGAGCAGAACCAGGTGTGGAAATACTAAGCTCATCTGCTGTACACTGAGCAGCACCAGGTGCAGAGATACTGAGCTCGTCTGCTGTACACTGACCAGCACCAGGTATAGAGATACTGAGCTCGTCTGCTGTACACTGAGCAGCACCAGGTGCGGAGATACTGAGCTCGTCTGCTGTACACTGAGCAGCACCAGGTGCGGAGATACTGAGCTCGTACAGTACACTGAGCAGGTACAGTCAGTCGGGCTTTGTGTTGCGGACGTTCCCCTGTTCCGAAGTTCTGACCAAAAAGATGTATGCGCTGCTGAATGGGTCGCACACACCTTGGATGATAGCTTGAAATGATAAGTCACGGATAGCCAAAGATGATAGTTTACTGAATATATTTAACTATCAAGTAACTATTGCTATATGAATGTTGTTTGAATGAGTACAGGTGACTATGAACGCTGATTGTGTACTGTCGCGTTACACTATGATTTGTGTAAGGCGACGGAAAAGTGCTGATCTATGCAATGCGCGCGTGCCATGTACGATACCATGACTCGTACAATTAACATTAACAGATACTGAGCTCGTTGCTGGCAGCACCAGGTGCGGAGATACTGAGCTCGTCTGCTGTACACTGAGCAGCACCAGGTGCGGAGATACTGAGCTGATCTGCTGTACACTGAGCAGCACCAGGTGCGGAGATACTGAGCTGATCTGCTGTACACTGAGCAGCACCAGGTGCGGAGATACTGAGCTCGTCTGCTGTACACTGAGCAGCACTAGGTGCGGAGATACTGAGCTCATCTGCTGTAAACTGAGCAGCACTAGGTGCAGAGATACTGAGCTCATCTGCTATACACTGAGAAGCACCAGGTCGGAGATACTGAGCTCGTTTGCTGTACATTAGCAGCACCAGTCGCGGAGATACTGAGCTCGTCTGCCGTACACTGAGCAGCACCAGGTCGGAGATACTGAGCTAGTTTGCTGTAGATGAGCAGCACCAGGTGCGGAGATACTGAGCTCATCTGCTATACACTGAGCAGCACCAGGTCGGAGATACTGAGCTCGTTTGCTGTACATTAGCAGCACCAGATGCGGAAATACTGAGCTCGTCTGCTGTACACTGAGCAGCACCAGGTGCGGAGATACTGAGCTGATCTGCTGTACACTGAGCAGCACCAGGTGCGGAGATACTGAGCTGATCTGCTGTACACTGAGCAGCACCAGGTGCGGAGATACTGAGCTCGTCTGCTGTACACTGAGCAGCACTAGGTGCGGAGATACTGAGCTTGTCTGCTGTAAACAGAGCAGCACCAGGTGCAGAGATACTGAGCTCGTCTGCTGTACACTGACCAGCACCAGGTGTAGAGATACTGAGCTCGTCTGCTGTACACTGAGCAGCACCAGGTGCGGAGATACTGAGGTCGTCTGCTGTACACTGAGCAGCACCAGGTGCGGAGATACTGAGCTCGTCTGCTGTACACTGAGCAGCACCAGGTGCGGAGATACTGAGCTCGTACAGTACACTGAGCAGGTACAGTCAGTCGGGCTTTGTGTTGCGGACGTTCCCCTGTTCCGAGTGCAGTCCTGTGCGGCTATGCTGCATAATAGAAAAATCACACATTAAACAAAAACTTTAACTGCTGATTTCTTGTTGCCACCTCGTCGCTGATCTCGTGTACAATTCCAGTTTGCGAGAATGCAATAGGGGTAGATAAAACACTAGGGGAATATAATATATACCTAAGATTGTAAGTAGAGTGTCGTCATGTGCCTACAGAAAGAGGTTGAGCAGAGTGCAGTGAATGATCACTATGAGGCACTCTTGCCTTTTACCGAATACCTATACAGGAGAGGATAATGAAAACTCGTGATATGTGCAAGGTAATTTATCGACGATTTATTTAGGTACATAAAACACCGATGGAGACAACGTATCAGCGGTTTATAAAGATCACTAGAGGCCGTGAGCAGTTGACTACAGCGTGCCGTTCGCGCGCCACTGCGCGCCACTGCCCGCGACTCACACGCCACTGCGCGCCACTCACACGCACCATAAATCAAACTAAATATAAATACAACAATTAACGTTTATTTTCAATCCATAGAACCATATATAAATTAAATTCAAACAAAATACTACTCGTACATGTAAAACAATATGGTTTTATGTTGTTGCAATGTAAACAAGTTCAGAACAAGGAGCCTCTCAGCGAGGATGCGTGTCATAACAAATAAATAAATAAAGAAAACACAGAGAAGGCGGCGGCGGTCAGGAGGCCGCCGCCCACGCAGTATGCACCTCACCATGCAACGTTCTTACATACGACTCCATCTTATCACGATACCTTAATATTATTACATTACAATATCCATGCTATCCATGTTATAATTTTTCGGAGAAACAAGTACATATATTTTGATGTATGTAAAATTCCACAAAGGTTACATCAGAATATGGCATAATTCAATGTATACTTTTTAACAAACAAGATGGAATATCAAATGCCGCGCGGCGCGGCTTTATATATTATATATTAAGTTTATTACAATAATATCGTTTGATATGAAACAGTGCATTTCAAAGTTCAACCGTCACATCTATGTATAGAACCCTCACATGTAAACTTTTATAGAAAAAACATTTTATTGTTCTCGCTTTGTATCCATAAAATACTTTCAAATGCAACAACTTCTTAGTCTTAGTTTATAAACATTTTTTTTTCAATTCATCATTTAAACATCAATTGACTTATATTTTATCAACGACAAAAACCTACAAAAATATATTATAACATTAGCACGAGTCAAATAGAGTGCGGGGAACGTCCGGTGACGTCTTCAGTGCGGGTGTCGCGGCGGCGCGCGAGGCTTGCGCGGGCGCGCGGGGCTAGCGCGGGCGCGGGCGCGTCACCGCCCGCGCCCGCTTACACGCTCATACAATTTTGTCCGTGGGTTCTACCCAATCGATACATTAATGCGAGTCTCTTTAGAACTAAAAAAAATAATATAAACTTTCAAAAACATTAACATCTACAGCCATAACAAAAATAGACTAATGACAACTACGCTACGGAAACTACATACTACTTAAACTATCCACTAAGTAAATTTGAAACGAAACTAGTGTTCGCTCACTACTGAATCGACAGAAGGTATTGAGGGGCACGGGGGCCATGGGCCCTCATCCCGCCAGGAGCTAATCTCATCTGTAGCAGTCCTACGAAGCGAGCTAGAGTGAGAGACCGGCGAGCGCGAGCGGCCCGGGCCCCGGCGGTGGCCGAGCGGCCCGGCGGCGGGGCGCGGGCGTCCGCGGGCCCCGGACACGACGCGGATGGACATCTTGGAGTCGAGGGACGGACGAGGTCAGAGTTTACAACAGCAACGTTTATAATACAGATTTCGAGTAGGTTCGAGTGCCCGGGGCCAGCTCGGGGCCCTATTAAAACTATCTATATACAGACGCAGCCACTACACTTGCGTATGCGTACGCGAGCCACTTGAGCAAACACGCGACCGCCGCCGTGGCCGGTATACATAAATATTCAACAACATTAACTTATTACAATAGTCCGCACACGTCGGACGTGCCGCGGGCGGCCCGGCGCACGCTCGGGACGGCTCACAAATACCGTTCAAAAATAACAATAAAATTTTCCATAAATTTGGTCCGTACGTCGTTGGCTAACCCTGTTGAGTGTCAGACTCAGTCCGAGAGAAGGAATTAGAGACGACGATAGATCAGAGCTCGAACGGAACTTTGGTTAAGATTTTCCTATTATACTAAGTAGATAAACTTACGGTAACTGCAGTATCAATTAAACCTACTAGTCGCACAAGTTACAAAACTGACCGACGAGATCATCGAATAGCAACACGATCGTTCTTAACGTGTCAACATGGACGACAGCTGGTAAGAGTAGAGGTCGCGGCGATCCCGTAGCATTCGATGAGCTCGCGGCCGAGCGGCCGAGACGGCCCTGGCAACGGAACGAGCAGCAGGCGGGGGGCGCGTGGGGACGGGGGCCCGGCCGCGCGATAATGCGTGCGCTTACAAGCGCCCGCGACCTGCAACAACACCACGTCAAGCATTACTCACACATCATTTGTATACTTAATCATATTTATTTATTAACATAAAACGGCTAAGGTCAAATATTAGCTATAGCAACGTTATCCGATTTTCAATGTTTTCATACTGAAAATTACGTCTAAACGAGTCATTTTAATGAGTAGGAAAAATAAGTTAAATTAGAAAAATTTCTTAATAACTTTATCTGTGAACAGGGCCGTAGGCAGGGGGGGAGTTTGAACCCCCAACCGTCCCTAGGTTTGGGGGTTAGAACCTCAATCCAGCGATCGAACCCCTAGGGTACCTCCATATACAGATAATTTTAATCTATTTCGCATAGGTATGCGTACTTTATAATCTACAGTACCAGTAAGAGTATACTTTAATACTGTATTTTTATCGACTCTCGACCTTGTATTGAATAAATTCCTGCAACTTCACCATTCTCTGAGATATTCTAACCTCCCCAGCTTCTCCCAGGCGGGGTGCTAAAGTTTTCGATCTCGCTTCGCTCGCTCTTGCATACTTTTCTGCATCGTACTTCTAAAACTTTTCTGCATAAGTCGATAGAGTTACTTCAATTTCTGTATGATCGGTCAAAGAGAAAAAACCTAACACATTCGAAGCTGGATGCTAAAAATGTCGAGCTCACTTCACTCGCAATTTTTTTTTTTTTTTCTAAAAGAGGAAAATCGCAATTCTAACAATAATACTCTTTTTTTTAATCTGTACTTACTATTCTTGTAACCTCTCTCAAAACAGAAAAAAGGGATTTCTTAAAAAAAAAAATTGGCTCCTTTTAAAATTGGCTTTTTTAAATTATCTTTTAATTTACGTGTTTTATTCAAATACCCTTTGTTTTATGTACTTAGTAGCTGCGCCCCGCGGTTTCACCCGCGTAACTCTCGATCCCGTTGGAATATAGGGAATTAGGGATAAAAAGTTTCCTATGTCAGGTCATGGTCTACCCATGTGCCAAATTCGTTTTAACGTGAAAGCGTAACAAACACACATATTAACAAACTCACTTTCTTAATATTTATAATATTAGTTAGAATATTAAATCAATAATGCGTCTAATTTGGAACAGCTCATTAGTGGGCGAGTCCTATGTTACTGGCAAGATGTACGACGCGTTGCGTGAGCTCAGCACAGATCACGCAAGCTAATATTATCTGCCTCTTAAAGACAAAATTAAATAATACACAATAATAATTTAATAGACAATAACATAAAGTGCGCAACTACTAGACAGTCATACGCTCATCTCGCAATACTCCAGACATACAGACTGACTACATCATGTGCTAAAGTCCACGTAAGTGAATCATTGCAAGGCAGCATCATAGCGGAGTTACACTTTTAGCAACTCAGGCTAAAGACTGTCTTCGGAACAGTTCTTTCGTTTTTATGGGCTGCCAGTGTAAACTTATCGTGATGGGTGTCCGAAATCGGATATCGAACTGTCTAAGCGCCCACAAACTGAGCATAATTATATGTAACAAGCTTCTGACGAGTGCTTTTATGCGTTCAATATTCTTCTATCTGTTCCTAAGTTGCCTTGTCTCTAATTGTACTTGATCTTGTAGTACCTAAGTAGCTAAGTAGTACAGGGTTCTTACATGTCGTGTGGCGTGTTTGTGCTATGCGGGTGTTGGGGGGGCGCGGGCCGCCTATACATCCGCGTACTTCGAGAGCTTCTCTCGCAGGATGTGGTTTTCCTTCTTAAGTAGCTCCACTTCTTGCCTCAAGCCCATGTTCTAAAACAATCAAACAAGTTTTTATACTTACATCAGAATAATTATTCACTTACTAATATATAGACAACATAAAAATTGTGTTTTTCAGCTTCATCCTAATATCACAATCAAGTATGAGAATACGTAACTGTCGTAGATGACGGGTCTTCGAGTTTTGATATCGGTCAGGTGGATGGTAGTCAGCGCTGGTAGCGACAAGGAGGTAGCTCGTAGTGGGACGTGATAGGATGTACAGGAGCACTAACCTCTTTCTCCAGGTACCCTGCCCGCATTGCGATCTGGTTCTCCTTCATGCGGCGCGCGTCGCGGGATCGCTTGGCCGCCATGTTGTTCTTCCGCCGGCGCGCCCAGTACTTGTCGTCTTTCAGGTCATCGGGCACGAACTGTGACGTCGGTATGGGTTAGCACGCGCGCCACTCACTCAAACCCCCCTTCACCGGCAGTGGGTGCGCAACCGCGCACTGCTGCGCTGCAGCCGCACAGAGAACTACTACTACGAGTAATATGCCGTCCGTCAGGTTGCCGATCGACCTTTCCCAGAACTTCGCATATTTACAAGTAAGAGCAGATGAAGGAGTAGTCCAAGTGAATCTTATTTGCAGTTGGGGTGGTCTTTACTGCTTCAAGGGTGCTTCACACTAGAGTCGTCAACTTATCACGGACGCAATCGACATATGCTTGTAAAGTGGTACACAACATCTTTAGAGAATAAAGAAAAAAAAAACAAATGCTTATTTACAGTATTTCGATAGAGTTGACGATTCTAATGATTTAGTCCGACTCCCATTACTGAGATGAACCGTGTTGTGACCGTTGATAGTCCTTATTTAATGTGAAATAACTTTTGATTATTTTACTCGACTTCGAAATCAAGAGATAATTATTCAAGGTTCTGATAATGTCCAAAACTGCCCCATCATTATAATTTTGAGAAGTTAGTAAAGATACTAGAGAAGTTAAGAGCAGCGCAGTGTGCGCACGCGTCTCCGCGGCAGTTAGTAGTGACGTGAGGCATTAGGAAGCAGTGCCATGTGCCTAAGTATGCCGTCAATGCCGAGTGTGCCGGCAGGGCCGAGTGTGCTGGCTACCCACTTTACCGACAGCCGGTCATTACTAATGTGACTTTGAAGCAGCGTGTTTTTCTGTGAGTGTGTGTGTAGTGTGTGGTGGGGTCTGAAGAAGCAACCAACCTATAGTAATTGACATTTGGAATATCTTTTTCTTGCATAATAATATATTCTAGCAAAATGCTTGAACCTTGACTGCCACAAAATATCACCGCCGGTGTTCATCGGTGGCCCGTGGAACAACGTACCCGCTCCTTTGTTCATCGGTGGCCCGTGGAACAACGTACCTACTCCTTTGTTCATCAGTGGCCCGTGGAACAACGTACCTACTCCTTTGTTCATCGGTGGCCCGTGGAACAACGTACCTACTCCTTTGTTCATCGGTAACCCGTGGAACAACGTACCTACTCCTTTGTTCATCGGTGGCCCGTGGACCAACGTACCTACTCCTTTGTTCATCGGTGGCCCGTGGAACAACGTACCTACTCCTTTGTTCATCGGTGGCCCGCGGAACAACGTACCTACTCCTTTGTTCATCGGTGGCCGTGGAATAACGTACCTACTCCTTTGTTCATCGGTAGCCGTGGAACAACGTACCTACTCCTTTGTTCATCGGTGGCCGTGGAACAACGTACCTACTCCTTTGTTCATCGGTAGCCCGTGGAACAACGTACCTACTCCTTTGTTCATCGGTGGCCGTGGAATAACGTACCTACTCCTTTGTTCATCGGTGGCCGTAGAACTACGTACCTACTCCTTTGTTCATCGGTGGCCCGTGGAACAACGTACCTACTCGTTTGTTCATCGGTGGCCCGTGGAACAACGTACCTACTCTTTTGTTCATCGGTGGCCCGCGGAACAACGTACCTACTCCTTTGTTCATCGGTGGCCCGTGGAACAACGTACCTACTCCTTTGTTCATCGGTGGCCCGCGGAACAACGTACCTACTCCTTGTTCATCGGTGGCCCGTGGAACAACGTACCTACTCCTTGTTCATCGGTGGCCCGTGGAACAACGTACCTACTCCTTTGTTCATCGGTGGCCCGTGGAAAATACGTACCTCCTTTACACTTTTATTTGGATGATGCGTATTTTTATCGTCTCTTCTGGGGTTCTGATCAGACGCATGCAGTGCGTGAAGGCTCGTGCAGACTGGCGCGATATCGCGGGCGTGACAGGCAGCGCGACAAGCGTCGCGCCCGCGATTTTACGCCCGTCTGCACGGACCTTATAGGGCTCCGGTCGCGAAACTACTAAAACCGAAATAATAACCACAAAACATAAAGGCGCTAGGAAACCCTATAGCAATTATCCGATTTAGAATGCTGTGCTTGTTTTAATACCTACCTATGTTATCTGTACAATGTTTTGTACCTACGATGTTTCGAAAAAAGTATTTTGTTTATTATAATAATTAGAATTTTCCACCTAAAATGTATGGAATTTATATTTGCTCGTCGAGGTGAATGACCAGAAATAACGACAATTTGATGCTGCAACCAGGGTTGACCACGTGCGTTTTAGTTCTAAAACAGCTGAAATATCTGTTTTGATTATAGTCCGTCCATTGATCTTAGTTGTTGTTCACAACTATTCCAGGTCTGGAATCCTTTGGGCTCTCGTCAGCTTGCCACATAGTACGTAGACAAAAAATCCCTTAAGTTGGCCGTACTTTGCCTGAGCTCACAAGAGGCGAACTTACTCCAACATTGAAGTGTGGCGTAGTGCAAACTGCCATAATGTTGGTTTTAGTAAGTAGTAGTGATTTTAGCAAACCCATTTTTTTTTTTTATATTCTGTATTCTGATCTGAAGCCTTACTTACTTATCAGATTGTGGTTCTACGTGCGTGTGGCGGGATAAGTTTATTATGTACTGTGGGTGTTATGTGTACCTAGTGGTCAATAGACGTCTCACGTCTGAGAGACTCAAGGAAACGACCTAACCCGGGCCGACCAATAATGGTTCAAAGTAAAAACATAAGTGTGTCCATTAATAAGTTATTTTGAAAAACAAGAGTTCATCATCAACATCCTTTTCCTGTCCGTATCACAATTTATTTGGGCGGCTGCAGACAAAATAAATAGGTATTTGTTATACAAGGCTACAAAATTGTTTTTTCGCGCGAGTACAAAGGTACGAGACCCAGAAAAACTTTGCTGCCGAGCGAAACACACAACTTTTCACCTCACTACAGCGAGGAAAACGCTAGGTGTCTCCATCCATTGAACAAAAATATTGTAGGTAAGCTTGTATCTACTTTTCGCGCAATTTTTCCGGAAGAAAGATCAATTCGGCATTAGGTACCGCTTGCACTAACTCGGCACTGCTAAAAAATCCCAAATGGTGGAATGTGAATTGAATAAACAGAAGAAAATTTAATAAAGTTTTTTAAAGTTAAAACTTCTTTATTGCGCGTTGAGCGATTTTTTTTCGTGCTGGCCTGTGCGATTATTCTAAAAATGAGGTTGGCGCACTTATATGAAATAAGTATTGATGCATTATCAGTGGACCCGGCGGTATAGAAAATTGTTGAATAGAAAGGTTGGAATTTTAAAAACTCTTTCCATGCTAGCGGATAAAATTCACTTTTGCACGCAGATTTCGAATGACAAACAGAATCTTTCCGAGCTTGTGAGGTGTAAAATCTATTTGTTCTGAGGGGTTGGAGCAAAATGTATTTTTCTTCCATACTTCTATATTAGTCGTCATCTCGGTAGTCGCTCCCTTTCTGGTGGTATCATCTTTCACACAGTCCAATAATCGTGTCTTTGGTCTTTCCCTATTCCTAAAGCCATCTAGATTCATACTCAAAACTTACCTGACTACATTTCCCTCATTCCTCATCCGCATCGAATGCCCTTAAATGACAACCTATTTCCACAAAACTTTTCAGTCACCGATGTCTGTTTCAGACTTCCTCCTATACACTCATTGCTTATTCTATCCATTCGATTAATACCACGTGGTGTTATGCCTCTTAGCATTCTCATTTCAGCTGCATACAATTGCCTTTCATTCATCCCTTTTCAAAAAGCAGAGTTATGAAGAAAATTTACCTGTAATTATTAAATCTGCCTAGCCTTTTCCAAACTATGCTGGGGTCGGCTTCCAGTCTAACCGGATGCAGCTGATTACTAGTATTTTACATGGGCGACTGCCTAACTGACCTCCACAAACCAGTAACTGGGTAATGCGATACCCCTTGGTAAGACTGTTTGTCAGATTTTCGGGCTTCTGACGACCCGTAACGACTGTCAAAGATCCACGAATGTAATGTAATAAATAGGCTTGCTGAAAAAATATCGATACATCGGTAAATCGATATTTTTTGTTGGCTGAATCGATATTAGGCGATATTTGTTATTTTGATATATCGATATAAAATATCTAGTATCGAAAATGATATATTTCCAATGGCGTCAGTCAGGCGTCAGTCAATGGCGACAACGGTAACACCGTTGTCGCCACTGACTAAAACCGCTGGGATTCAGAGCCGTAAAAAGTAGAGTTTTTTTCTGTGACTTTGCTTACTCGGAAAATTTTAAAATAAGCTACTTAACATAAAACCCAACGGAACCGGCATTCGGATACGTATTAAAAATGTTTGCTATAGTGAATCATTCACTTTTTCAACAGAATAAATAAAGAAAACGTTTTGTGTAATCTTTTTGGAAAAAATCTATAAAATAACAACTTTTTTTAGAAAACACCGGTACCTATATGGAAATATAGTTTTCTTTTTCGATTTATCTCAAAACTCAAAAAAAACTCAAAGCATTTATTTCAATTAAACCATTTACAGGCACTTTTGAATTGTCAAAGAGTCGGTCAGTTAGTCAGAGAGTTGAAGCTAGTTGCCCATTCCAAAACGTAGATCTCTATGGAGAAGAACGGGCAAGAAACTCCAAGGACACTCTTTTAAAAATGGATATAGATATTACAAAATCCTGGGTACAGTATTCATGTTGCTTCTATATGTGAGAACAATGTAAAACAAAAAAAGAATCAAAAGCAATTCAAAATTTAAGATTAAGAATAAGCTCTGGCAAATAAGAGGTGACCAGTCTCAACTGACGGCGCCCGTTCACGAACATGACATATTGAAATCGATATTGGTATATTTTTTTAAATATCGATACGATATACAGGGTGTAAGGGACAGCCCTCCGGAGACTGATGGGATGAATTCAGCATATCATACTAAGACGACCGGTACATGAAATTATTTCAGGAACGTTATGGGAATCCAATAAATCTGATTTTTTTATTACTTCACACGCAATGTATTGTTACCGTGGCACAATCCACGTCACCGCATTCTCCGTGGGAGGGCGCCGCGCTCGCGCCACGTGATTTATGAACATAAATTCTGAGTTTCACGTGTCGTTCGCTATAGTATTTAAACATCCATTGCTGTTTTATTTTTATTTTAGCTGTTTTATTTACATAAATGTAGTGCTGCGTACAGATGATGTCATTTTACATTGAAATAAAAGAGTAGTAACTGAAAAAAAGATTTTTTTAAATTAAAATTTCCGGAGAAAATCTCCGGTGGAATATGATTCAAAATAAGGAGCTGAATTCCTGTTAATTTGCGGAGGTCTGTCCCTTACACCCTGTATATATCGATACTTTTTAGCACTTCTTGCATCCCTATCGTGTTTTCTTTTTAGAAAAAACTATAAAACAACAACTTTTTTTAGTAAATTTCACCGGTCGATATTGCTTTTCGATATATCGAAATAGATTGTGATATTATTTTTAATACCGATACTTTTTGGCACTTCTTGGCTCTAGGCTCTAGGCTGTAATGTACACAATATTTTTGCCCATTCTTTCTACATACTAGTATTAATAATTCAATTTTTCCGACTTCTTCAAAAAGGAGGAGGTTCTCAATTCGTCTGTGTGTTACTCGATTAATCCGCCAATTATGAATCGATTTTGATGATTCTTTTTTGTTTGGTAGGTCATATTTCAGAGGTGGTCCCATATACATTTTATTAACTTTGCTTGCGTAGTTTTTGAGTTAGCTTTAATAATTACGTATTTTTCCCACTTAGTCGATGTAGATGATATATTATTTGACTCTGTCACTGTTATTAACATAGCAGGTAGTGGTATTCGATTTTGTGTAGGGTGGCTACCACAACAAAAAAGTGAAATATTAAATTTTTACAAAAAAAAAAACAACCGACATCCAAAAAAACACTAAAACAGTGAAAAATAACTTTAATTTCGGAAGTCGGAGGCATAAAACGAAAATTGAAAAGCAAAGACACAGACTTCCGAAATTAAAGCTATTTTTCATTGTTATTTTTTGGACTTCGGTTGTTTTTATTCTTGTAAATTTTCACATTCAAAAGTGCCTTGAAATAAATTATTTGACTTTGACTTAAGTAAAGATTTCTGTCAGAACTGGTAATACATTGTTCAGTTTGCTGAGCCGAGTGGTGTCGGGCGCAGTGAACAGTGAATGATGAACCAAGAGAGGTAGTTCACACCATGCAAGTGTGCAAGAATTGTCAAAACGTCTTCATGCAAACGAAGTGGAGGCGTGAGCGTGTGTGGTGTGTGGTGTGTAGTGTGTGGTATGTCATGAGTAGTAAGACGTGTGTGCGGTGTGGTGTGTCTGTGTGCGCCACACCCGCAGGCGGACCGCAGCATGCCGCTAGGAATGATCAGCGCACTAACATCATTTACCTGTTTCCGGGACTTCTTGATCATCGGCTGCGGCTTCAACTCCTCGTCGGAGAAGGCTCGCGTCCGGGGGTCGAAGTCACGGCCCGATGATGCCATCGAGAATGCTGGAATCATTAGAGTTTGCTTTTAATAACACTGATAACTCATTATTTTTCAGTGAAACCAACATGCACTCTGTGGCACTATTACCTACTTAAAACGTCATGACTTACTACAGGCCAAAGAGAATAAGAATAAGTGAGTTTTTGTTGTTCCTGCATTGCTATTCTGTAAACATTTCACCGTGAAAACTTAGGTGAAGTCAGCTGTCAGTGTCATCGATACATTGTTTGTGTGTAAAGGCGAGTGTACACCAAAAGAGGAAATGTACATTCTACTCCCACTCTGTCAAATTTTCTTTATTTAAACAGGCGTCGACCTTCACAAGTGAGATTCGAATTAAATGTCTGAATAACACTAACACTTCAAGGACCGAAACTTCGAAAGGTATGTATTTCAGTGAAACTTACTGGTTTTTACTTGTTATCATTGAAATATTTTAACAATAGGTCAGTATATTAAAACGCAGCTGGTTTGACTTAAATCGTGATCCAGATTATACATGTTTTACTGACACATTCCGCTTTGGTGAGCATCGCAGCATTAATTCTCAATTCCAATAAATAGGATTGTGGAAACTTAGCTGTTGCTTTTTAACGAGTCAAACACGACTTGGTGAAGTTCTTTGTAAGTTTCGGTGTAGTTGAGTGTTCCAATCAAAATAAGTTGTTACAGTAGGTACCTAAGCAATATATAAGTAAGAAGGAAAAGAAAGAAATGCAACGGGTACTCACTGGAGTCGGCGGGCGAGAGCGGCGGGTTGATGGTGTCGGGGCTCATACAGTCGGACGGCGAGGGCGAGCGCTCCCGCTTGGTGACGGGCGCGGGCAGCCCCAGCGCGGGCCCGAAGGCCGCGCCGCCGAGGTGCGCGCCGCCCAGCCCCTCGCCCGACATGCCATTCTCCGACAGGAACTCGTCTAGGTCCGCGTACTGCAACAGAAGCAGGTGTCAGCGCCGCGCCCGGCGCACCGCGCGCCGCGCACCGCGCACTGCGCACCGTGCGCACTCCACTCTCATACAGGGATCACAAAATTCGCGCTGAGCATATTCGCTTGGCTTGGCATCGCTTAAATAAGTCATAATTTGCATATAAACTATAATACAAGATAATTATGATCAATCGGAGACGACACCATGTGGCCGAAGCAGAGTGTAGGACCCGGGTGGAGCGGGTGGAGCGGCTGGAGCAGTGGAGCAGGGTGGGGCGGCAAGCGAGCGACTCTATTACCTAGTGCGGCGGCGCGAGGGAGCAGGCCTGTGAGACGCACACGACACGCAACACGCAGTAGGTAATACAGTAGCAGTACTGACTTCTTGTACCTTGAGATCGGGGTCGTAGGGCAGCGTCTTGTCCCAAAGTGTGGGGCCCAGGAAGGCAGCCTGCGCCTCCCACAGGTCGCTGTCATCCTTCTTGTCCTCGAGCGGGTCCTTACTGTTCACCGACTTGCCTGCAACATGATGACAGGGCGTCAGCCCGTGACCGGCGCCGGCCGGGTGTGCGGGGCCGGAGCGCCGCACACGAGGCCCGGGCCGGTGCGGACCGCACGGGGCACGCTACGGTACAGTACACACAGTGCACAGCTTACAGTGAACGCGATGCACATACAATTGCTTGGCGAAAATACGACATCATTCAATCGCGAGGGCATCAATATAAATAATAGTAAAATACAGAAACGATATCGCCGGCCGATATATAAGCCGCCGCCGCCGGCATAAGATACAAGAATCATACAGAATGTACACAAAATAAACAGAATGGGAGCCACAAGCACGGGCAGGGGCAGGGTGCGCGGTGAGGGGTCGAGCGGGCGAGCGGACTGGTCGCATACCGAGAGCAGGAGGCATGACGCCTCTCCGTGGGTTCAGCAGAGGAGGCACGTATAACTTTGACTTCGAAAGTGTGACGTGCATATCTCGTAGGCTTCGTAGGCCGGTTGCCATGGTAACTTAAATTCTCATCACTGAATGGCACTGAAAACGATTGCGACGGCGACGTTGGTAACGCTGCTGGTGGTGACAATGGCACCTACATTGCTTGTTCGGGAGTCGTCACAGACATGTACATGACCTACTTAATAGTAATGCCTAGAAAGAGGTTTTACCGAAAATTAGGATTTGTCGAAAATATGACGAGTCGAAAGGATACGAAACTTAACGAATTGAAAATACCTCCTAAGTGATAACGAGATGCTTCTTAATTCCAATTTTGTGCAAAGGTATAGTCATTATATCGCTGTTAATTATTTCTTATTAGAGGTTATTAAAACTCAATTTATTTGAAGCTGGTAGGTTTAACTTTTAGATGATTTAGAGTTTCTGAAGCCGATTCCGATGCACGATGTAACTGGTGGATATTATTGTAGTAACGTGATGTGATCGGGAGGTCCACGTGAACATGGGATATATTTGTAGAAGCTGATCTAGCAGCGAAGGCCGGAGGGTGCTCACGTTGCAGATCACGCGAGCGGCGGCGGGCGTCGCCGGGAGGCGGCGGGGGGCGCGCGGGCACGCGTCCGGCCGCGTGAGCGCTCGAGCTCTGCCTACGTCGCCGAGCAGCCTGCGACCGCCAAGCTCTTTGTACTAGCCAGTAAAAAATCACTGCTGGCGGTACCACGACTGAATTCCTATCTTCTGACACAATAATGTTAGAAAACCGCAGGTTATAATATGTTTGGTTTTATACCAAAAACAAACCTTCTCTATGCGTTTTTTCCCGCATTACTTGAGCTAGGAACTGAACCGCCTTACGGTTGGCGCACCAAGTCTAGACATGGCCGAATCGTGTGCGTGTGGTGTGGCGGCAGATGTATGTGAGAGGCTGCGCGGCCTCTCAAGGCGATCCAGCGCATTTACATACCGTGCGCTGAGCACGCTGTACGCGCCGCGCCAGCGCGCGCGTCCTTCCCGTTCGTCCGAGTACCATCACATACACATCGCGAGATAATAATACCTGTCCACGTAAACACGTCACGAGTATAACTATATATATTTAATTACCGTATGCATCTGTCATTAGATTTACACATGCCTCGATAATAAACCGAGCTCTCACGCACACGCGGGTACAAACCAAGCTATACATGTTATCCAGTATAAGCTGATCTCGCATTGTACGGAAATCTTATACAATTCGAGATCAGCATAAACTGGATATATATATAGCTTGATGTGTAGCCGCGTGTACGTACTTAAGTACACATCATTTCTAACAACTTTTTAACCGACTTCTAAAATAAAAGGAGGAGGTTATGAGTTCAGATGTACTTATCTATTTATTTTTATTTTTTATATTAGGCCGGGCGTGTCTCCTTCGGATACGTACACGGATTAGCAAAATTCTTTTTTTGTTTGAAGGGAATAGTTCCGAGATGGTCCCATAGTCAGGATCTGATGATGGGATCCTGGAGAAATTGAGGGAACTCTTCAAATATTATAGGCACACCTATAGCGATTTGGGGCTTTTTTATAGTAACTCGTGCAGTTGCTCTCGGAAAGCGAAGTGGTGAAGTGGAACTGATGATGAAGACCACAGATGGCCACCGGAACTACTCAATAATAACTATTTCGCGGGTTGTGATTCGATTAGGCACTTTAATATGGTTGCCAAGCAATTTATGCTCGTCACAATGTATATGGTGAAGTACCAGACCTGAACTCCTCAACGATTAACGTCCATGCATCGGGAAAAGCTATATTTTGTAAAAGGTGATGAGCAGTTGACATTAGGCTATTGTAATTTAAAGTACTAACTGAGTAGGTAACTGACTGACCCTACTAAAAACGAGAAATAAAAACTTTTTTCCAAAAAAAAAAAAAAAAAAATTGAAAAGTATCTTTAATTTCGGAAGTCGGTGGAAAAAAACGAAAACCAACCAGAGTAACATATTTTACCAAACGTTTTGTTTATTGGACCTATGAAAAAGGTTCTTGTTATTAAAGGTAAGCCAGGTAACAAAAACTATCACATGTGTCACGAGATGGTGAGATTACAGATCGAGTTATTAAAGAAATCAAACATGGCGATATTCATAATGTGTGCATTTTTTTGCTAACTGTACCTTTTTGGTTAAATTTCAAAGGAATTGCCGCAAGGGGCGAATCGATAAACCAAAATAATTATTTAAATGTCAATTTTGCACTCACCCCAGGGGTGAATCACTACACCAAAATAATAAAAAACGGGGCGTGTGGAACATTTTAATCGAAAGGGGCAAGATCCGAGGGGCGAACGGAGCATACAAAAACACTACAAATTGAAGGTGTAGCTTCAATTTGTAGTGTTTTTTTGGAAGAGGGTTGTTTTTTTTTGTAAAAAAGTTTTAATTCTACATTACCTTTAATTATTTCCATGCTTAAAGGCTCGTGCAAACAGGCGCGATATCGCAGGCGCGACAGGCAGCGGTAACTTTGTCGACAAAGGTACCGCTGCCGGTCGCGCCTGTTTGTACGAGCCTTAACGTTCTGTTAATCCGTTAAGGCTCGTACAAACAGGCGCGATATCGCCGGCGCGACAGGCAGCGGTACCTTTGTCGGCAAAGGTACCGCTGCCTGTCGCGCCTGCGATATCGCGCCTGTTTGCACGAGCCTTTATGACCAACCGATTCATTCACCGGTGTTTTGACGCATTCTTCATCAAGTACGATTTAACAATTCAACTAAAATTCCGGTCCGCAAAAAAGTACCTACCTAGTCCGAGTTTTAATAAAAAGTGCAATATTTTATAAAGTCGAGCATATTTCTTACTTGCATGCTTAACCAAGAAATAATGATCACCGAAGATAGGCAACTCGGCTTGAACCTAACAAAACTACTTAATTGATACCCATAGATATTTTGCATGCCAAAATATGGCGAAATGTGTCATCGCACAAGAATACTGTTTTATCTACCACCTTTGTATTACCACATTTAAAGCAAATAAATGACTTTGACTTTGAAAAAAATAACTCTTAGAAGTCTACCATAAGATACTATGGACGTCAAGTTTGACCTCTCTAGCTCTCTAGTCACCGAAGGCTCAGTAAAGAGGGCTTCAGAACAAAACACGAAAATACGGCTACGACTGACTTTACTATAAAAATAGGTAAGTAATTATTAATTATTTACCTTAGTTTCAAAGTCCTTTAACAAATAAGAAGTAATAAATAAAAAATGTGCACTGTACCTTGTCGTGCATTGATATAAAAAAGAGAAAAAGCATGTATGTATGATACATACTTCTTCTTTTTCATGCCAATGCACGCAGCCGACGTAAGCTACCTAGTTCTTGTTCGCGACGCGTCTAATAGAATGACACAATAGCGATCGTGGGAACGGCACGCGACGCTAGGCGGTGCGCGTTGCTGCTGCTTCCTTCACAAAAAGCGGCGCAGGCGGCAGGAAGCGGGAAGTAACCCAGTGCAGCGTTACGTGCGCGCGCGCCACGCTTTCCTCGCGCCACTCGCACCCCCTCTACGGCCCCACGCCCGTCTCTTATACAACCACTGCCAGTTACTACTGATGCACATTACCACTGACCGTTAGGCTTCCTGTACATGACGCCGGAGTCACACCGGAGCCTCACGGCGCTCCGGCGTCATATACAGGAAGCCTTAGATTCATTTCAATGACATCAACTACTTTTGAACCCCAGTTCAACTGTTCGATCAGGGCAACAAGTTCTTCTAAGTCCTACTAGGTGTACAGGGCGACGAAGATCTAGTATGATGCAATTTAAAGGTTCGATGTCAAATAATCGAAACTAGTAAAAGCAATAGCTTATTTTTGGTCCACAGTACCTGTAGTGTGGTGTTTGAAAATATCTGCCAATGGCAACTAAGTGTGCGTATTTTTCCTTTACGCCACGTCAATCTATTTTGTGGCTTTAAACGGTTCATTCACTTGGTATCCCCAACGTAACTGACGAAGTGTACCAAATGAACTGAGGCTATCAGTTTGAACCCCAAAACATTTCCTCAAATAAACAGTGATGATAATTATGCAAAGTGGAAGACGAGATAAGGACTGATAACAATCACCAAATACATAGACAGTATAATAATATCCGAAGCTAACGCATCAGCTCCCGATCTCCGCCTACAACCGGCTAGTTAAACGCTACATACATACACAACCTGCTCAGCTACAACCAATATTATAAGTATAATAAAGTGGCGTTCGCGCGTGAAGGATGGAAGCGTTAAATGCCTACTTCGCTGGCTCTAAATGTGTCCAAAGTCATATTATAATGATTTGGCTACAACAAATACTTGGCTACAACAATTATGGGCTTAGTTTACATAAAAGTTCCTATATAAAAGTCTATTCGTTGATCTTTGCAATATACACAAAACGTTTGTAATTTTGTGTTTTATATTATGGAGATTGATCTAAGCAGATCAATGTGTAACATAGGTAGTAGTAGTAGTAGGTTCACAGACTTTATAATACAATAATCATTCTCATCGGAAGATACCTTACAGGGACGAATAGGTTGCACTACCGACATCGTTCGGAAGGGATAGTCATCTGGAATTCTGGATGAACCATGGGTAAAAAATCATTTTGCATTAACCTATTTAGACTTTGATGCATTATTTTGCTCACAAAATGACGGGAATTCAAACAAATTAAAGGCACAAAGGTTCAAAGAGGCGACAGACGCGGCGGAATCCGCTCTTACTTTCAACGTTGAGAGAAAGTGAAGCCAGGCTGTCTATCACTAAATTACAATCAACGCAACATTAACTCCCGAAAGATAACAAGTGATTGAAACTCTTCCATCTTATTTTATAATAAAGTTGAAGTGATCAGGATTTACAGAATTCGGCACGTCTAACCTATCAGAGAAAGTGTCCGGACCGGCTAGATTCGCGCTGCGCCCGCGCTGCCGCGGTGACGCTTGCACTCTCACTTTCTTCCGATACGGTCGGTAGAAAGTGACGCGCCTCCGAATAACCTACTCTCCATGCTAATGCTAAATATTTACATTTACCGCATCGCTTGAAAAGAACTGGAAACAATTGGGGCAGAAAGGCATTTGGACAGTAGTGTCCAGGCCGGGCCTTCCGACAAGCTAGAGTGCTATCTTTTCGCGTACGTATAAAGCAGAGTGGTGGCGATAACCAGGATATATCGTACATGACGTCACGAGGCAGTGTCGGCGGCGCGTCGCGATCGGAATGCTCCGCCGGCGCCGCCGCCGCGCGCCGGTGGAAAGCTGCTGTTGCGTAACAAGCTCATTTCCTACTCGGAAAATAGGTGAGGAGTGCCGCCAGCGAAGAGCGCGGGGTGTGCGTGGGGCGGGGCAGCGGGCCCCCGGGGCAGACGGGGTGTAGGGGGGCAGAGGCAGGGTGCCGTCGAGCGGGAAGTGGCTGCTACTCTTGCGCAACAGAGAAAGCCGACGTTTTCCGGCGACGCGCGATCATTTTCGTAAACGTGTGAATTGAGCGAAAGCGAATAAGAAAGTTGTAATTTCAAAATATAAAGTGACGTGCTTTGTACTGTCTTAAAAATACAATACAATTTGTAGCACCATCTTCGTAATTATGACGCGCCGACGTAAACATGATTACTTCGGGGTGTGAAGCGCACAGGTTCCAAACTGTCCAGGAATGGACACAACAAACGTGTTGTTGTATGTTGTTCCTCCAGCTTTATGTTTGTGCTTTTAGTGAGGAACCAAAGGTCAGGGCTGAGCTACCTGTGAGCCACGAACACAATGTCATCGACTATGAGCCTTACGTGTGCCTGATTACAAAAAGGTAAAGTTTCGGTGACCTACTGAAAGTATTCCTGCTATGGGTCACTAGATTATCATTGACTACTTACTCTTTCTACCGAACTTTTTTGCACGCCTCCTCTTTTCGCCTCCTTTTTTCCTCACCTGTGAGCACGGTTTTGACGACGAATGAGTAGACAACGAATTTTTGTTCTAATTATCGTTTTAAAAACAGTTCTCGCCACGGGCAATATCAACACCGAGCATGTGAGCAGGAGTGAAAACCTCCACTGAAGAGCTTCGCTTGTTGCGAATTGTGACCAATGATGAACTGCCGTGCTAGGGGCCCCCTCATCATCATTGTGGCCAATGATGAACTGCCGTGCTAGGGGCCCCCTCATCATCATTGTGACCAATGATGAACCTCCGTGCTAGGGGCCCCCTCATCATCATTGTGGCCAATGATGAACTGCCGTGCTAGGGGCCCCCTCATCATCACTCTCCTGCCCTTATACCAATAAATTTGGGATCGGCACAACACGTCTTTTTCTTCTTCTACGTATTAGTCTTCATCTCGGTAGAAGGGCGGGGCACCTGATCTTAACAGTTTTAGTATAGTGATGTGTGGTATACTGGGTGTAAGACCTACCTCACACACACCGTGTGGCACACTAGCAAGACTAGTTTAATGAATAGCAGATTATGCAAAGTCGCCTAAAAATTTTTTTTGTGTTTTTACAAAGTAACGAAGCATACATAACAGCTAGTTTTACCATACTCTGTTAGTTTTAACGCAATCACATAGATAACGGCCCGTTAGGCGTAGTGTTTCACTGCGTAAGTACTAACGTATGGTTAATTCTCTTAACATAAGGCGTTAAACGTAATCACTGCAATCGAATGTAAACGTTTTTGATGTCCACATCAATTTTAACAGAAAATTTATTTTGTTAATGGGTCATTAAGAATAGTTTGGTGAAATCGGGTCTTAATATCGCTACACGTTGATTCCCTCGTCCATCATGTGAACCCCAGCCAAATGTAGAAAGTAACCAAAACGGTCAGCGACGGAACGACCAGGGAGGACATGGAGGCGATCGATCAGTGGAACGTGCGCGCGTATGTTTGTGTGCGGCACAGAAAAGTAAAAGTCGGAAGGTGTCGGCGCGGGCGAGCACGGGGCGAGACGGGTGGGGCGCGCGGAGGGGGGCGATGCGGAAACACTCCGGAAGATTACTTTTACTCTCGCCGCGGAGCCTGCGAGCGCGCACCGCCCGTCTCGCCCCACCCCTCCACCCCCGCTCTGCTCCAACGACACACTCGTATATTTACCAGTTATGCAACAGGTGACCAATTAGCAACTTACGCGCACATGAGTCTGCGTGCTTTCAGTTATTATTAAAATGATCGTAACTTTGCAGTCACAACACCCGTAACTCGTACAATTATCTTGCGACGTTCACAGTTCAACGTTGTACACGTAGACTTTGACTACATCTTAACCTAACGAGCTCCATTAATACAGCTATAATTTGACCTCTTTATAAGTAATGTAATTTTGACCAAATCATGATATTATACTTATTATGATTACTGAGTGCATAATTGCATTCGTTTCCAACAAAACACTCAATCATTGAACTACTTGTGTTCAATTAGAGAGACATTTGCTTTAGTCCAACAGATAAATCGTGAGCAACCAATTTATAACGTCTTTAATAAAGCTAAACTGTCACCAGAAACACACTATCGCATGCGCTAAGGTGGCCCGCGAAATTCAAATTTTCTTAATTCAAATTTGAATTTTTTCGGGCTACTTTAGCGCATCCCCCTTAACTTTACCGGAGAACAAGTAAGGCACTTAATTCCTTCAAATATAACGTAAAATTATAAAGTACCTAGGTACTAAAAAACCATGATCGTGTAAGTACGATATTTCTAACACGATCGATCATTATCACGTAAAAGAATATTGTTAAGTTTAAAAGTAAAAGTGGTTGGTGCCCATGCGCACGCGGAAGAGCACGTGCTGGGCGGCAGAGGGGGCCGCGGGGAGCGCGCGGGGTCGCGGGTGGCGCGGGGAGCAGGGCGCGGGGCGACGAGAAAGTCGCGAAAAGGTCGCCACTTTTTCCCAAATATTCTAAGTGAAAGTGTGCGCGGCCACGCTCGATTGATCAAAAATACGCTCAAACGATGACTCGCTCGCTCCGACCCGCCCCACTGCCCCGCCCCGCACCCCCTCAGAATCATTGTCAATCATGAATCATTTACCCCCCTTGAATTACAGGATCTAGTGGTGCTGGATGGTCGGAAGAGTCGTGCACGGGAGTGAGTGTTGCAAGTACCACCTAATGCACAGATTGCACCACCCTTGTCACTACTGCTATTAATAAGTATCAAATAGGTATTTGAGTTACTGGAGATAATGATTTCTGATTTTTAGGTACACGGTTCGGTTACTTATTGCGCGCGTTTGCTTTTAGGATAAAGATTGTTATTAATATTTTGACTATTGAATAAAATTTGTCTACGTAGAAGAAGACTTCCTAAGCTTTCAGAAGTTTTAAGAGATTAAAACGTAATATTACAATTATTTCGGACGTCCGGAAATCCTCAAAACTAGGTAACTAGGTATTTAAAGTCTCTCTCAGAACGTACCGCAGTTAACACAAGTCTATTGTGTGAACCGTTTCTCAAGTCTTTGGATCGGTACACTATTTATTTGCATTGTATATTGTGATATATCCGAGCATGTGTGTCGTAGGCATTACTGTGAAAGAGCAAAAGCTGTGTTCCTTTACTAACATTATCATTGCGTGACCACAAATAATCATTCATCAGCAGGATTATTTGGAAATCAATAACAAATACCTCGCAAATAAAAATGTAAATGTAGCTTGAAGTGCAAGTGTTGTCACACAATCAGTGACGATGACGTAACGACACAGTGTTAAGTGAGCACAATGTCAAGAGCACGGCTTCAGTAGCAGGACATGTAACACAGTACCTGCCAGACTACCGGCTGCAGCAGAACGATGCCGCCACCAACTACATTATGTCGCAGAAATCGCATATGACAAGCATAATGAGTTCACTTTACTAACTAGGATGCTGCTGACAAACATAATTTAAGATCGAAGCAACAAAGCAAAGCCGGAGAGCTAGAGCTGAAACTCCAGATATTTTATGGTGGAGAGCTAGTCACACCGTACCGTGTATGACACGATGTATGTCAAGGCGTGGAGGTATGGTATGATGGATTACTATGGATCCGCAACGGATTACTTTAAAACAAAATGAATTTTGCCTAATGTATTGTGAGAGGTCACATGCATAAGGTTAACGTTAAAGTGAACTATTCACAGGAGAAGACACAATGAAAAATTATAAGAAACTAAATTACTTAAATGACGAAAAACGTCGAGATGTTTTCAAACAAACGTCAGTAATCATAAGTCATAACAATCGCTAAGTGTTGGACGCTATTCTGGTACATGAAGGGTACATCGTCAGGCGCACACGCTATGCTAAACCCTACCCAGACCCTACCTACCTACATAATCATTCCAGTCTTTGTCCTGAAAGACGACTAGGACGACTCAGGTCAAGACATTTAGAGACTGAAATCCTTCTAGAAATTCTTCGACGTAGTAGGTACCTTTGTGACCTTATTATTTTGCATCTTCTACTTATAAAATTTGATTGCTTATCAAAATCAATTCCTACTGAAAATTATATAATCTTAATTATAATTAAAAAAGAAAACCCGATTTCAAAAGTAACATTTTGTTCTGTATAGTAATGTCATAATAATATTATGTTCGGAAGTCGTCAGGATTGCTATAATATTATGTTCGGAAGTCGTCAGGATTGCTATAATATTATGTTTGGAAGTCGTCAGGATTGCTATAATATTATGTTTGAAAGTCGTCAGGATTGCTATAATATTATGTTCGGAAGTCGTCAGGATTGCTATAATATTATGTTCGGAAGTCGTCAGGATTGCTATAATATTATGTTTGGAAGTCGTCAGGATTGCTATAATATTATGTTCGGAAGTCGTCAGGATTGCTACAATCAAGAGTGATATTTTAATGTCAGTCAGTAATGAATACCATAATTTCTTCGTGATGAAGTTCTTCACCAGATCATAAATAATAATATCATGACCGGCATGGACTACACATTATTTTATTCGTATCGGTTGTGATTTAAAACATTTCACAAAATGGTTAAAAATCGCATCAACAATAATATAAACCTTCATAATTTATGTTTAGGTTACACCCAGACTATGATAAAATTTAGAATTTCTACAATTATTGACTTGGCTCTTTTGAATTTTTAACCGACTTTTAAAAAGGAGGAGGTTCTCAATTCGTCTGAATGTTTTTTTTTCGTATGTTTGTTCCACGATTACTCCGCCTATTATGAATTGATTCTGATGATTTTTTTTATTAACTGTGCTTTTCAGTATTACGTATTTTTCCCACTTGGTCTATATAGACGATGTTTTATGTTACTCCGTCATTGTTATTTACATAGTACGTGGTGGTATTAGAATTTGTGATGAATAGGTACCACAACTAAAAAGTGAAAAATAAACAACCGACTTACAAAAAAAAAAACACAAAATAAAGAAAACAAACTTTAATTTCGGAAGTAGGTGGCAAATATCGAAAATTGAAGACCAAAGACGAATTTAAAGTTATTTTTCACTTTTTGTTTTTTTTTTTAAATCGTTTGTTCAGTTCAATTCATGTTATCGGAAAATTGTTTTTCACGACCATTTTGAACACCCAATTATCTAAAACGATAACACTTTGAATGGGTTAGCCTTACCATTCGGGTAAACGTTTGAACGGCGATCCCATTGACCGGGATAGCCGTTCAAACGTTTAGTGAAACCCTTCCCTTCAAAACCCTTTTGAGGTAAAGAGTTTTTGATTGGATTTACCAACCCGTTCACAATGTATGATTGGGTTGGCGGAGTAACCAGTTCGTATAAGATAAGCCGTTCACAGTGTAACACATTCACGTAACAGTTTTTAAAACCCTTTGCGAAAACCCTATCGATAACCCTTTGTTCGGGAAACCGAAATGTAACTATCGAGCCCTATGGTTCTTGATAAACGTTAGTCGTGTTTTGATTCTGTAACCTTATTGTCACCGTATGAGTTACAGAAACGCGTTCTTAGAAAACTTTCCTAAAATTGTTGAGTATTTGCTAACTGCATTGATAGGTTTTGGAAAAATGATTAAATATCCCGATGATAATGATATATCTCCATGGTATCATCTCAAAAATTCGGTTCCCTATCATAAAATCGGTGCATACAATTTTAAGACACATCACATAATATAACATGGCATACTTTTGTTTATCCGAACTATATTTACGCATAACATTCGTTACGCATAACAGGTTACGCATAATTATAATTTATCTAATCGTAATAATGTATAAGCATTTCAACAGCATATTTACGCATAATGATATTAATAATGGACACCGGCGACGCGGCGTACTAACTAAACTAATCTAACTAGTTCGGTTCCGGATATAACATTACGTGAATTAAAATTATGCCAAAAAAAGATATCCAACAAGATAATTATTTCAACTTAAACTGTATACCAAAAAAAAATGTGACAAAGAAATAGTATAGCAAAAAAAAAACGACCAAAATACTTATGCCAAAGAATATTTGAAAAAAAAACATTACGCGAAAAGAAGGGATCCCCAAAAATTCACCGCGGGTACCTTTAGGGTGCCTAACCACCAGAGATGTGCTATGCTACGTTGCTATGGATGCGTTTGATATCCACCAGTTATATTCATTGGTGGATATCAAACGCATCCATAGCAACGTAGCATAGCATATCTCTGGTGGAAAGGCACCCTTAATCGTTATATAGTTAGCGTTCTTTTTACGTGACGCGCACTCTTGCTACAGGAACATCAGTCGGCATCAAACTCAAACTCAGCATTCTTTTCAATTAAACCATTTACAGGCACTTTTGATTTGTCAAAGAGTCGGTCAGTTAGTCAGAAAGTTGAAGCTAGTTGCCCATTCCATAGTAGATTGTTGCATCGAGCGCAAAGTGTGACGTGTGTGAGCGCACGAGTGCATTAATTACTCACTTTAGTAAGGTGTGTAATCTACTTTTCTTTCAACTACCAATCTACCTACCGTAAAAAAAAATACCACTAAAAAAATACTACTAATAAAAACTCAAGTTAATGAAAACAAAGTTATCCCGCGACTTTTACGGCAAAAGGTTATTAACAATTTCATTTGCAGCTATTTTTATACTGTCTGGAGTTGCATTCATACCGCAATCGAAACTTTAAAAAAATATGGCACTCCATTTTAAACTTTTCTTGCTAAATATGAAGTAGGTATCAAAGTTTTACAATGGTACAAATTTTTATTTTCAGTTTCTTTTTAATCTACTGCATACCTTTTATATAAAAAATCTAATTAAACCTCTGTGGTAAATTTATATCTAAATAAAAAATAAAAACATTAATGAAAAACTGTGCAACAATGAGATTTCATACAACATTTTGGCACTGTTTTGGTTCTAAATAAAAAATACGTCCTTTGTGATCGGTTTTGTAGTGATTACTGATAACATTACTACGTAGTTGAAAGACAAAAGATCATCTTGGCGACCTTAATTTTTTTTTCGGTCTGTGAATGTTGTTCAAAATTCACCAAAAAGTTAAGGAGATTCTCTAAGACTGTTTTCTTGTAACTACAACGGTGAAGGTATCCGTAACCCGTACCGATCCGTATCAGAAACCTACCCTGTACAAACTTTGTTTAAAGTTGAGACACGTTTAAAAGTAGAAAATGTAGGTACGGTTCAGCATGAGTTAATTTTAAGCACGAGTTAGCTATAAGGAACGATTATGAATAAACTCGAAAATATAAGTTGAATATAAATTTAAAAGTAGAAAATGTAGGTACGGTTCAGCATGAGTTAATTTTAAGCACGAGTTAGCTATAAGGAACGATTATGAATAAACTCGAAAATATAAGTTGAATATAAATGCGGTCATTAATTCCGGATATCTCAGGAAGAGCGGGTGTTAAACCAATCCGCGATCCAGGCAGTGCGAACTTCTGCACAAGCTCGATTTTCTTCACTTTATTCGTAAATTCCTTCAATTGAAATATAGGACGAGATTACAAACTAGTAGGTATCCATGAGTTGTCAAATACGCAGCACTCACTATACAACACCGATAGAGCAGCTCGCAAGTCCGCGAGAGTTGGCTTCTGCAGGGAGATGTACTTTATAATTATTATAATGGCTTTGTTTAATTTTAGTTCGATAATATTCTAATGTCATTAGCGCTGTATTCCGGTCAGCGCATGTGGCGTACAGGCGGTGCTAGGGCTTCCTGCCTTCCGAACTAATCGGGTTTAAGGTCGAAGTGCCATCCGCCACCGACTGGTAAGAAACATTAAAGCGTTTACGTGTTCAATAGTGAATACTAGTATTAAACGAGGCGGACCACGCAGTATAAATCGAATATGATATCGATCGGCGTCCCGCTCTCGGAATGCGATACAAATACACGTGCCTAATGCGATAACGGACAGCAGACACAAGCCGCGACACGTGCGCGAGCTCGCTTCCTTGACCACGGCACTACTGTGAGAACAGTCTGTGGACACGGAATATGTCAAAATATGTTACTTTTAGGTACTTATAGAAGTGCGAGTGATGGTGACGCGAGACTAGGCCTTGGTGCCGTGATCACCTCGCGTTATCGCACATTATCGGCAGACGGTGACCCGCGACCAAAACAAAAGCTACGCATGACAGGCGCGACCCCACCAGTCTGGGTCCCGAGGAGTCAAGCATCCGAGGATTCGAGGAGACAGTGGCGGCGGGTGAAAGGCCCCATTGCCGAAACAAAGAACTCTCAATCGACCGAAAAGTTCGGGTGATATCGGCGCTCGCGCACTTTCTCTTTTTTCACGGCTCTCACGCGGCGCTCGGGGGCAGCATCAATCACGAATTTGAGCGTCGAGTGCCGCGACGGAGAAAGTGCGCGCGCGCTTCCTGGTGGTCAAGTGTCGGCGGTGAGTGCCACTGACCGTTGACGAAGACGTGTTGTCTCCAGATGTGGTACTGGTTCCAGCGGTCGTCGTCCTGAGCGTGTCCGTGCTGCAGCTGTGGCAGCGAGGGCAGTGGCGGCGGGGGCGCGGGGGGCAGCAGCTGGGGCGGCGGCGCGGGCGGGCCCAGCGGCTGGATGGGTTGGTGCTGGTACTCCATGGGGTCGAGTCGAGGCGTTCGGGGACGCACTCGCTCAGTGATCACTCATCGCGGCGGGCGCGAAAACGCGACGTGCGAGCGCGGCGGCGTGCGGCGCGCGACTGGCGAGCGGGCGCAGAGCACGCGGGGCCGCCCCGCCGCGCGCCCCCCCACCTACCCCCACCCCACGCGCGCACTTCCGAGCACGCAACACACAGTTTTTAATTGCGGTGACATAATAGCCGCGATGAGCGATCACTCTCGCCGCCGATAACTGATTACTGTGGGCGCTTGCGCTCGCCGCGCATGTCGTGTGTACATAAGAGTGCACGTGTCGCACGCTGCTTGTAAACAAAGCCAACAACTAGGTTATACGAGCACGCTGTGCCGCTAACATCATCACGTAATCATTGGCGAGTACCCATTCATATGCAATATCAAAACAAATTATGCAGAATTACATTGCTTAGTAAAGTGAAAGCATTGCCTTACCTTATTAGGAAGGCAATACACAAAGCCTTCTTCAAAGTCTTCTTGAACGCTTCTTGAAGTAACGACTGAATGGAGTTTGCAACTGTCAGCAAAATTTAGAAATCTATTTCAATATTAGGCAAACAAAAAATCCTTACGTCGTCGTTACGTTAGTTGCATCGATATAACAAGTATGCCTAACTTATTTAAAGTCTGTTTTGAGTTCATTACGGGATGAACCTCCACAACTTGATCCATAAACGTTAACCAAAGCTTTAAATTTTATATGAAGCCGACAGTCGCCACGCGCTGAGTGAACATTGGACGCACACCTAGCGCGCGTTGAAGTCTTTTGCAAGGCGCAACTTTCGCCCGGTATTACCAATATGCTCCCGATGCTTCTCCGCGCCTTTTGAAGCTTTCTTTAGCGATATAAAGGGTATCTAAATAAGAGTGCACTTTTTAAATTTGGTGTCATGTTTTTTTCGTGCAAGTGGCATCTCTGAAATTTCACAGCCTATCCTATGTTTATTCCGATTATTAAAAATGGAGCGCTTTACGAAAGCACAACGCGTTATAATTGTGAAAACTTATTACAAAAAGGGAATTGATCAGTTTCGCCCTGACGTGGACAAGCTACGCAGTAAAAAGTAATTTAACAAATAAATATAATTAATTCTACAATAAATATTGTAGCGAACCTCGTTGCACGAAAGTTTTATTTGAAAAAAGTTGTAATAATTAGTATTCATTTTGATTTTGAGCCCAAAGCACCGCCATTTTTTGTCGCAGGCTCGATTTTGGGTTACCATACCGCAGATAATATACGATAATGTACTTTATGTTTTCTTATATATCGATTTCTTAAGTATAAGAAATCGATTTTTTTTTTCTTGAGAACGTTTACTGCTCAAGAGATTTGGTATCAATTAGTTATTATTACTACCTACGTAAAGTGTGAATAATCTTAGCGCCAAGCTGGGCGCGGGGCATGCGGGTCGCACTGAACGTTAAGACCGAAGTTGCAGTCCATTACCTAAAAGCGTGCCGGAAAAAGTGTTTTCGTGGTGGTCGCTCTATGCGTTGTATATACAGTATGTTAACTAACAAAGGGCGTTCCTGTTAACCGGCAATATAATAGCGTCTATAAAGGCCAAAAATTTTTTTTTTTCTATACATATAATATAGTGAAAATTTCACAAAACTATTAAATTGATTTTTTTTCTGCATATATAGGCCCTATTCTAATGCAGGTTAGCGGGAACGCCCTTTGTTAGTTAACATAGGTACTGTATAATAACTCAATGTTTGGTACAGATTTTTAACTTTAACATTTAAACTAACAATACACCTTTATTTAATCATTTTGTTTCTGATTATTGATTCGTTTATCGAATCCATAAATCGATTCTTAAGAAAAATAATTATATATTTTTATTACTTACTTGGCAGCATCGAATGCATTACCTGTTGTCAATGATGACACAAACAGACAGTTAGGCTCAATATACTCTGTGGTTAGGCTTTGCTTTGCTTTCATTAGCTTTGTTTCGTTGCTTTGTGAATACTATTATATCGGTTGTGAATATTGTCTCAGGTATTTCTTTTTAAACGTTTGCTTCTGTTTTAATGGACTCCGATACTGCTCCTTACGAAGACCTGGCCTTATTCATGGACCCCGAATCTGTTTCTAACGTTGACCCTGGCTATTTTGGACATAGAACCGGCGTCCAAGTTGAACTTGGACGCTCCTACGCATCGTCTTTTTCCCTCGAGTGGGAATGGGGAAGAAGGATATATATGCGATGTGTCAACTGTGGCATCGATGTTATATCGCAGAAGACGCAATCTAGAACTTATAGAAATACAAAATGTGATTCGACAATGGACTGCTCCTCAACTCGTAAGTCGTATTTTCTAACCATAAACATGTATGTTGTCAATAGCTTTTTTCATTCTTTTACAATGTTATTTAGATCCTAATCAACTATTCTTGTACTACGTACGTGCAAGAATTAGGGACATGGTTTTTGTCTGAACGTTTTATTGCTTGTTTCTTTTTTGGGCCTACTAGATAATTATCGAAATTAAAATCGAACTTCGAATCAACTTGTTTCTATCTCTCACTTTTTTCGTATCGAAGTAAAAGTGACAGATCCAAGTGAAATTCAAATCTTTCGAATTTTGTGAGTAGACCCATGACATGTTCTCGGCATTTAGAAAAAAAAATAATTAAAAAGTTACTTTGTCTCACGCTCGCAGCAAAATTGAATTTTGCTCACTGTCTGTAGACAGCAAAACCTGCTTGTTTGAGGTGCTGAGGGATCCCCGTCAGGAACGAAGTTCCTTCTCACGTATGATTTAACACAAAATTTTCGCAGCCACCATCTTGGATTTTAATTTTGGCCTGCTATCGGCTTTAGCTTTAAACAATACCCATGATGAAAAATTTGACCTTGGATTTTCATTTTGACGAAATTCACCATTGTGAAATTCACACCTCTCTCTCTCTCTCTCATGCAGTGTACTCGGCCCATGTGTAAAATTTTATCCCACGCGACACTGTAATCAGTTAACTCTTTTTCTTTGTTTTTTTTCTCCTGCGTTCACTCTCTCTCTCTCTCTTTCTTTCTCTTTGAATTAGAAGAAGACAGTCGCAAGTATTAACACTTTATAGCGTGGCGATTTCTGCCAGTTTGCAAGCCGCGTAAATGAAGTTCGTTCCAATAAATTTAAAAAATTAACATCTATCACTAAGTATTGTTTCATGTTAAATAATTAAGTTGTTTCATGAGTTGAAAGATAGGTAGCGCCACCTATCGCACTACTACTAAACTTTGATAACATTTGGAAAACTTTAATTAGCTTAACTTTTGATTGGTCGTTTAGAGTTATATTCTATTTAGAACGAAATATGCGAAAATAACTACCCTAAAACTACACAGCATCTCAAACCTGCTCGAGTTTCGTTACTATAATTTCGGGACCATAGATGTCGTTACGTCATCATCTGCCTAGCCTTTTCCCAACTATGTTGGGGTCGGCTTCCAGTCTAACCGGATGCAGCTGAATACCAGGATTTTACATGGAGCGACTACCTATCTGACCTCTACAACCCAGTAACTGGGTAATACGATACCCCTTGGTAAGACTGGTTGTCAGACTTTCGGGCTTCTGACAACCTGTAACGACTGTCAAAGATTCACGAATGACAGCCGGGCCCAAAGGCTTAACGTGCTTTCCAAGGAACGGAGGAGTCTCGGTATCAACCCCGGCAAGCGTAGCTTAACCTGATGGATCGACCCGTGCGGCTGTTAATATTTAGCCACGAGCTCCTTGTCAGCGAGATGTCGTTACGTGCAGTCTACATAAAGTAATGAAACGTTCTTCTTGAACAGTTTCAATTGATTATAATCTTTCATAGCGTGAAGCGATTGCGATGAAACAAAAATTAAATGTTACTCCGAGTTATACACAATATTTGAGTATAAAAGTTAACCATATTGGGTTCGTAGTTTTTACGTGACACCTTAAAAAAATAATCTCTCACATACAAACAGACAAAAATTCTATAAATGGTAGAAATGGCATCCTTTAGCACCCAAACTATTTTTTTTTTAATATTTTCAGAAATGACTCTTCTACAGATTATTTTATGTAATTATAATATAGATATAGCTATAAGATAAGCTAGTATATACTAGCTTTTGCCCGCGAACTCACCCGCGTTCACGTACTACGGGGATTCATAGTATCCTATGTTCTAAACCAGAACCCTAATTGCGTAATACACGATCAATCAGAATTGAAATCGGTTCGAAACAAATGTCTAATCCATTGCTTCATATCGTAAGACATAAGTAACGTTGTTGAGCACATGTTTTTTCGAAGTTATGAAGCTATCTATGCATTTGACATTTTTTGTTTCAAACCATTGTGATTGTGCATTAGCACAATCGGTCACAATTAGAATCCCTCGAACCCTGATTGCGTAATCGCAATCAGGGTGCAGGTCATGGCCTATTCGTATGCCTTTCATCTTGAACTGTTCAGCCGTTACGGCATGAAAAGGTATAAAGGTATAGGTATTAAAATGATCTTTTATCGGGTTCTGTACCTCAAAATGAAACATTGGAACCCATACAGTACAGGATGACTTCGTTCTGTCTAGATTCTTTTTCCCAGGAACACGTATAGGTTTCAAGTTGAAATAGATTTTAAAATCAAAAATCAAACTTCCAAGTCGACGCAATAAAAAAGTACGGCCGTTCATGCCGCTTAAGTTAGCAGTGTTAGCACTCGCAAATATACCAAAGCCTATAGAGTACTTCCCGTTGAGTCTGAAACTTCATGCTGGTAGGAGCATGAAGTTTCCATTTACCACAAACAAGTGTACTAAGTTAAAAAATATATATTATTATAATTAGTTCAAGGGGTCATAATTATATTTAACACAGGCGCAGTGATGTATTATGAGAAAAAGCAGAAAACTGCTTTTTATTGCATTTTATCAGATTGTTTTAGAGCAAGTCGGCAGGGGACGGGGGTTTGCGCGTGTGGCGATAGCGACTACAATGGTGTTTACTTAGCGCGACCAGCTGGTGTTGACTCACATACCCACATCACACACTCGAGCACTTTTTCAGGAATTTTACAATAATCTAACTCAGTGGAGAGAATTATAAGCCAGGGTTTTATTAATAATATACCAGAAAGATACTAGAAAAGTTCTAACAGTAAATTAACTAAAGTACAACAAATACAGTTCACACAATCACACAAGCAATCCAAGATCGAACCTAAAACTGAAACGTGAGCGAGTCCACCGCGCACAAGCTGGCTCGTCTGCTTGGAGACGATGGCCTCCTTGCCTATCACCTGCTCACAGAGTACAGTTCTGTGTAGAGAGACGCTTCCTGACGTGAGGACCTGATGAATCTCAGTCGATAAAGTTCGCGTTGCTGAATGTTGGGCAAACATTTGCTTCATTATTCTTGGCCTGAAAATGCTAAGTCAAAGTCAAAGTAGAATCCCTTAAGACCCACAGCTCTTGAACTTAGCGTACTACCTACTACCTCACTGAGTCACTGTGCAAGAGGCAATCAGTGCCTACGACGTGCACAGTTCAGTATCAATTTACGTATTCATAAAAACCGGCCAAGTGCGTGTCAAACCACGCACAATGAGGGGATCCGTATTTGGGATAAATTTTTTCCCAAGGACAAACTTAACATTATAGTTGATAAACTTGTTCTCAACATTCTGTACATGTAACATGTTTTTGCAACTGCAAATGTAAGTTGGTCGATTATTAGTGGGTAACTTGTACAGCTTACTTAGCTGTGATAGTTTTCCTTTTAATTTCGTACTACTATACTACAGCCCTGATTTGTTTTACACATCCAAAACACAAACCATTTTGCTGGTAGGGGGGGGGAACACTTAAGCTTTAAGCACTTAGCTTAATATTTTGCAAACGGAACCCTGAATCCAAAAATGGTTTTAAACGACACCCTACACCATGGGATTGACGAAAAAAAAACAAAACATCACAACAGGTGAGGTACCCAAAATAAATATATTTCATGATTTTATTTCAGCGTGATTTATATGAATACTGTATGATACCAAATTTCTAGTACTAAGAGTCTCTGAGCTAAGCCGCAGACAGACAGACAGACGGACAGACGGACAGGGCGAAACTATAAGGGTTCATTGTTGACGGAGCAGTGCACGCTAATTGCGTAACACACTTTCAATCATAATCTGAATGATTTTGAAGGACATTCATTGCTAGTCCATTGCTTCATAAGTTAAAAAATAAAATCTGCTAAAATAACGCAATGATTGTTGAAGTGTCAAAATGAAAGCCATTGCTACTGTAAGTTACGCAATTACTGGGCTGGTTTAAATCTACACTCCACAGATACATAATCTGGCCCGCCATTGTGCATTGAAACTATGAGTAGTCTTTTTGTTTCTTTACTAGACTATCGACGGTGTTTGAGTTACCAACTTGGAATGATTGGGGAAATGTAACAATCTTACAATCATTTGACAAAGGAGCCCTTACCTTGTGAGATTCGTTTGTTTCAAGGTGCCCGACACGACGAGCGAGTTACGTATCACAAAATAAACTTGTCGGTACACCTCGCCCCTACACCTGGTGATGCCATCCTTCACCTAGAAAGCCGAATGAGTCCCGGAGGATTCAAATATTTGTCTTGAGGTCGACATAAATAATAAATAATAATAAATAAATAATAAACCAGTGCAATTTGAATGCCACGTTGAAACGGTATTAGTACCACGACAATGTCGCCACTTGCTATAGGAGTAATCGCACTATATGGTAAGTGCACACTTTCTGCTGCCAGTGCGGAGGGCTCTTATGAGTCTCTGCAGCCTCTTGCCTCAGTGCTGCTGTCAGTCACATATGGCAGGTTCACAGTGAACAACACACACGGGCAGCAGACAGAGTAGGTGTCCGCGGCGAAAGAACCCGGCCGCTCGGCGGCCATGTCTATGGTTTCTTCCAAATGCATTATTTGTTTACATTTTCATGAGATACTCTTGGAATAGACTGTAGTCACGGCGTTATAGAACGTGGCGCGAACGCATCATAAGCGATCTGATTTAATACAAACACTGACACGAGTGTGTTTATCAATCAAACCTCTATACTTCTAGGAATTTCTTTCTAACTTACAATATTCAATGGAAATATCTGGGTTAGACGTCACAATGGACCGCGGAAACACACACAACACCTGACAAAACTACATCGCACATTATAACATGTACAATAGGTGGATTTATGGATTTGTGCATTAGGTACCCAAAATTGCATGAAATTACATCAAACACGATCGGTACAAGTTCAGAAAATGATCAATAATAGACACACATTCCTTGCCGAAGAAGATTGTGTTTCCTACTTATAAATTACAGTAGCTGTAGTATTTTCAAAGCAATGTTTAACCAAGTTATATTTACAGCCTTCCCTTTCTCGAACTAGTTTGTGCCTGAATGAAAAGTTATGATCACTCAGTTATAGGAATTGTGACGTCAGGATTTTCAAGTTTACATTATTTTGTTGTATCTAGCAAGGTGTGCATTTCGTACATTAATTTTCACCCCACTTCACTGCGATAAAAAATACTTTGTATCATCATCATCATTTCAGCCGACAGACTTACACTGTTGGACATAGGACGGCCCCATGCGCCGCCACTTCGACCGGTTCTGTGCTTCCCACATCCAGCGGATTCTTGTGGCTTTCACAAGGGCATCGGTCCACCTTGTGGGAGGCCTTCCAACGCTACGTCTTCCGGTACGTGGTTGCCACTCCAGAACCTTTCGGCCCCAACGGTCATCTGTTCTGCGAGCAATATGCCCTGCCCACTGTCACTTAAGTTTCGGAATTCTTCGGGCTATATCAGTTACCTTGGTTCTCCTGCGGATCTCTTTATTTCTGATTAGATCACGTAGGGAAACTCCAAGCCTTCTCCATTGCTCGTTGGGCGACTATTCTAGCCTTCTAATAAAGCCAATCGTAGGCGACCACATTTCAGTGCCATATCTATAATGGTCATCTCTGGCAACACGTACTGGTCAAAGACTTTCGTCTTGAGACACTGCGGTGCAACGTGAAACATGGGGGACAAGAAGATATATTGCATAGCTTCCCGAACGCTGCCCAGCCGAATCGGATTCAACGATTGACCGCTTTCTCGACCTATCCAACTGTACAGTTTGTCCTAGGTAAACATACTTGTCCACAAGTTCGAGTTTAGCGTCTCCGATCCTCATGAGAGTGGGTGTTACATGGGCATTTGACATGACCTTTGTCTTGTCCATGTTCATTTTAAGACCCGCTCTTTCGAAAGCTCTACCGAGATCATCGAACATTGTCCTTCCTAGTCTCAGCCATGACTACTATATTGTCGGCAAAACGAAGGTGAGGGATTTACTCGCCAATTATGTTGATGCCTAATACTTACTACTTTGTATAAAGGAAGACAACACAGCATATACAGCATGGCTTCATAATGAAAAGGCACTATTTAAGAAAATAAAGAAAGAAAAGAATATATAGGTACCAGAACAGGTACAAGTAATAAGATCTGTTAGGAGGCTGCGTAAGCGATCAGCGCGCGGCGCGTTATGAAAGTGTTCTCTATGTATGTGTGTGTGCGCGATAACCCGGGGCTATCGGTGTGAACTTGAACTCGTATTGTTTAGTACTGCTTAATTCCAGCGCCATTTTATTATTGTTTTGTATTATTGATGGCCACGCGAGCTTACTCTGCACGGGACTATAACATACGGGGTGGGTGGCTGGCTGACTGGGTGACTTCAATATTTCCTGGATAGTGCCTATCCCGCCCCAGACAGTCCCAATGTCAGGGACTTCGTGAAGTCACTGCTTTATTTTATGTGAAAGTATTTCTTCATCAGCAAATAAGTATACCTGATTTAAGATGATCCTATCATCCAAGGGCATCGTATTACCCAGTTACTGAGTTGTGGAGGTCAGATTCAATTCAATTCAATTCAAATCTTTATTGCATATCCCATGTGTGTACAAGCTCTTTAAATTATGGTTACAAAGTTCACATGGAGGGTCCATGTGAACTTTCGGGCACAACAATTTATCATAATCATGAAAAGTAGCATGCTTTAATTGTACGTCTTAATTAAAAAATATTTAGTTTTCATTAAAAACAAATCAATTAAATAACATCAAAATTTTAGTGATTACGTCATTACAGTTATATAATTAACATTCAACTCAGATAGGCAGTCGCTCCATATAAAATACTGGTATTCAGCTGCATCCGGTTAGACTGGAAGCCGACCCCAACATGGTTGGGAAAAGGCTAGGCAGATGATGATGATGATGATTTAAGATGATCCTATATTTTAATCACAACTGCAATTTTCGTTCAGTAATTTACAGCTGACGCCAGAAAAACTACTAGAATTATACGGAGAGACCTTCATGATGTTTGGCTTCACTCCGGGAAAAGCCCTGAACCAAAGTATTCGGGACGAATTCATTCATAAAAAGATTTTTTCCTACTTGTGAGAATTCCAAAAAGGGAGCTAAAAGTCGCAAAAGCATTGACACCTACAAGGGAGTCACAAGCATCGACAGCTACACGGATTTGAGTGTTTTAAACTTAGGCTAAGTTGACAAAGAAAGCAATGAAATGAAGTTTATGAGAAGAGAGAGCATGAAAAATGCTTCCGTAGTCTAATTTACAATGTTTCCTTACTGACTTAATCATGCTTAATGTTCATGGTGCAATCAATGTGAAATCTCATAAACAGAACCTTTTCTAGAAAATATGGCCTAGGTGTGATGATACGCGAACATAATATTGTTACAGTGGTCACTGGACCCAAGAGAGCTGTCACTGCCAAAACTCGGCGCGGCTCAACCGACAGGTTTCACTTTCATGGGAGAGAGCGGGGCGGGCCGAGGTGGCAGGGGGAGCGGGGGGGCCGAGGTCGCCCGCGCGAGCCTCTTACCACAAAAAATAAGCAACTTTTCCTTTCTCAAAAACACGAACACTTTCACCTTTGCCGAAACCTGCGCGAAAATACCACAGCACTTAATGCGATTAGCATAGATGCATGCGGTTTAGTTTTCACTATCGTTAGCGAGCCACGTGCCCGGAACCTGCCATCCACTCCTCCTCCTACCATAGTATCTGTATCTACTGGCGTCATCTGGTACCAACTATCCAATTAATTTTCCATACATTCGATTGCATTCTTATCGTTCGCTTGCAGAGAGGTTTGTAACAATTTCAATGGCAACTCTAACTATAAATATGCTTATCACAAGACCATTTAGAGTGCTAGTACAAGTGCTATGTACTCAGAAAATGCTTCCGAGTATCGCAGCTTGACTTTCTAAATGGTCGATAAGTAATATCTGTGCCAAAAAACGACTCATTCAGAGTCTGTCACGTGGTAGGACTTTATGAGAGTGATTAAGTAGGTCGTCGCTGAGGAAATGTAGCGGCTACGAGCAACGAGGCAAAGCGAGTCTGAGGAGCGAGGACAATGGTGGAGCCTGCAGGCTGGATAGGAGCGTGACGCGCAGTGTCATGGGATGGGTATCACCTGGCGCTTATCGCCTGCTATCGCGCCATTGTGCGCGAACAATAACAGCGGTGTTTACACTCGCCGCACCTGGCGGCCAGCCACTACCACGTAATTACCACTACACCAAGGGACCACGCACAGATAACCTTCAGTAGCCACTGAAACATACTAATCTATTAATTGATGAAAATACAAGTGCCAAGGTTTGAAACTAATCTAAATCAGTAAGCACTCAGCACAAGTGTGTTAGCATGTACCGTGGGGTTATTGGTGCATGTCTACAGCTTGACTTCCGGGAATACGCTTCCTATGTTCTAGTCACTAGCGACAATTCCTCAGGTTCGCAGTGACAGCGCCACGTGGACGCGCGGGGCTTCGTATCATCCTAACTAATATTATAAATGCGAATGTGAGTTTGTTTGTCACGCTTTCACGCTAAAACGGCTGAACAGATTTAGATGAAATTTGCCACAAGGGTAGACCATGACCTGGAATAGGAGATAGGATACTTTTATCCCGATATTCCTACGGGATCGAGAGTTACGCAGGTGAAACCGCGGGGCGCTGCTAGTTTAGATATAATGACAGATTTTTGAAAGCGACGCGGGCGACCTTGCCCGTGTCTTTGTAAACGTAGATGTGTTCACATTGTGCACTTTCTCCGGTCTCGTCCGCGAGCCTCGCGGCGGTCCATTTCGTTTTGACAAACTATTCGATCGAGTAGATAGCCGAACTTCGCGTAACTTCAAATGCTTCAATCGTACCGATAAAGATTAAAGAATCACTGAAATCCAAGTTTAGTTGAGTCAAGCCTACAACAATGCTGTATTAAATAAAAATGCCTTACAACAATCGAACGCCTGTTTGTAAACATTTCTATGCCAAGTTCATGAAGATTGTCATGAACATAATAAATCAACGTGACACTTTCCCTTGCCGCTTGGTGTTAACTTCAACTTCTTGTGCTGTACGTTTAATTTCAAATACATAATGTACCTAATAAAATAATAGTGCGGTTGACTTGCCAAAGACTATAAACCTGATTGCGACGTTTTAAACATATTTTCCTCTTGAAGCATGAATATAGGAAGAGGTGTAACGGTTATGAGTTCCACTAGATTTATAGTTCTACCGCTACAGACCGAAAAAATTACAAAAAAAAAAACACGACTTTGTTAAAAAAACGAAAAAAAACACGTTGATAAAATTGTCATTTCAGTCGGGGGTCCTCTTAGATCCACAGAACGGTCCCCCGAATGCAATGACAATTTTATCAACTTGTTTTTTTTTAACAGGGCAGTCGTGTTTTATAATTTTTTAATTATTTATTTTTATTTCATACATTTTAGTGACAAGTTTTTTTTTTTTGGAAGTTTAGGGATATTTTTGTTTACCGCTATTATGCAATAAGTAGTTAGCGTTGTGTAAATGTTAAAAATTCTAATAATAACTAAATCATCAAACAAACCATTCACTCATTTAGACATTCTGAGTTTGTTTCGGCCTTTCTTCTCAGAGTAGTCAGATAGGAAACGCCGACCTCATCTAGCTTATTTTTAATATTTTTTAATATGACGTGTAAAAGTGATTCCAATATCCTATTTACAGAATAAACAATTTCATTTCATTTCATTTCATTTCATTCGCAGTGTTGCTAAAGTCTGATTAGGTAAATCGTTTGCCAAAGCTGAATTTTTTGTTTTGCTTGTACACATTGTACACAGTTACAGTAAAATGCAAATAATTGATATAGTTTTGAAATGTGCTCATCAAGGCCTTCAATTAAATACCCATTTATTGTAAAAAACTGAAGATTTTTTTATTTTTCACATTTGAAAATGGATCCATAATACCACCATATATTTTTCAAAAAAACATGTCCTCTCCCACTTGGGATGATTATAAGGATTGTAACGTTCCCCATACATCCAAATCCGTTCAGGCATTTTAGAGTTATGGTGGAATAAAGAAACTCACATACATACAAACATACATTACTCGTAAATACATGAACCCTGAAAACATTACACTCCTTTTTGGGCAGTCCTAGTCATGTAAAAATATTGATATTATTATAATACTATATCACAAAATGTCTTAATTCAGAATAAATGAATTGAATACTAATATCCCCACCACCATATCTCTACGACGACGCCGCCGCCGCCGCCGTGGTGGGGTTTGCGCGCTCAACTCTAGGTAGAGTTTACTTTTCCGAAACAGGTCTAGGGTGGCCAGAGCAAGAGGGATACATGAACTCGCAGCACAGCATGTGGCAAGCTGTTGGGCAGTAGCGACCCCACGGACTATCCCGGGAGAAGTCTTGTTCCTCTTTCGTCCGTTCCTGCCTATATTGGCCGGTTTGAGTAGAGATTCGCAAGAGCAAACGTGCTCGGAGGAAGGAAGTACCTATATACCAGTAAGATGCTATTAGCGATCTTGACCGTACTTGACCGAGATTGTCCTGATAGCCGCGGAATACCTCTCCACTCCTCAAGCACGTCAGGACATGTTGCCCCCTTGTCGGTACGACACTGAGTACTAGCGGCCGGTTCCGGGGGCCCACTGTTGATTGCACACTTAACAGTGGGCCCCCGGAACCGGTCACCCCCTGCCATTTTATCCGTGTATACACTTGGTCAGGCAGGGGACATAGTTCTTCCATTGTCCAAGGTTCACTTGCATAGAGCGTACAGAGATAATCGTCTCGGTTGATGCCTCTTCATGATTAAAAATTTTCTAAGGGGCCGCGAGTTGCCTTCTCGGACCCCAGGGTCGCAGGGGCACTTGACTCTAACAAAAATTAGCTCTTTAAAGCTAATGTTACGCAAACGGATCCCCGAATTAAAGAAATAGTTTTCACACGCCGACACGAAACACCATAACATGGGACAGACGAGAAAAAAGAATCATCCCCACTTTAGGTGAAGGGAGGGGGAGGTAACCAAAAAAAAAAAAATACCCTGATTTTATTTTACCACTTTGTCGGTGTGTAATGTATAGGTGCCCATGCCAAATTACAGCTTTCTAGTACTAAGATTCTCTGAGCTAAGCCGCGGATAGACAGACAGACAGTCAGACGGACATGGCGAAACTATATCGGTTCCTTGTTGACTACTACAGAACCATATAAGCCAGAAAAATTATGAGTAAAGCTTTGTAGGCCAGCTAGAAAAAATAACAAATTTAATAGGTTTTAATAAATAGTGAGCCATGTTCCATAGTCCACATATTCTGCTCATCATGTCGAAGATCCTCATCAGATCTTCACCAATATGTTTTGAGACCTATTTAAAGTTACCACCTTTCAAATAAAAAAAGAACCATCTTTATCGGATAATCATAAGGCGGAGATATACAGTCAAAAATCAAGATACGAAGTAAAGTGAAGTGTATCTACGGGAAGTGTATCTCTAGTGTTAGGAATTACGATCTAATACAGTTCCTATAATGTGTCTGTAGTAGCCTAGGTTTGTTTATAGATTCTAGGTCTAGCAGAAAATTCTAGTCTTTCAAAATAGTTGATGAAAATAAGAAAGTGATATAAATCTGATAGAGACTAGTACGAGCCGATGTTAAGAGTTGAATAAGAGATTGCATCCATTGTAAGTAACAAAGATATGTAGCTACCGACCGTAATCAAATGAAACGAGGGTCAAAGTCAAAGTGAAACGCCGAATTGTAACCTCAACCTCGCGGATTCATGCAGTGCTGAAGCAAATTTAATTTCACAATCTCTATCGTTACAGGTGGATATTTCTCTGAAAATGAGTCCTGAATTACTTTTTGAGTGGAAAATAGAAGTAGTTAAAAAAACAAATACGTTAAATTTAAGAAATTTTGCGTAGGTCGTCCTTTGGGAAACCTATAAATGTAATGAAAACTCTCGAGTATCGCATCAGCGGCATCTGGCGTCAAGCAGCGGAATTAAGTTGGTGAGGAGTGGCGTGCGCCGGCGCAGCGCGAACCGCGGCCGGTACGGCGCGCGCTCTGCGTCGCTTGCGTCAACACTACGGAGGGAGCACAAAATGCAACCTCATGAAGTATGTCGCTGCCTAAATGTAATAACGTTCAATTAATATCACGCTTGAGGAGCCGCGGACAGCACATGACGCGTCACGTGCGCAGTGCACGCACACGCCCGCGACGTGTACACACATACGTGCGCCCATCGTTGTGTGCGTACTATTAAGCGTCAGCTTTACGCTCACCGCGGCGTTTTCTTGTTGTATGCGTGTTTGTGTAAAAGTGAGCGACGATTGTTTACAATTCTTAACGTTGTTCAGTCTTTGCATATTTTATGGTATTCTAATCAAAAGGAAGGAAGAAAATCCTGCCAAGTACGTTTCGGACCACTCACAATGAAGGGTTCCGTAGTTCCGTTGTCGCCATTTAAATATTTGTGATTTTTTTGCTCGTTTTTGCTCGATATTGATAACGGCTATAGGTAGACGCTTGAAATATTCACAGAATATTTAATATTCGTCGCAGCGGACTGGCAGTTACGAAAACTGGCGCAGCGGACCCGGCTTAAGACTAACTAACTACCTATACAAATAAATACAAAAAGTACAGATGAATACAAAAACAAAAAAAATCGTTAAAGTTACTTTAAACTAAATAAAAACACATTGCAAAATAATAGGAAACTTAAAATTTATTTTTTCTTTATGTTGCAAAAATTCTTGTAAATTATACAAAAAACAGGCCAAGTGCGAGTCGGACTCGCGCACGAAGGGTTCCGTATCATCATTATCTATAAAAACGGCAAAAAAGTCATGTCTGTTGTATTGGAGCCCCCCTTCAATATTAGTTTTATTTTAATTTAATTATTTATTTTTAAAGTGAATATATAACTAAATATTCTGTGAATATTTCAAGCGTCTACTTATTGCCGTTATCAATATCGAGCGAAAACGAGCAAAATAATCACGTTTGTTGTATGGGAGCCCCCTTAATTATTTATTTTATTCTGTTTTTTAGTATTTGTTGGTAGAGCGGCAACAGAAATACATCATCTGTGAAAATTTCAACTGTCTAACTATCACGGTTCATGAGATACAGCCTGGTGATAGACGGACAGAAAGACAGACAGCGGAGCCTTAGTAATAGGGTCCCGTTTTACCCTTTGGGTACGGAACCCTAAAAAAACGTACAAAGGTGATGCTTATTTCTAAAGAAATCTCTTCCAGCACACCTGCGATAGGAAAGTAGATGTAGACACCGTGTGTAAAATTCGAGAGAAAGTAAAATACATAAAATCAAAAACAATTCACTTAGTAAAATAAAACAAAAAAATATGATAATACACTTACATACATACATACACATACTTCCATACACGCTCTACATACTTCCTAAATATTATATGTTTAATTATGATGTTATTTTAGAAATAAATACAAACGCAACTATTACGAAGTGGAAAGATAGTGTTCTTTCACTCTTCTTCTAAACAGTGCAACAGTTTGGCAGTCCCTAATGTCAGGCGGAAAGGAATTCCATAACTGCATCGCGTGCACAGTAGGAGTAGGAGTAGAAATCAGTGGAATGGGGAGGGGACTTAAGGAGATTTCTAAATGCGACCTGCAAGGTGCATCTGAAGGACGGGCATAGGAAAAACGCTCCCGCAGATAGGATGGAGTTTTAGGATTGTGAAGGAGGTTATAAAGTAGACACAATATCCGAGAGTTCCTGCGAAGTCGAATAGGTTATATAACTTGAGTAGGTTGCGAAAGTGAGAAACGAATACAGATATTTTGCAAACGCTCAAGTTTATTTAAAAGCTCCTCGGTGGCATCCAAATAACAGGCATTGGCGTAATCTATAATGGACTGAATGAGAGTTTGGGCAAGTGTGATTTTGGTGTTCAAGGGCAAGAAGCACTGGAGGCATTTCAACGAATGGAACGTGAAGTGCACTTTGCGACTGACTTGAGCCACATGGGCGGTCCACGACAAGTGGGTCAATGGTCACCCTCAGGTTTTTAACCGTATTTGCGTATACAATCTGAACTCCATTCAGACAGAGTGGAGACAACGACCGCGACCACTCGCCAATCAGATTCAGGTCGCTGTTCATGGCAGACACGGCGGCTTCCGCATCTTCCCTTAAGAAATGGTTGTAAAGCTGCAGATCGACGGCGTAGAGATGGAAGTGAGAAGAGGAGAGAGAACGCCACCCTGAGGCACACCTGCGGTAAGAGAACACCAATCAGAAGAGAACTCGTCGAGACGAACCAACAAATAGTGGAAGAAGAGAAATTTAAAGATTTAAGGATCCCTAGAAGGATGTCGAAATCAACAAAGTTTAAGGCGCTACTAAAGTCCAGAAGTATAAGTAGGGTGAGAGATTTGTGGTCCACAGCCCAGCGGATATCATCAGTAACCTTCAAAAGAGCCGTTACTGTGCTATGACCAGGTCGAAAACCAGATTGAAGACAACTAAGTAGGTCATTCGTGGAGAGAAAAGCAGAAAGTTGCTGATAAACGGTGTGCTCAAGAACTTTAGAGAGATAAGGGAGGATAAAAAATGGGACGGAAATCGGTCGGTGAGACCTGCTTAGGAATTTTGGGTAAAGGTATGATATGGGCTTGTTTCCAGGCCTTAGGAATAGTACTAGGAAACAAAGAGAAAAAAAAATGTGGGTCAAGACGGGAAGTAGTGTGGGAAGGCTAGAAGAAATCATTCTTGAGCAAATATTATCATCACCAACTGCAGAAGAGGACATAGCACAAATAGCTTTTTTTACCACAATCTCACTCACTGGACTTAATTCGAACACTGTGACACTGACAAACAGGCAAGTTTATTTAGAGTAGCTGATTTGACGTGCGGATCTAAAGTAACCAACCGGCTGTGAGAAATGTTTGTTAAGAGCACACACGTCAGTGTCATTACTGGAAACGACTGGGGACTGGCCAATGCCGACTGTCTTTAAAAACTTCCAGACTTCAGAGGAGTTACGGTTATCGAGAGAATTATGGAAGTACCGTCTTTTTGCATCTCTACTCATACGCCTGCATAGCATACTTTGAAGGTGATGTGATGTGATGTGATGTGGATGAACTAAAATTTTTAGTATTATTGATCTTTTCCCGGTACTTTCTTGACAGAGTAGTTTAAGTATCAAGAACTGAAAATTGATGACAGGTTCAGTTTAAAAAAAAAAAGATGCAGAAAGCGATTTTGAAGAGCTATTATTTTTTCATTCCACTCCGTCACTGCACTTAAAAGAAGATAAGAAAGATGAAGAAAACTTATAAACTGTCACGAAACATCTTCGCACTAAACACGAAATGAGTTACTTCACCCCCCCCCCCCCGGCCCCCGCAGGCGAATGCGGGTGATGTTATCCGTTCGTCGCGGTAAATTTGCCAAACCACGCCCCGACATCGGTTCGTGTTAGATGTTTCATGTTTATAAAACACGAAAACATGGCGCAGGCCTGTCTTTGCCTGCCAGGGTTGCGGGAAAGTCCGAAAGGGATACCGGGACCTGAGCAACAGGCAACTGAAGGAACACGGGTGGGTTTTAGTCAGTAAAAGTCTGACACGCCCTTCCGCTCCGCCCAGAGCGGGAGAAGTCATTTGATGATTTTCCACCCTCAAAAAAAAAGGGGGCCTGTCTTTAAGGGGGTTTATTTATAAACATTGTTTAAGGTTAAGTGACGCTGAAACGTATAAAATGTATGGTTGAACAGTCGCTAATCAACGTTTACAATAAACCCCTTAATTTAGTGTTACATTGTGTATTAACTCAAGACAATGTTTATGTTCTTTCTCCATAATTAACTTACCTACTGACACCAGTATCGGCAACCCTCCTACATGACCTAGATCGCAATAGCGTGTTATCGAAACTGCAATCATCGCAGTAAAGACGCGCGACAACGTACGTCGCAATGGTAAACATTCGCAGTAACGTACATCTCAGTAAAGAACTTTCGCGACAACGTACGTCGCAATCACGTACTTTCGCAGTAACATATATCGCAGTAAAGAACTTTCGCAACAACGAACGTCGTAATAGGAAACTTTCGCAGTAACGTACATCGCGGTAATGAACTTAACAACTATGATTTACACTCAAGGCTCGTGCAAACAGACGCGAAATCGCGGGCGTGACAGGCAGTGGTACCTTTGTATATATTATAATATAATATGTAATATGAACTCATATTATTTACTCTAATTATTTTATTTTATTTGAGGAACTCGTGGCTAAGTAATAATAGCCGCTTGGGTCGATCCATCAGGTTAAGCTACGCTTGCCGGGGTTGCTTCGTGGATGGGTGACCATTTTCACATATCGAGACTCCTCCGTGTCTCGGAAAGAACGTTAAGCCGTTGGTCCCGGCTGTCATTTGTGGATCTTTGGCAGTCGTTACGAGTCGTCAGAAGCCCGAAAGTCTGACAACCAGTCTAACCAAGGGGTATCGTATTACCCAGTAACGGGTTGTGGAGGTCAGATAGGCAGTCGCTCCATGTAAAATACTGGTATTCAGCTGCATCCGGTTAGACTGGAAGCCGACCCCAACATAGTTGGGAAAAGACTAGGCAGATTGATTGTATTTTTTATTTGATTTTATTCTATTGTGATTTTTATTATTTTATGTCCGGCAATGTATGTTATTTACCTGAAATAAATGAACTTTATTTATTTATTTATTTTATATAACCTATATGTGTATATGTATTTTTTTTTTATTTAAAAGTTTATGTCATTTTATTACCCGGACTGCCAAGGAAGGGTTATGGTTTTTATTAATTAATTTCATTTATTGTTGACATAATCTACTTACTCATTACAATATTTTCTATAAGAGTTGTATTGCATTGCAATATGTGGTTAGTTAGCGACCTCGACAATTGATCATTATTATTGCCTGAGATGTCACTGTCATTGCCGTTGCGTCGGGTATCGGGTTGCCTTCTTCCCTCAAATATGGCGAGGGGGGTAATGGTTGATCTTCGCGTTATGCTTGTGAACGGGTGCTGCTTGTGGTAACTGGTCCTCTTGCTGATTTTGGTTTTGTTATTGTTATTAGTAATATTAGTAATGGTCTTAGTTTCAAATAAGTATGCCTGGAGGATTTTATTTAGATATTATTAAAAGTTGTAGAAACACAGTAACTGTAAAATCACGTTAATTGGCATAATTTCGTTTAAGGCCTTTTAAGTATTAGTCTAAACCCGCATTTTGTCAACAATAAATGAAATTAATTAATAAAAAAGTCCTTGGCAGTCCAGGTAATAGAATGACATAAACAAAAATACATATACACATACAGGTTATATAAAATAAATAAAAAAATAAAGTTCATTTATTTCAGGTAAATAACATACATTGCCGGACATAAAATAATAAAAATCACAATAGATCTGCCTAGCCTTTTCCCAACTATGTTGGGGTCGGCTTCCAGTCTAACCGGATGCAGGTGAATACCAGTATTTTACATGGAGCGACTGCCTATCTGACCTCCACAACCCAGTAACTGGGTAATACGATACCCCTTGGCTAGACTGGTTCTCAGACTTTCAGACTTCTGACGACTCGTAACGACTGTCAAAGATCCACAAATGACAGCCGGGACCAACGGCTTAACGTGCTTTCCGAGGCACGGAGGAGTCTCGATATGTGAAAATGGTCACCCATCCACGGACCAACCCCGGCAAGCGTAGCTTAACCTGATGGATCGACCCGAGCGGCTATTATTACTTAGCCACGAGTTCCTAAAATAAAATAAAATAATTAGAGTAAATATGAGTTCATATTACATATTATAATATATTAAAAAAACGTAATTTTATTTTCACATAATTACAGGTAAATAACTACTAACTAATTTGTAATATCTACTTAATAATAATAATAAAATTATTATAATTAAGTAGATATATTGTTATAATAAATAATAATAATTTAAAGTTCATTACCGCGATGTACGTTACTGCGAAAGTTTCCTATTACGACGTTCGTTGTTGCGAAAGTTCTTTATTGCGATTTATGTTACTGCGAAAGTACGTGATTGCGACGTACGTTGTCGCGAAAGTTCTTTACTGAGATGTACGTTACTGCGAATGTTTACCATTGCGACGTACGTTGTCGCGCGTCTTTACTGCGATGATTGCAGTTTCGATAACACGCTATTGCGATCTAGGTCATGTAGGAGGGTTGCCGATACTGGTGTCAGTAGGTAAGCTACAACCATAATTTTTTTACGTTTCAGCGTCACTTAACCTTAAACAACGTTTATAAATAAACCCCCTTAAAGACAGGCCCCCTTTTTTTTTGAGGGTGGAAAATCATCAAATGACTTCTCCCGCTCTGGGCGGAGCGGAAGGACGTGTCAGACTTTTACTGACTAAAACCCACCCGTGTTCCTTCAGTTGCCTGTTGCTCAGGTCCCGGTATCCCTGTCGGACTTTCCCGCAACCCTGGCAGGCAAAGCCAAGTCCCCTGCGCCATGTTTTCAGTACAGTTTATACGCTACCATACGATTTAAAAAAATTGTACCTACATAGAAAAGTTGTCTGATTAGTAAGGAACTACATTGAATTAGTCTGATATAATTGTTTTCCACATCTGGGTAACTTTTTTCATCATGTCCAACTGTTTTCTGACAGAATGCTATGTTACATTCTGAAAATCAGACAGATTGCTATGAAACAGTTCGGTAATTTTTCTTGACCTACCTACTTATTTGAAAATGTAGTCAGGTCAGACGTTACCTACGCGGAAAATTTCTGAAATTTGAATTTTTGTATTTAGAACAACCAAATCTATCCATTCTATACGGTTTTGCTCGTAAAACGATAAGGGAAAAATTTTGGTCATGAGCTCTCGTACTATAAACATCAAACGTTGGTTTGATAAGGCGCAGTTGCCTAGCAACGCGTGGGAGTTGATAACAAACGACCTCACAAGCGACTCAAGATCCGCATTGAATGCAATAAAATTGCTCAGAAATGAATACCTGAATAATGAATATCTCATAGAATAGCTGACCAGTGACGTATTTTGCGATTCATATAATATTTTGGAGTTGGTTTCATAATAATTTGTTCAATGCAAGTAAACAGGGTTACAAACGTTACATTACAACGATTCGGAATTAGAAACCTCTGAATTAATTTTCGTTGTCAACTAGATGCGCGCTTTCAGTTAGCTAAATGTAATGTCAGTGACAGCCGCTTTGGATAAATATTACGTGACGTATCTTCACTAATAATTGAAGCGGCAGACAATTGAGACGTATGCCGTACTTCCCGCCGGAGCGTCTGGAAGACAGCGCGTGACGCGCAGCCGAAGCGCGGGGAACCGGCGGGCGACGGCGGCGCCGGCAGCGGATACATGCGCCGGCGGCGGCGCTACGGGCGGCAGTCGGCCATTACAGGGGGACGGGGGACCCGATGCACCGCGGTGCAGCCCGGACATGTGCGAGCAATCACAACTAAATAGCTCTTGCAAGCCATCATATCGACCTACCGATGCATAATGTCCAGAGTTAGTTGATGCCTATATAAATGAGGTGCGAGTTCTCAGCGCGGGAGAGGTACGCGTGCGCCGGTCAGCTGATGTCAACAACAACACTGCAGCTACTCGCGTTATTTAATACGCGTTCACTGATTAGATTACTGATCAGACTAGCGCGCGTGTGTGCGCGGTGCGCGCGTGTGTGCGTGTGCGCGCGAATGTGTGGCCGGCTTATAATCGCTGTACACCTGCTGCACCAGTCGCGTGCTGTCGCTCCGCTAGCACACGATAACATTCTCGTTACTCGAGTGTAGGCATATGTCGCTGCCGACTAGCTTGGAAGAGTGGAAGCAGAACGTCCGGCCATTCGCCCTACCTGTGTGGTGCGCGTAGATATGCGAGCAGCGCATGGGCCCGAACGGGCCGAGCGGGCCCAGTGGGCCAGGCGGCGGCGGTGCCAGGAAGCACAGGTCGCCGGGCGGCGCGGAGCACCAGCCGCCGGTGCCAGCGCTGGCCGAATCAGTCCCCATGTCGATATATCCGTGCCTGTCTAAACGTTGAGAGGGCCAGCATCTCGCGCTGCCCCTTTCCGATCGTACACACTCAATCGTTGCTTCAATCGCGGACCGTAAACACAACACTTAGGAGGAAGTGTGGACGCGACCGTTCCCAATGCTGTTCGCGGCAGGATTGATGAAGGAGCCGGCTCAAGCGCGCCGCGCACGCTCAGCGCCACGTGCGTGCCGCACACTTGGCGGCACGTGCCCCCGCCCCCGCGCTCCCGCGCCCGAGCCCCCGCGCCCTGCTGGCCCGGGGTGGGTCACCCTCTCCCGCCGGCGAATCGCTGGCGCCGCCGCGCTGCCGGACATGACGTGCTCCACAGGTGGAGGCTGTATATCGCTCCACCACTACACGCTACGGAACGAATGCATTTTCTGCATACCTAATTGAAATCCTGTTTCCACATGAATAAGTAGGTAATGGGCATCCGTGTCAAAAATGAAATTTTTATGTGAAGGTGCGACAATATTAAACCTTGTTTAAAAATGTTTTTCTTAAAAACTTATGGAAAATGCTTTTCTTTTGTGTACATAAAAGAAGTACTTATCAATCACCTTCGATCAACCATTTCAACACCTACACCCATACTGGAATGATTCAAACGTTAAAATATACCCAGCCTGTAAAATATACCAACCGGCGAAACATTTACAGCAAAACATGTTGAAATCTCTATCTTCTGTCAATGTTCTATACAATTTTTGACAGGAAGTAGAGAATACAACAGTTTTGTCGTGAATGTTTCGCCACTGCAAAAGCACGGTAATAAAACTTTTTACCGTAACTAAACGTCAGTGGGAAACTTTATATTGAATGAGTATGAACTATCCTACGAATAAATGAGCATTCTCCATTTACACCTGAGCAGAGACTTGCGCTTTTTTCTATGTCTGTGTCGGGCGGGCAACTGCCCAACGTTGGGTTCTTGTATATATGTCCACTGCACGGTAAACTTTAATTGCGCGATGCAAGATTTATGTACTAAACTTAGTTTTTGTACAACTTACAGTATTTAAAAAACATTAACCTCCTTCTGGGGCAGTCGGATATATAGCGCCAACTTACTAATGACAGCAAAGAACACAAAACAGTTTCTATTCTAATACTAAACTCCATATAATTATAACATCATGTCTTACGGTATTTTGCTGTGGGGACGGGCTACAGATATTGATTCTATCTTTATTCTGCAAAAGAGGGTTGTCCGAGCCATCTACAACATCCACAGACGCGAATATCTAAGGGAACTGTTTAAAAAAAAGAACATCATGACGGTTCCTTGTCAGTATGTATATGAAAACATTATGTATGTTCGGGAAAATCTACATCTTTTTAGTAAGATAAGTGATAGGCATAACTTTAACACTAGAAATAGGAACAAATTAGATCAAACACGTTTCAGATTGTCTAAAGTACATACTTCTTCTATGGGGTACTGTGTAAAATGTTATAATAAAATACCACTCAATATTCTTCAACTAAATGAGAAGAAATTTAAAACATGCATTAAATGCACACTATTTAGACAAGCATATTATAAGTAGGATGATTATATCGTAGATAAAAATGCTTGGCTTATTGCTGGTCTTGCTCCACAGGCACTTGGGCTCACTAGTTAAAATTTTAATACTTGGAAGTTGCTTTCCCTTTTTAACCGACTTCTTCAAAACGGAGGAGGTTCTCAATTCGTCTGCATGTTTTTTTTTTTTTTTGTGTGTTTGGTGCCCGATTTCTCCGCTAATTATGAATCGATTTCGATGATTCTTTTTTTGTTTGGTAGGTCATGCTTCCGAGGTGGTCCCATATAAATTTTATTAACTTTGCTTGCGTAATTTTTGAGTTAGCTTCAATATTACGTATTTTTCCCACTTAGTTTATCTAGACGATATTCTGTTTGACTCCTTCACTGTTATTTACGTAGCAGGTAGTGGTATTCGGATTTGTGTGGGGTAGGTACCACAACTAAAAAGTGAAAAATAAAAACTTTTTACAAAAAAATAAACAACCGACTTCCAAAAAAAACACAAAAAAAGTGAAAAATAACTTTAATTTCGGAAGTCGGTGGCAAAAAACGGAAATTGAAAAGCAAAGACACCGACTTCCGAAATTAAAGTAATTTTTCACTTTTTTTGTGCTTTTTTTGGAAGTAGGTTGTTTATTTTTTTGTAAAAAGTTTTTATTAATTTTATATTTTAAATTGTTTTTGATTATTTTTTGTTTGACATTGTTCTCACACTAGAAGTACCAAGAATACTGTACCCAGGATTTTGTTATATCTATATATCTATTTTTAAAAGAGTGTCCTTGGAGTCTCTTGCCCGTTCTTCTCCATAGAGATCTACTATTTGGAATGGGCAACTAACTTCAACTTTTTGACTAACTGACCGATTCTTTGACAGTTCAAAAGTGCCTGTAAATGGTTTAATTGAAATAAATGCTTTGAGTTTGAGTTTGAATTATCATAAATTTCGTGAAATCAAATTGGAGTTTGTACCGAGTATTTTTTCGCAAGGCAACCTGCATTGAGATGGAGGTCGAATATATTGGTGTGTTCTAAATGCAAACACCAAAACAGTGATTAAAAGTGCTTTTTATTCACTGTTTTCAGTGTTAAATAAGCTTTTTAGAGGGGGAATGGTATTTTTTTTTTCTAGCCTACGCTGTCCCTCTCCTGGGCAAAGGTCTCCCTCGACTCCTTCCATCTTTCGCGAGCCCGCACGTCCTCTTTCCAGTTTTTCATCAAAACTGGAAAGGGGTCGCGAACCTATCCAACTCGTCCCGCCATCTCCTACGTGGTCTGCCGCGACCCCGTCTCACTGTCTCAGGGCACCAGTTCTGTGCTATTTGGGCCCACAGTTTGTCCTGCATGCGGCAGACGTGTACTGCTCAGTCCCATTTAAGTTGGGCAGCCTTTTGACCCCCGTCAGCTATCTTTGTTTTGGAGCGCAGTATTGTGTAAATTTTGTTACGAACACGATTCGTTAATTTAACACCTAGTATGCTGCGCTCCATTGCTCGTTGGCAGACCTTGAGTTTGGACTTCTGGATGTTAGTCTAAGACCAAGTCTGTGCACCATAGGTTAAGAAGACGGGAAGTATACACACGTCCATGAGCCTGCGTTTCAGTGCCATAGGCAACTCACCCTTAAATAGTTCCTTCGTGGACCAGTAGCTCTTCCAGGCGTTTTCTGTTCGTCTTGCGGTTTCTTTACCTTGCCTCGGCTGGAAAGAGACTACTTGGCCCAATGGTATAAAGAACTTTAATTCGGAAGTCGGTGTCTTTGGTTTTTAATTTTCGTTTTTTGCGACAGACTCGGGCGTATTTTACATGGAGCGACTGCCTATCTGACCTCTACAACCCAGTAACTGGGTAATACGATACCCCTTGGCAAGACTGGTTGTCCGACTTTCGGGCTTCTGACGAACCGTAACGACTGTCAAAGATCCACAAACGACAGCCGGAACCAACGGATTAACGTGCTTTCCGAGGCACAGAGGAGTCTCGGTATGTAAAGATGGTCACCCATCCACGGATCAAAACCGGGAAGCGTAATTTAACCTGATGGATCGACCCGTGTGGCTGTTATTACTTAGCCACGAGCTCCTCCGAGTTAGCTTCAATAATAGGTACGTCTTTTTTCCACCGGTTGTTTTCCTATGTTGATGATGTTATAATAACTTCCTGTCACTGACTATTCATATATGTCATATTTACTTATCAAGTAGTGGTATACGAATTTGTGTGGGGTAGGTAGGTACCACAACTAAAAAGTGAAAAAGAAAATCTAAAAAAAAAACAACCGCCTGTCGCGAGAACCGTGAACAAATAACGAAACCGACTTCCGTAATTAACATTATTTTATTATTAGCCTATTGTTTTTTTGGAAGTCGGTAGTTTTTAACCCATGCAGAGTAAGTAGGTAGATTTTCAGACTAAAGGCTCTTACATACTGAGGCGAATTGTCGCGCGACGCGATGCCGCCGTATTGTTCGCCGTGAAGTTATATCAGAAATTGTTTTGTTTTAACAAAACAATCGCGTCGCGCGACAAATCGCCCAGTATGTAAGAGCCTTAATGCTAAGACATTGTTGATATGAGTACGAGCAGGCCGGCCGCGGGTGCGTGATGTTGATGTGAGCACGAGCAGGCCGGCCGCGGCAATGTGCCATGAACAGTTTGATCAGTCTTAATGAACGATGTAGTTTATACATCGTATGTAAATAGAGCAGTGGCACGTTTGTATGTATAATGGATATATGTCGCACACGCAGCGAGGAGGCACAGGAGAGCTCGGGTCCGTCCACGTGGGCTTGTGCTGCATGACTTCAGATCATAAGTTTGTCTGGAAAACATCGCTTTTAGCGATAGAACAATTCATTGCCTAATGTAACCTTTATGAGTAACTTATTAAATAAAGAAAGATATTTTATAACAAAATATCAATGAGTAAACGAATGGACACGATAACTTCATCGACTAGAATAAGTGGAAAGAAGAAGACCGGAAGACAGCTCTGGATAAATAAGAAGACCGGAAGACAGCGCTGGATAAATAAAGAAAGTACATTCATTTGTGGTAAACATGACGCATAAAGAAAAAGAAAGAAAAAATAAAGATTAGCCACTTCCCTGCTGCAAGTTTTGTAGTTATGGATGTATTATATTAGAGGCAGGTGGAGCTGCCACGCCCACCACTCGTTCGAGTACAGTGTCCGAGTGGCCCATCTCAATGATGATCAGAGAGTCTCTCGCGCAGCCCGCAGGGGGCCAAACGTGTCAGTGGTCTCACAATGATCAGTTTTTCAAATCAAATCAAAAGTCATTTATTCAAACTAGGCCGAGAATCAGCACTTTTCGAACGTCAAAATGACCTATTACAGTTCGCCAAAACGCCCACCCTTCACTACTTCCTAGTGCTTTAGCTGGGAAGAAGAAGTGGCGCAACAAACTCCCCAGCAGCACAGCTGTCTGTTTAGTTAGAAAAAAAAAAAACTATACAATAGTATGCAAAATCATTCACATTACGGAACACAAATACCTAAATCAAAATATTAGCCATTTATTTCAGCTAGCACACGCCATTATACCAACCAAAAAAATAATTATTATTACAATCATTTTGACAGTTATGCCATACAAAAACTGTCAAAAACTGATCATTGTGAGACCACTGGCACTGACAAGTTTGTAAATTAGTAAACTTGGCCCCCTGATAATAGTACCTGCACCACAGTAATACAAGAGAAGTTTTGAATAAGGACAGTTTTCGTGAAAATAGAAGAAATATTTTTCCGTCGTTCTAGACTGATTAAACTGATATAAGACTTCGAAACATTAATTTCTACAGCGTGCAACAAAAACCCTGTCCTGTGGTTAAGAATCATACTGAGAGTCTATCTATGTGGTGTTGTTTTGGAAATAAAAATTGCTAATTTATAATGAAACTAGCTTCCGCCCGCGGCTTCGGGCGCATGGTATGTCGATAAAAAGGTAGCCTATGTCCTTTCTCAGGCTCTAGACTATCTGTGTACCAAATGTCATTTAAATCGGTTCAGTACTTTCGGCGTGAAAGCGCGACAGACAGACAGACTGAGTTACTTTCGCATTTATAATAGGTATTAGTCAGGAAGGATAGTAAGGATTGGTGTAATTTTGGTACAAAAAATGTGAATTTCAAATTGCAACAACTTTTTTATTTATCCTTTATTGTTATTGTTGTTGTTTTTTTATGGTAATGTGTATACAGTACCCATGTGCACTTGTGCGGGCCTCTCGGATCGGACAGGGTTTTTGTTACATTAATTGCATCATCAAAAATATTAATTTCTCTTCGAAAAGTTTCTAGAATGAAGTGGCTGAATAATTTTTCTCCTGTAGGGCCTTTACTGCTTCCTGTTGTACAATGTTCGATGTAATATAACAAATCAGGCAATGTTTAAAGGTTAACTAACTAAATTTATCCTTGATCGTTATGAAAGAATTGAATGCTTTAAAGGCTTCTTTATAGCCGAGTTATATTTGGTTCCCCTCACCCTTGTACAAGTTGAATCTTATTTTGTGTACAAGAGTTCGAAAATACACTGTTACGATTGTTCAATTTTTGTCACGAAATCTACTTGGCACGCTACTTGAACGCCAAACGTCACGCTAATCCTTTCAGCCGTTCCGACGTGATTGAGTGCTCACTAGTAAATCCACACACTAAGCGAGATGTGATGAACAAACCGTGTACTGGAAAACTATTCCATTTCCACTATCGTCCCACTATATCCAGTATTCGCACATTTTAGTGATTGATTTTTTTCATTTTTAACCGACTTCTTCAAAAAGGAGGAGGTTCTCAATTCGTCTGTATGTTTTTTTTTTTGTTGTTTGTTTTTTACCTGATTTCTCCACCAATTATGAATCGATTTTGATGATTCGTTTTTGGTTTGGTACGTCATGCTTCCGAAGTGGTCCCATATAAAATTTATTAACTTTGCTTGCGTAATTTTTGAGTTAGCTTCAATATTACGTATTTTTCCCACTTAGTTTATCTAGACGATATCCTGTTTGACTCCTGTTATTTACATAGCAGGTAGTGGTATTCGGATTTGTGTGGGGTAGGTACCACAACTAAAAAGTGAAAAATAAAAACTTTTTACAAAAACAAAACACTCAAAACTCGGTGGCAAAAAACGAAAATAAATAAAAAAAGGAAAGACACCGACTTCCGAAATTAAAGTTATTTTTCAGTTTTGAGTGTTTTATGGAAGTCGGTTTTTTTTTTTGTAAAAAGTTTTTGGCCATTATATTTGACAGCGAGTTGACAAAGCGAGCGAAGCGTCTCTACAACCGATCTGGACGAAACTTGGTATAAAGGTACTATAAAGCTACGACTTTAGATATAGTTTTTTTTTTTGCCGTCGGGGATTTTTGATTCGATGGGATAGATATCCAGTAACCCTTTGTGCCCCTTTTTGGAGAAAGTACTCCAAAAAGGGGCACAAAGGGTTACTGGATATCTCCGCCTTATCAGATCCGATTTCGATGATTCTTTTATTTGAAAGGTAGTAATTTTAAGTTGGTCTCACAAAAAAATCGTGAAGATCAGATAATATCTTCGGCGTGATGAGCAGAATTGCTCACTTTTAGATTTCTACTAGTGGAATCGGCCCTTTAACTACTAGAAATGAAATGAAATGAAATGAAATTGTTTATTCTGTTAATAGGATATCTGAATCACTTTTACACGTCATATTTAAAAAAATAAAATAATCTAGATGAGGTCGGCGTTTCCTATCTGACTACTCTGAGAAGAAAGGCCGAAACAAACTCAGAGGTCGCAGTCTCTTTTAAGGTCCAGACATAATCTTGGTCAGGCCATATGAGGACCATGTAGATTAGAGTCTGAAATGGTCTTTTGAGGAAAGAACCACACAGATTTGAGTGGACCTGTCCAGTCAGTGCAAGCATTTGTCAGTAACCGAGGAGCTCAACTCAGAGCTTAAGGAGCTCAACGACTCGACGAACAATACCAAAGAAAGGACATTTGGGTAGGCCGCAAAAAGTACTCAAACTGCCAGATTAAAACTAAAGAAAGAGGAGATAATAAAAATGATCCACATAGTCCTCACATTCACAATAATTAAAATAAAATAATACTTTACAAAGAAATAATGTCATTTTGTATAAAATATTCAACAATGTCAATTTGTAGGTTTATAAAACTGGTATATTGTAATGATTTTAGATAATAATTAAAATGTCAAGTTCTAGGGTTTTATCAAGGCTTAGCAGAGCGAGCAGCTCAATCCCATGCTTTTTTGTCTTCTAAATAATCCGCAATTTTATAGTACCCTTTTTTACAAAGTATTTTAATGCAGCCTTTAAATCGTGTAATGAGTAAATTTCTAATATCAATGGGAAGTTTGTTGTAAAAGCGTATACATTGACCCATGAACGGGTTGCCTACTCTGTGGAGACGAGTGCGATGTACAGCAAGATTGTGTTTGTTCCTGGTATTTATACTATGAATATCGGACATTTTCTTAAAATTTGATATATCTTTGTTAAAAACAACAACTCCCAGCTAATTCATCTACGGAAACAATGATTTTCATTACAAATTATTGTGTATATTGTTTGAGCGTAGTTATCACAAGTTAAGCTATTAACAATTTTCCACAGAAGCAGTAACTTATGAACCCGCACGTTTTTAGACGGCGCGTGTTTACGCGCATGGTCCATGCCAACGGCCATGAAACACGTATAATCGTAGCGGCGCGTAGCATGGTGCTACGCGGGAACTACGTCACGCGTAGCGCATCCCGGGAGTGACCGCTACGAGTCGCGGTGAAACTGAATGGCGCTATATACAACGTGCCGCTACAATGGCGACATTCATTTAACACACGGGTAGGGCTAGTGGCCAGTAAACATACAAATTATAATAAAATAAAATAATTGGAAAATTGAAAAATTTAAATTTTCTAACAAAACTGCGTTCGAAATAAGATTAGTCATTTAAACAAACCGTTATACAGTCCGTTCAACCGATTATAACTTCTATACCGTAGGCATAAGGATGGCACGTTGCACATTAGCATTAGCTGATCTGCATAGCTATTCACAAACATTTGACAGGTTCCGAATCGAAAATGACACAGTTTCGTAGCTTAGCTTCTCCGCTTATTTACCTCACACATCTCTGATAGAAAGGCTGCCTAATTCAAAGGTTTTAAAAATTTACATATTTTTTCACCACGGCGCAGTCTTGGTGCATTTTAGGCTGGTTTCTATTTATTTATGTTGCAAAATCTAGTCACTACTACTAGTCTACTAGGTTACGAAGTGAGTATAAGTTTCTTGCGCTAATTGTTATAAATCCGAATTCGATAGTGAACTAATTGTGTATAAAAACGCCTGACATAAAATAATTAACAATCAATCGTTTTTTTAAGTGTAACCGTTTGAAAGTCCCAGGAAAAAGATTTTTTTGTTAACCAATATACAAAAAAAACTGCTCCTTTACTTAAATAGTAGGAATGCGTTCAAAATTAAGGTCAACTGTGATCCTAAATGCACTTTTTGTACATGGTCGTTTTAGTAAGAGTATGCATGTACCTATAGGACTTTGATCATAGTTCTTTGTTGATAAACTATTTTACCTGAAGATTTGAGACATCTACGTGAACGAAACATGACTAATTCGGGTTATTTCGTTTTCAAGCCATTTTTTCGTCACTGTCTATTTAATATTAGAAACTTCGTTGTTTTAAAGGAAGTCTTTACTAGTTAATAAACTGTTTTATTTATATTAAAAAAAAAGGTTTTTTTGAAAACGTTTCAATAATCAACTCAGAATATTATTGGCCAGGTTTTTTTTCTGGCACACTATTTCTTAAATGTATAACTAAACCTAATATTGTTCCTTTACCTAATAATATTGTTAGACCAGTGCCTTTCCACTATTTATATGTACATATTAAGAGAGTTACGACATGATTAACCCTCCCGAAATGTTTTATGATTTCTTCAGACTTTGCTGTGCTTCGATTTAGTTTAGTGTTGCGCAACTCAAATCTATATTCAAATCGACACCAAAATTGCCGAAAATAACATTCATCTAATTTTCAGCTCGATTTTTCATATTTCATCACTTTAAAAGATTCTGTTTGATTTCTGTACCTACCAGGAAAATATTATATTTTATTAAACTGACCATTTCTTGACTATAATATTATGGTCTTAAGCACGACTAATGAGCATATGATCCTGGATTCGATACTCAGGCAAAGTCATCATCATCATATCAGCCGAAAAACGTCACTGCTGAACTCGACCATGTCTGTCTTTATTTCAAGCTTAATAAACGGATCCCTGAATCCAAAAAAATGGTTTTCACAATCTCACAACAATATTTTCAAACGATCTTTCCAACGACAACTCGCTCCATGGGATAGACGAGAAAAAAAACATTACCAATTTACGTGTAGGGTAACTCCCCTAAAATAGTTTTTCATCAATTTGTCGGCGTGTTTTATATGTAGGTATACCCATACCAAATTACAACTTTCAAGTACTTAGAGTCTCTGAGCTATGCCGCGGACAGACAGACAGATGGACATGTCGAAACTATAAGGGTTCTATGTTGACTACGGAACCCTAAAAAGAGTCATTGATGGAAAACTAAAGTGTTATTCGGTAATTTCCCATGTACATTGTACGAACACAGGAAGTTTTATTGTGGAAGATAGGTAGGTACGCTCAATGGCTCACCAGAACTAAGTGCGGAAATCAAATCCGTAACGTAGATAAGTAAGGTAAGCTAGATCGCGGTATCGATTCTTGCACACGATTCAGTTTGGTTCTGGAGTCACGTGGGACGTGGGATATTGTCCAGCAGTGGACGTCTTTCGGCTGAATGAATGTAGGTCAATCAATCTGCTGGAGGGTACCTATCTCGAAGTATTTTGCATCGAACTGGAGGGAAACATTCGAACTGGAGGGAAACATTCGAACTGGAGGGAAACATTCGAACTGGAGGGAAACATTCGAACTGGAGGGAAACATTCGAACTGGAGGGTAACATTCGAACTGGGGGGAAACATTCGAACTGGAGGGAAACATTCGTTCGAGAGTAATTCGTCATAGCAAGATTTTGAATTTCCGTACATCGCGCTGATGAACATTCTCAATAAAGTAATTCGTCATAGCAAACTTTACGAAATTCCGTACATCGCGATTATGAACATTCTCAATTAACTAATTCGTAATAGCGTAAATTCTAACCTTCTCACGTAAATCGTACTTTTAAACTTTATGAATACAGTAGGTACATCGGTATTTTAAACTTCGAAGTTCAGTAGTACAGTCTGGGATATTGTCAATGGGCCGCCCTTTTATTTTAAGAGACGTTTTTTAAAGTTTTGTGGTTGATTCTGATTTGAAGGTTGTGGAATTTTAATTTAAGCCATTGACGAATACAATAGATTACCAGCCACGCGGCGCATAAACAAATAATGGTCGCACTGCACGCCGCCGACCACCTCACAATCGAGAACGGTCAGCACTTACCACTCGCCAAGAAAGTGCTGAAATATTCACTCATAATAGGATACTTGTACGAAGGTATACATATTATAATTACTCGTATATTATGTATACCTACGTACTCTATCCATAATACCTATATTATTACATACATAGTCGTTTTCTTCCGTAAGAACTTCATAAGTACATGTTTTAGCGCAAACATCATGATATCATGTGACGATGTGTTTATTTGTACTAACCGTATTTTTTGTTGAAACTAGCCCCGTGGCTCAGGAAATCTGAAAATAGAAATTAACTAGATTAGCTTCGTATTCGTATTACAAAAACAATCGACTTCCAAAAAACACACTAAATATAAAGTTTAATTTCGGAAGTCGGTGTCTTTGCTTTAGAATTTTAGTTTTTAGCCACCGACTTCCGAAATTAAAGTTATTTATCACTGTGTGTAGTGTGTTTTTTGGAAGTCGGTTGTTATGTTATGTATTTTTTTTTAGTCATTTTTTAGTTTTGATACCTTCCCCTCATAAATTCGGATGTCACTACCTGCTATGTAAATAACAGTGACAGGAACTTATTATCTATACGCGAAGTGCGAAAAATACGTATTATTGAAGCTAACTCAAAAGCATAGTTATTAAAATTTATATCAGACCACCGCGCAAGCTACCAAATGAAAAAAAAAAAAAAAAAATCGGTCCACAAATAACAAAACAAAAAACGAAAATATCGATGAGGACGCACGAACATCATCTTGATTTCTTATTAATATCGTTAATTTCATTGTATATCTACGTATTACCTAAGTATATATGTCACATTTCATTATTTTGAATATTGGTAAAATAAACATTAAATTTAAAAAAAACAACCGAATTCCAAAAATACACTAAACAGTGAAAAATCAGTTTAATTTCGGCTGCGGTGTCTTTGGTTTTCAATTTTCGTTTTTTTTACACCGACTTCCGAAATTAAAGTTATTTTTCACTTTCTAGTTTTTTTGTTGAAAATCGGTTGTTTTCTTTAAAAAAAAAAAGTTTTTAGTTGTGGTACCTACTCCACACAAATTCAAATACCGCTAATATGTAAATAACAGTGACGGAGTGACTTATAACATCATCCTTAAAGACTAAGTGGGAAAAATACGTAATATTGAAGCGAACTCAAAAACTACGCAACTAACTATTATTTAACTAATTAAATCCTAAATAAAATTAACTATACAAACACATTTTGTATGTACAATTATATAACAATTTAAAATACATAAAAACATACAATAATACATACATACTCTCGAAAACATTGCCCTCTTTCTGGGGCAGTCGGGTAAAAAGTTTTTTTTTTATTGTTTTAAAGTGAATAAATAAAAACTACGCAAACAAAGTTAATCAAATTCGTCAAAATCAATTTATAATTTGCGGAGTAAACGTGTAACAAACATACAAAATAAAACACAGCAGAACTGAGAACCTCCTCCTTTTTGAAGTCGGTTAAAAATACACATAATAGCAGTACAACCGGGTCCAATAAGATACCGGAAGTCAGGGTTATTATTATGATGATATCAGCCCATGGTCATGCCATGGTGACACTCTGCTGAGCTAAGGCCTCCCTACATTCTTTTTTGAGTTTGAGAGGTGCTACACACCCTTTCGGGTTGGCACACTCGATTCGGCAGTATCTATTTGTTGAACAACAAAGCCGACCCGGAGCATTTACTACCCATATTCGGCTTTCATTAGGTTCTTGCTAATCGGAATTTTTCCTTATCGGTCGCGAACATCGATCTTTCTATCGGCTAAGTACAATTAACAATGCAAACAATTCAAATGTCAATTTATCGCATTTGTATCGGACTCTAGATCTTCTAGATAAAGCAAGCAACTTTTCAAACACCTTTGAATGTATTTCCTCTGAGTAAAATTTTAATGGTAAGGAATAATTTTATATTTTTGTGTTGAATCAGAATATGTTATATTATCTCTATTCATAAATTTATTTAACTCAGTCTTATTATAATATAATGTACCTAACACTAAATTAAAGCAATAACTATACAGTAAAAGGAAACTCAACTCTAGTCACGTGAAGTGTCGACCAGTCGGCGAGAAATTTCCTCTAAAAGGAGACGCGCACTCGGGCCCCATTTCCCGATCGTTTCGACCCCAAACGGCTATAGTTACCCATAAGGCTGCAGTATTTGTGCCGCTTTAGGGTCACAGCAGCCGCAGCAGCGCCGCTAGCACAGCCCGCCGTGCTAGGAGCATGGGATGGCGCAAAGGTGTCGACACGTTTGGGTCCCACATCAGAGGCCTATCCACCTTCCAATTCAACAACCTCATGCCATCTGGTCTTTTCCCATCGACACGTATCAAGCCGTTTTATCAAAGGAAAACGGCATGTATTGGAGACCAATGTTTTAAAATGTTCTCTTATAGGTTTGAAAGATGATGTTTGCATGGCACTGAATCATTAAAAGTTACCTAATTCATTGACGAAATACCAGAATTCCAATGTTATTTAATCACTCACATTAAATCAATTTAGCTCATTTCGTACTAACGCTCAAGAGAAGTCTTCAGAAATATTCTTCATGATGAGATCGTTCTTTTGGATCTTATCGCTGTTGGGATCCAGGGCAGAAACGCCCATTCTGCTTTGAATTGTGTTTTGATCGTCTTTTTATCGCGTAGGTGTGTTACCTCCCAGATATCTAATTACGTAATACATTTTCGTAAACGATTCAGACTAATCTGTTTCATTTTGACAGTTCAAGAAAATTCATTGCGTTCTTTACGTTGTTGAGCAGATTTTTTTATCGAACTTATGAATCAATAGATTAGTAATCTGTTTAAAAGTTATTCAGATTGTGATTGATCGTGTATTACGCAATTTGGGTGCTGTACCGGGCGCGTGCTACTTGTTGTGATCGAGTGCACAACGCTGATAACATTGCCCTACGTTGAGATAGGTCAGGATACAACATTTCTATAGTACAAGTAGGTATCGGTTTATCTAAAGCTCGTGTTTGTCAGTAGGCGGTGGACAGGCAAGTGATTATCTATGTACTATGAAATAGAATAGTTAGGTCGATGACTATTTGCTAGATAAAGTGTCGATAACATGTCGCAGGGAAATGAGAAAACCAGGGATCTCCTCTGAACCAGTCTTCTTACTAAAAATGTTTAGTGATATGTCGTTTCACTAAACTAAATCCAGTAAAATGTCCAAAATGTACGATAACGAGCTCCGTTCACGTTCACGTTCACGTTCACGTTCAGTATATCTCAAGTGGTTGTGTTTTTTGTGCCAACTTGTACTGTGGTAATGTTCATTGGAACATTTCCCAGAGGTTATTCTTACGCAGCCGGGCGCGGAAGCACTGCGTTACCATGCTTTGGGTGACCGGACCTCGGCAACTAGAGTCAGTGCAAGAATAATGTAAAGCCTGCTTTGGTTGAAATCTCGATGCGTCTCCTGGATAAATAAAATCTCAGTGTCTCGCGAGATAGTTCAGAAATAATATCTGCTTTATCTTGTGAAAACCCTTCGACGTGTGTACGCACAATGGTCCACCTTAGGGACTAAGTGTGGAAACCAAACCCTTCACATGAACCCTTTGATGTTGATTGAGATTATATATATTAGCCATCGTGGTGAAAGGATTAGCCAGTCGCCAAAAGTCGACTGCTCAGGATGCACCAGACGTAACAGAAACTCGGAATGTACGTTGCTCAGGGAGGCTCGTTACATGCACCCCTTTCGCCTTTAGCCACCCCATCCCAAACATACATTTAAACGCAGAGAAACCAAGTAAAAAGTTATGAAAAATTGCCTTTAAAGAACCATAAGTACTTGTACTTGTTTCTGCAAAATTCCCTTCAGTGGGTAAAAATGCTTTTTAATCAAAGTTAAAAACTTTCTTTTCATGATAAGTTAAATGACTTCTTTTCAATTTTCTTGCTACATGACCATAGAAATTAGAATACAAAACGAGGCGGTAGTTAGTTTTTATAAGTCGTTTTGCCACTCTAGACATTGTCAACTAATAGACGTTATAATATATGGACGTTCTGCAAACAATGACATTTTCCCATAAAGACCTTCTAATTCGGAGCGAAAGTAGGTACGTAACTGTGTATATACATAGGTTTATATGTCACATGACCTTCGATCAAATAGGACTGATCATCAATGATCATAGCACATAGGTAAGTGTTCAAAACCTGCCTTTGCCTGATTGTTTCAAATTAAACTTTAAGTTTACATGTGATGTGCATAATATGTTGGCTATGAAAGTGGAGGGAACTGTCCTCGGTCAGCACACTAGGGGGGCCTAAACCGGCCACTTTGGCAAAATCATAATAGGTTAATAATTATGCATCTTCTTAAAATCTCACAAACTGACAATTCAAAATATTATCTGTAGGCAATTCATATTACGCAATTCATCTGTTTGACAGTTTTGTATGGACATTCGTAAAATGGTTCATAGATTATAAATTGCTGTATTGAAATTTAATGTTAAATTAAGATTACGGTCATTTTATTAATTACGTCATTTTCATGCAGCAATATTCACACCAAATATGATTCGATTATGAATTGAATTGAGTACATAATACATATGATTCAGCTAGTATGTGTCACCATTTCGTGTCAAATTAGAGGAATTGCTAATGATCTGCTGTGGTCGTTTTAGGCCCCTGTACAGTAAGCGGACAGAAGGACGCCGCGCCGCTCTGTCTGAGTGTAACAACACCGAACATCACGCCTGTTTTCTCCGAAGAATCAGGCAGAATAGGGGACGACCCTATTGCCAGCAACCGGGCACAAATCTGATGTATTAGCACAATAACAATTCGTCAGGCCTGTGAATTAAATTCAAGACTTACTCAGCAGTAGCGCTTGCGACTACTAGACAAAGTGGGTGTTAGTGTGCGCAAGCGGACCATACGTGACCAGCCATACGTCAAGACTAGGAAGTTATGATCAAGTATAATGTTCAATTATATAGTTAGCATTCCACCGTCCGCTTCATCTCATGGTTATACGATGTTGTAGCTAAACAAATAGGTATCCTTACTTTAAAATAAACTATATTATCTAAATAAATAAAAATTAACCCTATTTAAAGAACAAAAATGGGTTGATTTCATACAACCCGCCATTTTAATATTATACATTCATAAACATTAGCGTAGCATACGCATAGAATTATTATTTAAATGTGTGCCATCTTGTTGCTGCAACCGGGCATCGCAAGCACTGAGCCGGCGGCCAAGTCTTTAATGATTGGTCCACCATAACAAGACAACGCCTGAATGCTATAACCATTACGCAAAAAAATCCTAATACAAAGACATAACTATTGTGTAAAAAAAAAGTAATCTAATATAATTCATAATGGCGTGGCAGTGGTAGAAAATATATATAAATAATACGACATTACGACTTTTAATTATGTACGAGATTACCAAATACGTACGAACAATTTGATCAATGCAGAGACAGGTGGCCCGCCATCGGGAAATCTTAAGCCGCCTTTCAATTATGATATTATCAAAACTGTCAATGATTGGTCATTCCGACACAATTGCGTTTGCAGACTTGGCCCCAGGCCCCTGGTCACACAACGGAGACGGACTCAACTCCCTCAAGTTCCAACTCGGGTGACCGATAACTACGTGTGAGTGCTCACACGCGACTTGCTCAGTCACGAGGCTTCACAACTACATTCTCAATCGATCGTTTCGTTAACTTATTAATGAAGTTATAGCTAACTGAAAACGTGCCGCCATCTGTGCGCTGGCGAACACCGTGGGGCCGCGACATCTCAATGCTGCTTACTTGGCGGCTCTACAGCCACGTATTCATTAGGTACAATGCTAAGCAACAATTTCACAACATTGCTTCTCGCAACATCAAATTTTGTGCGTCCTTTGTTAACCGTGAATACGGAGTATTAGGTGGCATTTTGGCAGCAGCAACAGCAACACTCCAACATTCCAAATTGCCAATAACTTGTTTCCCGCAACTCAAAAACATGTTGGTGAAACAATGTATATTACCTACACAAATACGGGGCTTAAAAAATTGCCGTCAGCAAAGGGCCTACCCAACTCGTTATGCCAAAAATACTGCAGCATTAATTATGAAAAAAATATAATTATGTTAAAGTTGAGGATTGATGCTAGGTTCTATGTAAGTATTCGTGTTTTCGCCAAACATAGAACCTAGCATCATACCTCAACCTCAACATAATTATATTTTCCAGCGGTTTATAGTTCGATGTAGGGGTAGAGCTACCTCTACATCGAAACGGTATTCAAAAAATACTTCAAATTAGATCATGAAACTTTGCATACCTATATAAGAACTGAACTAACTATAAAGCAAGTCTCATGTTTTCGTTTTTTTTTAAATTACCGTTATATTCACCGTAAAAAGCAATTACCTATACTATTCGAGGCTTGGAGCAGCCAGCACCCCACTCCGTCTCGCTCTCACTCATGCCCCGAGTAGTATGGTGCGAGCGAGATAAAAAGTGAATTGGAGCTGAGGTAGTATGGGCATATACTAGCAACCTTAAGCACAGTCCTTATGTTGTTCGTAAAGATAAAATCGTCAGTCAGTGTTAGAATCGTGGAGAGTTGAAAGAACGTGAAACACTTTTGTTGCAAAAACTATAACTAAAAACTTTTTACAAAAAAAAACAACCGACTTCCAAAAAAACACAAAAAACTGAAAAATACTTAACTTTAATTTCAAAGTCGGTGACACCGACTCGACGAAGTCGGTTGTTATTTGTAAAGTTTTTATTTGTCGCTTTTTAGTTGTGTACCTACCCCACAAACTCAGAAAACAGGCTCGTGGAAACAGAAGCGAAATCGCGGGCGCGACAGGCAGCGGTATCGACAAAGGTACCGCTGCCTGTCGCGCCCGCGATATCGCGTCTGTTTGCACGAGCCTTAAGTCGCTTTACGTCGCGTCCGTCGCCGTCAACCGTGCGGACAATCATAGTTAGTGATGACAAAGTTTCAATTGTTTCAAACTTATAAACACAATGCAATAAAATATTACTAACTTGTAAAATTCTATTTTATTGTTTTCGTTAGATAAGTGGTACATTTGGAAGTTTTTAAAGTGATTTATTATATATAAAGAAAATTATACCTTTAAACATTCCATCATCTGCCCAGCGTTTTATCATCTGCCTAGTCGATTGAAAACTAATATTAGTTTAATTTACCTTCTTTTTATTGTCCGAATTAAGTATCCGGAGAGTAAAATGGGGCAGATAATTGCATGCCCTGACTACAATACAACTTTCATTTCCATTTTCATTCATGAATATAATTATGTTAGTACGATTTTAGTAGGTTTTCACTCTTTCACTTTCAGATTCTACAGTGCATTATAACTACATGTATAATGTAACCCCTAATTCTTTCATTATAATATTTTGAGTTAAAAACATTCGTAACTTTGCTTATGCCCTTAGACTTTTTAAGGTTTTTATGATAAATGATTTGGTTAGCCTGAAAAGTTCTCCATCCAGTCATGCTCCTTATCAGTGAAATATTTTTTTCTTTCAACTACGTAGTAATGTTATCATTAATCACTACAAAACCGATCACAAAGGACGTATTTTTTGCTTAGATCCTAAACAGTGCAGTAAAGTTGTATGGAATTTAATTGTTGCACTGTTTTTCATTAATGCACTGTTTTTAGGGTTTCCTACCCAAAGGGTAAAACGGGACCCTATTACTAAGGCTCGTCTGACTGACTGACTGACTGACACTCAACTGAACTCAACTCAACTGAACTCAACTAAACTCAACTGAACTGAACTGAACTCAACTGAACTAAACTGAACTGAACCAACTCAACTCAACTCAGAGTGAGTAACCTTTTGCCGCAAAAGTCGCGGGATAATTTTTTTGTTTTCATTAACTTTGAGTAGGTATATTTTATCACGGTAGGTACATTGGTAGTTGAAAGAAAAGTAGATTAGGCACCTCGCTAAAGTGAGTAATTAATGCACTCGTGTTAATTAAGTGCCCTCGCTTGCGCTCGGGCACCATCATAACCCTTGTGCATTAATAACTCACTTTGCGCTCGATGCAACAATCTACTATTATTCTGCTTGAGTATAGTTCACGATGTTTTTTTTGGTTGGCATATTGGCGTGTGTTAGTTGAACTAAGGCTCATAATTTGATTTAAGTATGTTTATTCATTTATTCATGGCAGCGATGCCCCACATCGCTGTCAGTGCGGTGAAGCAGTCGACCACCTCGGACACCGTGGCCATTCCTACAGCAAGAGCGCTGGTCGGCTGGCACGACACGCAAGCATTAATGACATCATCCGTCGGGCTCTTGTCACCGCCGGGGTGCCAGCTGTTTTAAAACCCAACGGCTTGGCACGCGACGATGGGAAGAGACCAGAGGGAATGACCATAATGCCTTTGAAGTTGGATAGGCCTTTGGTGTGGGATGCAACCTGTGTCGACACTCTCGCGCCATCCCATCTTCCTAGCACGGCTGGCTGTGCTGGGGCGGCTGCTGCAGGTGCAGAAAACGTCAAACGGCGCAAATATAAAAATGCAAATATAACAAGTGGTGTACAATGTAATGTTTTTTTTTTTCCTGTTTAGGGTTCCGGCAAAAAGCACAAAGCTTGCGCATTCGCTATGTTCAAACAACAATAACTCTTAAAGTATAAGATATACAGTTGTGAATGTTGTATCTGTCATTCAAATACTATAAGCTAAATAAAACTAATGATTGAAATACTATCCTGAATTCATGCAAGCCTAGTACTTTTTGTTAGGTTATGTACATTTGTTCATAAATTGTGCACAAAGTGTTTTGCACAGAATACCGTCTTGTATGCATGCAACGTACTACAGCAATAAAAAGTTATGTCGTAACCCAAATCATGGTCTACCCATGTGCCAAATTTATTTAGCCGTTTTAGCGTGAAAGTGTACCTAACAAATAAACCTACTTTCGCATTTATAGTATTAGTTAGGATAAATAAGTGTAAAAATTTTTAACAACAACCGGACTCAAATTATTTAGTGGGTCCAACGGGAATTAAAAATAAAATTATAAATAAGGAATAAATTTAATATAATTTATTTAATTCCCGTTCGTCCCACCAGTGGGACGAACGGGAATACACGGTTCTTACAGCCATTTCAATAATCTGTTTTTAAATTAGTTAATACTTATTCTAAACTTAACAATTTTATTTATTTTGGAGTTCTGTTATAGACTTGGGAACTAGGAAACAATACAAGTCTGCGTGGATCTCTATTTTAGATAGGCTTTTTTGAACAATAAACCTTATTATTGATTGTTGCATCGCTCCACACTGCACGTGTTAGTACGTACCTACCTTCTATTTTTGCATTAGACTGTAAAAATATCAATAAAACTATTGTGTAGCTACAAATACAGCTACCTAGTTTTAAAAACTACAATAAAATTGTGGATATATGATTTTTTACAATTATTATTGTTTTACTTTAGAAGATAGGACTTGTAAAGATAGGTAACCAAATTAATTATGTGATTTCCCGTGACAACAAAATTAATTAAATTATTCATTTTTTATTGCAAGTACCGTAACAACAAAATTAAATTACGTTATGTTTTTAACATAAAACAACAACAACATACGTAAAAATAACAACAAAACGAAACGACATCACAAAACACACCACAACAACTTAGTTGGAAAAGTCCGTATTATAATGTTACGTAGTTATCCACATTTTTAACATAACTCAAATTTATTATGGCGTATTTGTTTAGTTATGTAATAAAACAATTTTCCTATCATAATATTAATGTAATACTTATTTTAGTTTCTTGAATTGCAAGGTTTTCACACACATTTATTTTATGTTGACATCGTAATAAAATAAATACACAAAAAAATACCTTTCGTTTGATATATTATCAATGACCTAAATAGTCCAAGTAAGTACTTAATTAAAAAGATATTCAACAAAAACAGAAAAACCATAAAGCCTTTCTCCTCAGTTTTACGACTGCCGAGTGCCGACTATTATTGTTATGGGCGTATGTGAAAGAAACTGAACGCTAAACGAACGATTATTATTCTTAACTATTTTTAAACACTTGAATTTTTTTTAAGTTGGTACTAGTCGATAAGTCTAATAATATTTATTTACCGCTACTAAATAACAATAGCACTAAAAAAATCAAACACCACAATATACAAAACGTAAGTAAGTATAATAATCAGCGCCATCTATACTTTTTTACTTTCAATGAACGAAACCGTGTTCTAACCGCGTATTCTACTTGTGCTGTTCTAGTGATTGATGTCGCCACTGATGGCGCTAGCGATAATGTAGCTAAATAAGGAAATACAACCGACCATACGTACTCACCGTTTCGATTCATAATCACTTAAAATTAAATAGTTCACAGTTCCTGGCAAATATTTCTATCACCAATATTTAAAATAATAAAACTATGTCAAGTTTTTAAAAATAAGTACTTTTAGGATAAAAGTTGAGACCGGTCACATGTGCGCACTGTGACCAAAGTGTACTTTGCCGCGATTGGTTTATGGCATTCAGTTGGTAACGGCGACGTCTCTCGCCATTGGCGAGAGTCGTCCGCGTCGGTAAAGCAGAGCACGTCCGAGCACGTGACGGCCGAGGCTGAAGGCCACACACGCGAGTGGCGCGGTATGGTATAGATGTCGCCACCGAGCGGCTTGTTTACAACTCTCGGATCCTATACAAGTAGTGTGACTGTGACATAATTACACGTAACAACAACGTAACGTTCGTGGACGCGAGCACAAGGTGATGTGATTTGCGACAATAACAGAGTGAGTAACCGGTCGCCAGACAGAATGGAACTTCCCGGTGAATTACATGGTACTTAATGTACCATCGGAACCTAAATTTAGAGACTTGGAGCAAATAAGTACCTACCAAAATGCGAATCGATCTTGAGCGTGCCGCGAGAGATTTAAGGGTCGGCAAATGAAGCGACAGCGCGCGGAGAATTCTACACACGAATCTATGAACATTTTGTTTGCGGCATTATGGCACCTCGATGACGTTCATCTACATTAAAAACTCTTTTTTTCTACAGGCAAAGTGAAGTAGGTACCTACATAGACATACTTACCTACCTATACAATTATGTTTAGGACCACAAGTCCACAACCAGAAATGAACGTTACCCGTTTGAAATTACTTACCTAGTACTTTTATGAAATAAACACAATGTCAATACTGTCATTCATTAATCTTCAACCAGTCAGTCAATCAACCACACAATGCAAAATGCAATTCTTTAAATTGTAAGTTTAGGTATCTACCGCCGGAACCTCCACTTTCAAAAGACCTTGAGATTGTTTTAACTTATAAATTTAACTAGTACGGGTAGTATGGAACTTTATTACTGGAGTATGGAAAAAATATATTTATTTATTAAAAACATAATACAACTATCATCACAGGCTTACCTAATACAACAGTGTAGTTAGGTATATTTAAAGATTAGACTTACAATTATTTATTACTAGGTACCCCCGCTCCTGCTTCGCACGTTTTTTACAACTTGAAAAAACATCGAGACTGCATTATGCTACAATACATGTTTTTTTTTAAGTATGACTACCCCGCCTATCTACTCCATATGCCAAATTGACAAGCAAAGTCAGTGGCAGTCAATTTAGCAACCAGCGCTGGCAGCCAATTCGGGACACGGAACCGCCGCCGCCGGCAGCTGAGGCACTTCCTTTAAGTATAACAATATTGTTATTGACCTTTCGCTATTTGAGCAACAAAACTGATTTATAAATAACCTTATGAAGTCTCGTTGGATAAAGGGCTCATTTATTTTTATTCGATGTTGTGTCAATTAAGATTGAAGTTATATTATAGCACGGTTCCGGCCACGTGTGAAAGACAATCCTACTATTCCATAATAATATCATAGTAATAGAACAGCGGCTGCCTATGTTGAGGAAGGTCAATTATGTGTAGTGAACTTCTGTAGAGATACAATACAACGCGTGCGCATACGCTCTGCTCGTTGTCGGTCGAAGGCGCAGGCGCACGGTCAAGCACGCGGGATCCGTGCCGGCCGCGACTTGCCGCCCCCGCGATGGTGTCGCGTTGCCGATGGCACATTGTGCCAACAGATACCTTCGCGTTCACCGTTCCAGTAACATTATATGACTCTCTTCATTCAACTGTTGCTAAGTAGTTCGTATTATAAGTTATAACGAAGGGCGGGTTATTGTAAGTTTATGCTTACAAGTTTACAACCTACCCTATCCTTAGTTGCATGCTTTTTCAATAGTTTTATTATTCTGCACAGGAAAAGACACATAAATTAAGCGTTTCAGTTTCTTAGATATATTATTCTTATATTCATTTTATTGAACGTCATTAAGAAGAACCTACCTCGCCTCCAGGTAAGAGAGCTCGCTTATTGAATCCTAAGAGATGTCTTTCTTACTACTTCAAGTGTCAAAGGCCGACCTGAGTACTTTTTAACAGACTTCTTCAAAAAGGAGGAGATTCTCAATTCGTCTGTATGTTTTTTTTTTTTTTTTTTGTGTATGTTACGCGATTGCTCCGCCAATTATGAATTGATTTTGATGATTCTTTTTTTGTTCGGTAGGTCATGCTTCAGAGGTGATCCCATATAAATTTTATTAACTTTGCTTGTGTCGTTTTTGAGATACCTTCAATAATTATGTATTCTTCCCACTTAGTGTATGTAGACGATATATTGTTTGACTCCTTCACTGTTATTTGCATACCAGGTAGTGGTATTCGAATTCGTGTGGAGTAGGTACCACAACTAAAAAGTGAAAAATAAAAATATTTACAAAAAAAAAAAACAATCGATTCCAAAAAAAACACTAAAAACGTGAAAAATAACTTTAATTTCGGAAGTCGGTGGCAAAACACGAAAATTGAAAAGCAAAGACACCGACTTCCGAAATTAAAGTTATTTTTCACGTTTTTAGTGTTTTTTTGGAAGTCGGTTGTTTTTTTTTTTTTGTAATTAATTATCTTTTTATCATGTGAGAGGTAATGGTGCCGATTCTCTTGTACACCGAACTAAACTATCACTAAAATTACTTACACTCGAAATTAAGAAAAAAAAAATCTTCCCAAAATGCTTGGGTGAACTTCCCCGACTTCGGTGACATACTTTTTTCGTTTACCTAAAATGTTCCTCCCAGACACGAAGTATCATCAAGGTAACTAGATTTTTCAACTTTAAAAAACAGCTGAAGGAATGTTCTTAGAGATTCGGTGCCATAGTAAAAATGATTAGGAGGACTTCCCTGATCAGGATAGCACATTTTTTTTCGCTGCCCATTTTTTTTACACTTTGAATTTTGGGCCCAACGTTGTATGGTCTCCTTTGTAATTATGCTGGTCTACAAAGTGTAGGCACTTTTAATGAGTTTTAATTTACTAGGTACTTAAATTCAAAGTTGTTCAAAGATAAAGTGTGTATCTATGCCTGCGCCTAGCATGCCTCATCTAGCTTATTTTTTTTATTTTTTAATATGACGTGTAAAAGTAATTCCATTACCTATCCTATTTACAGAATAAACAATTTCATTTCAATGTAATGAGCCAGTGATGTGCTCGGTGAAAGTGGCCGGCAGTGTCCGACCAGGACGGCAGTGGCCCTCACGGTTCGTAAATAAAATGCACACTTTCAGTTAGTTGACGCGCCGCGTGGCGATCAATCATTGAACCGCTGCCAAATATGCTGCTGTCGTTTGTGCCGCGGCCCTGCTCGCGCTTCATATACTACTGCCTCTCGCCGAGTCTCGCTCTACCTACACGGCATCATACGTACCTACTAAATCGCTAAAATGTCAATTGGACTACATAAATCTTCTGCTCACAAAAAGGGACCGGCATTGTTATGGTACCTATTAATTAATCGCATTCCAAACTCATTATTGATTCCATCGTTCAATTTAAGACTGCAAAGTGCAAACTGTAAAATAAAGAGAGCCTATGTACAAGGGTATTGTCTTGTTTGCCATAAAATTTCACATATATAACATGCCATAAAATTGAAATCCCTAAATAAAGTATGCCCTTGTTTGTCATAAATATTACAATCAATAATATACAAAATTAAAACTTATATGTCCCAAATTCAAATTATTTCATGTTTAATTATCCTAATATTATTTTTTAAATAAATGTTGTTTGGAACTCAATAAAACAATTGATTGTGAACATGTGTGGGTTTTATTTCCCTGTAAGAAACATGCAAACAAGTATACACCATGCATACAAGCAAGCATGCAGCAGGCATGGTTTCTGTCACGGCTCCGGCGCTGCGGGGCTCCGGCGGTCCCGCGGAGTGTTACAACCACCTGCTCCTCAACTCGCGGGCCGCCTCGCCCCTCCGCGCTTACGCGATTTTAAATTACACTCTAGGGGTAGGGCATACAAGACTGCGTGACATCGGATTTACAGCGATTCGTGTCTGTCACTAAAACCTAATTTTTTGCAAATGTTTTAGGACAATTTTTTTAATTATAAATGAACATTCGGTATAATACACATTTTAAAATACAATACTTTATTTCATGCAAAATTAGGATAGTATTATAGTATATTAGGACAGAATAGTTTTAGAAGTAAAGATAATATTGTAAAACAAAATTTCTAATTTTTGAACATTATGGTTACTGAAGTTTATACCAAACGTGATATGGATTTTCGGACAAACCATTTTAGGAGAAGAAAGGGAGTACCATCCTAAATAATAGATACATATATATACATACATATAATAATGATGACTATTTGACTTATAATTACACAGTTACGAAAACAAGATCACAAGGACAAGTAATGTTCCTTGACGAGTCTTTTAAACACTCAGCCCTATTATCATTTATACCAATAACGTTTGTCATATCAACTTATTACTCATAAGCATAACTTTTATTTGCCATAAAATTAGTTGCCATAATAACATGTGTCATAATCATTACTTTCTATAAATAACACATTACATAATCGATACCTACTTGACATAAGCAAAATTTAATATAATTTAGAAAAGTTTACTGTTTTATACAAAAAATTGGCAGGGAGTACCTATTTTTTGTATAGTTTAGCTATGTATAGATTGATGGTGATTGATGGTCCTAAAAAATTTGCAATAAATTAGGTTTTAGTGACAGAAACGCATGGCTGTAAATCCTACTCCACGCAGTTTTGTATGTCCTACGCCTAGAGTGTAGTTTAAAATTAAAAGAGGGGCGAGGCGGCCCGCGAGTTGCGGAGCTGGTGGTTGTAACGCTCGCTGCCGCAGCTGGCAAGACGAAGCTGCGGTGGTGAGCGTTAAACCATCTGCGACGATAAGCTCGCGTGGGACCGCCGGAGCCCCGCAGCGCCGAAGCCGTGACAGAAACCATGCCTGCTGCATGTTTTTTTTTTTGTGTGCCCTTTGTTCGTGCAGCATAAACCATTTTTCTATGAATATGTTAATAGCAAAATTATTCAGTTTAACATAAAATCAAAATTGCAGGCGCTTGTACTGAACTAGCATTGTTGGCATAAATGGTATGGAAAACGAATTTATTGAAAAAGAACAATATAGCAAATACATATTATGACACTTGATCGATTAAGATGACCAATGAAATTAGTGAAAATGATTTCATGTCATTTGACGATTATAGCAACTGAAGCGTTATTTCTAATGAAACTATTACAAACATTAGTAAGCCATGAGCAAGTCATTCGGCTGTGCCATCTATTGATGGAACATTAGAAACTAATAGTTTATTCAACTGAAACTCTAAGCATCCCTACCCTGATAAAATACAATTTCTAAACCTTATTAGACTTAGATTATAAAACGTTTTATAAAATGTTTTATAATCTAAGCTATGAGAATTAAAATTAGTGCAAAATAGTATCGTATATTAAAGTTTGTTTATTTAAAATTTGTTCAAATGAGGCAGTCTGAATATTTTATGAGTAAAACTAATACCTATCCTACCTTAACTAAATTACCTAAACATTCCTGGCCTACAACATAATAATTTCTGGTCAGCCCTACGGCACACTTTCTAGCTGGGTTATGACCAGCAGTGAGCTTATGCAATGAAATGGTGCGGAAACAACTTCCACATCTGAAACTGAATGAAAAATAGACCCAACGCAACCCACCCCTATCTAAAAGGTTTGTATCGGAACTTCCACGGCTCGTAGTTCGAGTGATACCCGACGGATGGCGTTGGGAGTGCTGGTCAACGTCCGAATACACTACGAAGTTAGTTTCAGTGGACGAATATAAATAGTAAACATTGCCCTTTCGACTGTCGCAAACTCGCAACTTTGTGGTAAATATTCATCACTATCATTGTTGGTGTGTACCGAAGGTTATACAGGGTTATTGGTAAAACACCAACAACCTCTTAAGGAGTCATTGTACTCATCACAATGAACAACTTTTACTATGAGAAAAAATATGAAATCGCGGAAAAAAAAACAGCTGTTCCGTACAGGCGGAAACAAAGTGCGCGCCTTCAACGGTTGGGTCATGCCAGTTTTTTTGAGTTAAACGAAACCAAATTTCTGAAACACGAATGATGGCAACACCAGCAGAAGATTTTTGCAGATCATACATTGTCTGCTGACATCACGGGAATTGATGTAAATATTCTATGCCGTCTTAAAGTAATTTTAGAAGCAAACTTGAGTGATCACTAAATCGACACAGATTTTTTTTCTGTTTATGACAAGGAAACAGCAGAGCAGTATGTTGCGCTTTACCCATGGCATTCCATGACGCCAACCATCAGATCCATGCATCAGAATTTTGTGCAAACATTCCGATGCATGCCAATTATCAGAAGAAGCGGCGGAAGAACAAACATAATACCTACGTTTGTATTGCTAGAATTTCGCAGAAAATTCTCTCGAGAAGCCTGGAACATGCCACCTCGGTTCCGATCTGCTTCTAACAGGATAGCAATCCATTCCAAAAATAATAACCAAACCTTTTATGAAGGAAACGAGAGGTTTGTTACTCTCCGCTGAGCCTGACATCGTACACATTGATAATGAGTCAGATACGATTTCTGATATTTCCCTCAGAAGAAGAACTGTGGTCTTCTTTCAGTTAAGTAGTTTATCGTATTTTGTCGGTAAGACATTGTAATTATATTCATTTATTTTTAAAATTGGGTATTTTACCAGCAATTTTTTTCACTTTAAATCCATTAAAATGATAAAAATCCACTTAGGAGCACTATAATCAAACTACAAAACAAACACTATAAAACAAAGAAAAGTTTTGGCTGGCCAAATCACTCAAATACCCCTATGTGCAGCAGCGACACTCGACGGAACAAAAGGGTCGAGCTCGCGCTTCATTGCGCACGAGTCGCGACAGCATTCAATTAGTAATGGGAGCTGCGACAAGTCCAGGCCGTCATATGGTAGCAGTGGAGTCACCTAGCATCACTCTTTTGTTATTAGCCGCTACTGTCCCACTGCTGGGCAAAGACCTCCCTAGTCTCTTTGGCTCATCTGTAAACCTAGTGCGACTCAAACCAAATAATAAACCCCCGACACAAACAAAGCATCTAAAAAGTAAAAAAAATGTATTGGCCCTTAACGTTTAATATAAAAGTTCATCACGTCACGCGTCACCGCTCGCGCGACCTGCATCTTGCGTCTTACGACCGCGGCGAGAAGTTATTTAGAAGAGAGAAGTTAGTTAGAAGAGAGAAGTTAGTTAGAAGAGAGAAGTTAGTTAGATGAGAGAAGTTAGTCAGAAGAGAGAAGTTAGCTAGAAGAGAGAAGTTAGTTAGAAGAGAGAAGTTAGTTAGATGAGAGAAGTTAGTCAGAAGAGAGAAGTTAGTTAGAAGAGAGAAGTTAGTTAGAAGAGAGAAGTTAGTTAGAAGTTATTTAGAGCGAGCATGAGGAGGCTATACATATTGGTCGCCGCGGTGCAACCTTGCCGTGCATCTTACGGCGTGGGAACATTCGAGGGCCGCCGGCCGCCACGTACCACACGACGCACCGCACTACGTCGTGGCCCATCACGCTGCGGCAGCGGCCTGCGAGGGCTACTGCCAAGTTGGTCACAGTTACTTGGCAATTTTTTTCAACTCACAAGCTCGGAAAGATTCTGTTTGTCATTCGAAATCTGCGTGCAAAAGTTCATTTTATCCGCTAGCGTGGAAAGAGTTTTTAAAATTCGAACCTTTCTATTCAATAAATTCCTATACTGCCGGGTCCACTGATAATGCATTAATACTTATTTCGAGTCAGTGCGCCAGCCTCATTTTTATAATAATCAGGTGAAAAGTTGTGTGTTTCGCTCGGCACCAAATTTATTCTGCGACTCGTACCTTTGAAACCCTCGCAACGCTCAGGATTCTATATTTGAACCATTCGCTTCGCTCATGGGTCAATCCTAGAATCCTTCGCTTGCTCAGGTTTCAATACAAGACTCGCGCCAAAAAACAACTTTGCAGCCGTGCATAACAAATAACTATAACCCCTTACAATAATGATATGGCCAGACGTCGCCGTCGACTGACATAATCGTTGACGTTTGAACGGTATGGTCAATTTTAGCTGGCTATTTCATGAAACACAACAATTTCATGAAATTATCAATTCTAAGATCTGGCTACGACATAAATATGAGTGTCTTGAACCCGCGGCCCGTGGCGCCACGGTAGACACCCACCTCATAACTCATGTATGCATGCCCTACATCGCGATACCGCGCGCGTCTCCTGTGTGCTTGTTGCGTTGCCCTCCGCCTGAGGTGCAGAACTAACCGCGACGCCATCTGGACGCCAGCTGATGGGAATGAAGGCACAACAGATTCGCATGTTCGCAACATATTTACGCCCCAAATAGGGCTAAAGGGCTTTCGAAAGTCAAAATTACATAAGAATTAAATAATTAATATACCTGAATTTACATGAATTTTATTGTAAACTGAGTTGGTTCTGAATATTGTAGTTGCAAATTATAATCTGCTAGCTGCGCCCCGCGGTTTCAATATCGGGATAAAAATGTATCCTAAATCCTATTCCAGCTCATGGTCTTCCCGTGTGCCAAATTTCATCCAAATCCGTTCAGCCGTTTTAGCGTTAAAGCGTAACAAACAAACAAACGTAGTCACTTTCGCATTTATAATATTATTAGTTAGGATTGAACACGTTTGAAGTTCTTTATTGATATGTTTGAGCTACCGGGTGTCCTCAATTTTGTTCCGGAAATTAACCAGTATCACTGACGCAGCCTGCGGAGTTGGTAAACTGAAGCGAAAAGGGGTCAGCCATGTCGAAAGCCTATGCAATTTTTTTTTTCTTGAGTGGATATCATGAAACAGCAAGCATGGTGCCCACACCGTGGTTGCTGTTTCATGATGTCCTTTTGATACCCAAATGCCCATCGGTAATGTAGTCTGTCACGGCGAAGCAGGCAGCATGCAGGAGGCTCCCGCAGTTCTTGTGGCGCTACTAACTGAGAACAGGCCCAGCTCCAGGAGTGGACTAAGATAAGCTTAATTGCTTGGTTCGTTCATAAGTGAAAGATTTTATAAAAACTAAGTAGACAAAGCTCTGCAGGCGAGTTTTTGAAGCTGAAGCGAAGCGATTGAATAATAAAATATAAATATAAATCTTTTTTAAAACAAGCTTTTATTGAACTAAAAAGCATTTTCCCATGGTCACCTTCCGACTCCATCACCAGACCCTGAACACAACCTAGTGTCAAACCACTTTTTAATACATAGCCAATGAGTCCAAATACGATGGTGCTATCTTGTTTGATTGAGGAGTTCCTATGCCCAACTTGCGGCTCCATCATCAGACCAGCTCGTTGCTATGATTTTTTCAAAATGTCTCGATAGTTATATAAGTATGCCAAGTTTCAGCTCGATCGGATGCCAGGAAGTGCTAGACATATGGATGACAATTGAAGTAACCGGAAACACATACGAACAGAGCAAGCTAATATAAAGCTTGTAATTAATGAGCACATTTCAAAAATACATACATTATAAACCCAAAAACATTTTTTTTTAAAACGTGTGACTCAGGATTTTTAATTTGTCTGTCTGTGGTGTCTTGTTTATATCTTTTTAGTCGTAGTTGGGTTTTATTTTTTATAACTTAATTTTTTTTTAAATGTTTTTGGGTTTATAATGTATATATTTATGAAATGTGCTCATTAAGCCCTTTCATTTGATACCCAACATGATACGATTAAACAATTTTTGTTTTTAGTTCCTTACTTTATGTCCTCTAGTCTAGAGGGCGCCATTTTTAATTTAATGTGACGTCACATATCCTATAACCAGCGGACGATTAAGACGCTTCCAACGATACCTCATTTGTCAAAGTGTGATGAGTCGTTTAGAAGATAGGAGGGAACAGGTGAACATACATACATACATACATACATAAATACATACATGAATATTTTCTTAAAAGCTTGAGACGTAATTGTCCTACTTGAAGATACGCCTCAAGCTTTTAAGAAAATATTAAATTTCTGTTTACGTAGGTAATTTTTATTTAGTCCATAAGCTTGGTTTTAAAAAGATTTTTACTTATATTTTATTCTATCTCGCCATACCGCGATGTGGGTACTTCTCTAGTTATAAGTCAAGACTAATTATATGATGTTTTTGTTATTATCTATTTTTCCTTTTTTTTGTGTTTCCACACCATAGCTTTTGTCAATACATATCCAATGAGACCAAAAACGATGGTGCTATGTTGTTGGTGGTGGGTTGAGGTGCTCGTGACTACCTTCCGGCTCCATCACCAGACCCTGAACACCACCTAGTATCAAAGCACTTGTCAATACATAACCACATAACCAATGAGTCCAAGCACGATGGTGCTATCTTATTTGATTTAGGATTTCCCATCGCCACCTCAAGACAAAGTGGACAAAGGGCTTTCAACTAATCGAGAGACAAATCATATAAAACAATTATTTATAACAAGCATCAAAACATAAAAATGCTCGTCGGGCACCCACTCAAGCAGTTCCAACAAGGACTACTCAACTGTACGTGAACTTTCCCGCTCGTGTCTATTTGATGTTACACTTACACTCACCAAGTGCTTTTATTTTTCCTTATCAAACAGACTACAACTTGGGTCAACATTTGAACCAATATTGGCTGCCGTACTCTCCAATAAAGCCAATAAACGACTAACTTTCGTTTTGTTACAGAGTTACAGAGGCATGCAAAGACTGACGTTACCAGGGGTCAACTTTGTTCGCCAATCATGCGGCATTGTACGGGGGCCGGGAAAATAATACTACCGGCTAAGTTCATATTATGACCTGCAAAATATAGGTAAGTACCGCGCGGAACAATATCAAACTTAATGGTGTTCATTGTCGCGCGGCACAGAACGGCGCGCTCCTTCCCGTGCGCAAGATCTCTCACCGCGCGGTCATTACATGAACTTAGCCTGACAATAAATTTAATTATATTTGCCTATAGCAATATTACTATAAATGTCAACTTAGTGACTTATTAATAATCAACAGAAAAAAATCCTGCCTGAAAACGTCAAAATTCAAATAACCCTTAACCTCAAACGAAGTAAAAAAATTGGCATAGTGTATGAATATTAAATTCTTAAAGATAAGTAGGTATAGCTTTACTTATAGCTTTTTCTGTTTACTATTATCCTGGTTGACCCTGTAATACCTACAACCCTGTTATAATAGCCCGCTCAGGAACCTGCTGATGCTGAAATACGTATTTGAAAATCTTGCAATATACCTACGGAGCGGTCTGGATTAGGTAGGTACGTAGATAAGTAATTTAAATGGAATGTTATACTAATAATTACAAATCATTGTTTTAATTTCAATCTGAAATTCATGTAGGTAGGTACCTATTTTTTTTAAATTTCCGTCAGACTTAAATCTGTAGGTGCTTTTATTGATGTTTGTTTATTTTCATTGAACTTCAAGGGCGGTTTTCACCAATGAAACTGAATACTAAGGGTGAATTTCACCAATGTAACTGAACGCGATCAGCTCATCTTAACCGTGTTCAATAGCTGTCAGTGTCAATATTCCACAAAAAATAATGACACTGACAGCCCTAAAGCTCAAAAAACACACACAAGGCGGGTGCGTGACGGGAGCGGGTCGGGTTGTTTCCTTCGCGTGAGCCGCGCTATTCATCGTGTTCACACACAGCGCGGGCGCGGGACGGCAGCGGGTCGGCCGCGGGACTGCAGCGGGCCGTGCGCCAATGTACCTTAGGGTGGAGTGGTCAATGTATGAAATTTTTTTTTTGTTGTGATTCCTTCTTTGCGGGGTTATTAAAAGTTGCCAATATACTTAAGCATAACGTATGTCAAATATTTTCCGAAACAAGTCATTAGAAGTACTGCCTTCAGATTTACAAAAAAATACAAAAAACTTGAAGTTTTCATAGGGTCATTAAAAACCAAACAAAATTACTTAACGTAAATTTTTTACGCATTATCAGTAGTAAACAGACATAAAAACCAATATACAACAGCAAAAGCCACATTTGACCAACAAAGAAACACCTACTAATTTTTTATTGAACGATCAAGTTCTTGTATGGAGATAATCATTGAAAGAAGCTGTGAAACCAAAAATAGTGGCTGTTGGTTGTAACGGAAACGCCGTTAACACTATGTAGTACTAAAGCTGGAATTATAAAACTGCGTGAAAGCAAACTGCAACGTCCACTACAATGCCTGGTATGTCAATTGCATGCAAATGAATTGACTTTAAGGCATCTTTTTGAACATTTAGACGGTACTCCCACGGGCCCAAAAAGTTTTAGTGGTCCAATCGGAAAGACACTAAATAATGCGAGTGCCTATCATTAATTGCCATAACATATTGTTTGCCTGACTTAACGAAGACCCGTAACGATCTGAGCACGGCCCAATGATATATTTTAAAAATGTGTCAAACAATCAATAAAGGCCAGTATTACGAAAGTTTTCCAAACGTTGGCCTGGCAAGTTATGTAATTCCAGGTGGCTTACTACGGCAAACAATATTCTGCGGCTCTACATTTCGACCGCAACCCCATCTGATATAATTACTGAAAATTTTTAAAAATATGTGGAGTTCGTGGTTCAACCCCTAAATCTCCTATCCGGTTCCCTATTAAAACTCAGCCTCATTGCATTTATGAAGCCGAACATTTATTTCATACAATTAAACTATCACGATACCTGCCAGATAGTCTCAAACAGGTGATAGATCCCGTGATACAGCGCGAAAAGGCCACTATGAAAATATATTAATTGCCATGTTAGGGGCCGATCAAAAACACATTAGAGAAATTGCAACAATTCAATTTTTGTGCACAAGATTTTACAGATCTCATACATTGGGAAAACCTACGGAACCACTTCTTACCAAAATTATTCCTACCGAAGTGATTTTTAGAAACCGTAGGATTCCGAAATTTTATTCATTTTTTAACTAATTTATCTTTTTTTTTAAGTTATTAAACAATTATTTACAGAATCTTGCTCAGTACTCTATGGACCGGTAAGAAGGGAAGGCTGGATTAGGAGTCGTGTCTTATTATGCCCTCGTTCAAAACAAAAAGAGAGAAAAAAAATTAATAAATTTTCTTTTTTTGTCACTTCCATGTCGTAAGCACTCATTATAATTATTTTAGTTTCCACACATCTTGTTAAACAGTAAACTGTATTATTTTATTTAGAAAATATTCCGTGGAATTTTTATTTTATTTTTCTATTGACCTAGATTTTTCCTTCTTTTTGATAAATTCAAAGTTCTTGGGGCAGTACTTCCTCTAATTTAATTTAGTTGTCCCCATACTAAGTTTTAATCCTGATACCAAGATGCAACTTTCCCGCCAGCCGCCATACCTAAAATCTAAAAAAAAAAAAAACGCTTCACCCAGGCGGCGGGTCGGGTGATTCCTCAGACCAAATAAAAAACCAAGACAGAGCGCTGCGAACTGCGAATACAGTGAAGCATGCCAAAACACACCACCGCTCTGTGCATACACGCTGAAACGCACACATTTACAACCATTTACAATCAAACTACACCAAAATATGTGCACACGTGTTTACGAAACCGGCCTCACGTCACTGTTGACATCGCTCTGTCTTGGTTTTTTATTTGGTCTGAGGGTGATTCGGATACGGACGAAAAAGTTATTATTTCTACTTATTTTGAAAACAAGAGTACAAAAAAGGATGTGGGTTCATGAATTAATGAAAAAAAAGTTGAATATGGACAATATCATCGTTTGTTTATAGAATTAATTTAAATTAATTAAGGAAATTAAAATAACAATAATTAAAATTTTCATAATCCAGAGATCCATCGCCAAACAAAACATTTTTTTTTTAATATTCACAATACAAATACCTTAACTAATACGATACGCTCCGCGCACGACTCGCGCCCGCGTTCAGTGTACATGCCTATCGAGGCATACGTGTATTACGAGTATTACATTTACGACGAATGTAACGACGCGCGACGCTACACCCGCTGCCCCGCGCGCTTTCTGTGGCGGCGGGCCGCGGGCGCGGCTCCCGCTCGCGACCCGCTCCCGTCCCGCTCCGCGCCCGACCTGACCACTCGTTTGGTGTGTCGACATCCATATAATTCGTTGAATTACAATTTATTTATGCCCGCCGTACTACCGTCCCGACACGCGCCCGACACGCACCCGCCTTGTGTGTGTTTTGAGCTTTAAACGTGTATGTGCTGATCGCCTTAAGTTTCTTTGGTGAAATTCGCCCTGAGTCTAAGGTCTGTCAGTGTCATTATTATCTGTGGAATATTGACACTGACAGCTCTTAAACGAGCAATTATAATAACCCCACCGCCTTAGGCTAAGAACTCACGGAGCGGTTTTCACCTGCGCCCGCCGCGTTTGCGGGCCCGTTTCTGTAAAATGTGTCGTGAAATGTGCTCTTACTTTTTGCATATAAATATACATCCTACTGAAGCTGAGGGCCCGCAACGCGGAGGGCGCGGGTGAAAACTGATCCGTGAGTTCTTAGCCAAAAGCGGTTCAATAAGAGCCACTTGATGAGCAAGTGTGTTGATTGAAAATATAGTTTCCAATATTGCTCATTTAATCATAAAGGACAGGGATGGGGAACCTCTATACATAAGTGCCCAAAAAAAAATTGGCCATGACGTGCCTACACTACAAATAATCTTGACTTAGTATCTACTGGTAAGGATTTTTAAATGAATAAAACAGGCAAACAGACTGCGTCGTTGGTCTAGTCTTACGAAAAATACAAAAACTATTTTTCGGATTTTTCTCTAGACTGTAAATAAGAGTCATGCCATTCTAATACAAAAAACTAATACCACTGGTATTTGTTTCAACTCATATTTATTTTCTATTCCGAACGGATACCATTGTTTAAACGAATACCAAAACAAGTTCGAAGATATAAGGTACAGTCAGTAAAAATGCTTTGCATGTAATTTCATATTTCGAAGATGTGAACGATCAATCTGCTTATGAGTTGAGAAACTTTACGAACAGGATATTTTGTGATAATGAAAAAATTGTAAAATTCTTGATAAATATGGGGCCTTTATAGACTTCAGGGGATTTGTAGACACCAGAATAACAGATGTTTTTCATAAGCAACTACTTCCAGTTAATTTCTGTTTTCCTGATAGTTATAATAGGTATAGGACATTACAGTTATAGGTAAGGTGTAGGACAGTTTTAATTAAGACTTCTATCGATATAGTGAATAATAATAACGAATACTTTATATTCCTCTTTGTGTGTTATCGTTGATTGTTGTGCAACTTTTTAGGCGCTTATTTTCTTTTCATTTCTGTCACCCTGGTACTTTTCAAAACAACAAATGATTCAATTTCAAAACCTGTATTTTTACCATTATTGAGCTAAGTAATTAATTTCTGCTTTCCTGGTAGTTTGAATAACTGAACAATTAGGACAGTTGAATTTTAAAACGTCTATCGATATCATTTTGTTACGAATCCGACATGGTGTTCTCTATATAATTCATCGTGGGTGCGTTTCGAGGAATACTTCAGTTGCGCTTCATTGGTTGCGTTTTCAGGAATACCCCAAAAAAGTAGCAAGATGATTCACTTAAACTACTCTTACCCTATACCTTCGTAAAAATATTGGAATGAAGCGTATTTGGATAGTATTTTATTACGATCAAATAAAAATATTAGAAAACAAAAATTTGATTAGGTTTGACGGAGCTGACTGTACCAAATTCAAGTTGTTGGTACTCGTTTGCACATTAAATTTAATTATTTAAATAGTGGTATCGGTTCGGAATAGAAAAGAAATATTAGTTCCAACAAATACCAGTGGTATTAGTTTTTGGTATTAGAATGGAATAACTCGTAAATAAAACCTTGCTTCTCGCTAAGCTTCATGCCGCTAGGTCAACGGGAGTTCCCGTTGACCATAATAAGCTTCGAGGTTATCCTGAAGGTTGACATAAAGAATGCCTTTAATTCTGTTAATAGGGACACCTTGCTGACAGAAACTAAAAAAGAGATACCTCAAATTTATAGTTTCCTTTGGCAATGTTACAGACACCCCTCTAAATTACTGCTTCGGGACAACCTTCTGGAATCTGCTGTTGGCTGTCAACAAGGTGACCCCCTCGGGGCAGTGATTTTTAGTTTAGCCATTCACCCAATTATTCGGCAGCTAAATTCCAAATTTAATGTTTGGTACCTCGATGATGGAACCTTGGGAGGCGACGTAGAAACTGTTATAAATGACCTCCGATTCCTAAAAAATGAACTTCATTCCATTGGCCTTGATCTGAACCTTTCAAAATGTGAACTATACTTAGCGGACAGTACTGACAGACATCTGACACTTCCCAAATTTAACGCAATAGCCCCAGAAATCAAAATTATTGAAAAAAGCTCTCTTCGTCTCCTTGGGTATCCAATCTTTGAGGATTCCTTTCCCATTTTCATTGAGGAAAAAATTCAAAATTTCAATGACGTTTCGGAAAGATTGTTCCAAATTAACATGCATTCGGCCATAACCATAATCCGTTACTGCTGTTTCGGCCCTAAATTAACATATTTTCTTCGCGCTTCGCATTTATGGAAGCACACTAATCTTTTAAACAAAATGGATCAAATTATCCGTCATACATTAACTCTGATCCTAAATGTGGCCATGGATGACCGAGCTTGGGCACAAGCTACTCTTCCCATCCGTATGGGAGGTCTCGGCGTCCGCAAAATTTCTAGTATTAGTTTACCGGCATTCATATCCTCGGTCCACGGTACTGAGAAATTAATCAGGAAAATCCTTGCCTCCACACTGATTAATTTTGACGTGCCGTGCCTCACCGAGGCTATGGATGCCTGGAGACTCGCTTGCCCGAATTCAGATCCGCCCGACAATCCATCTTCCCAGAGACGGTGGGATGAGCCGCTCTGCAGAGTAGTACAGAACAACTTGCTTGACACGTCTGCTACTACTGCTGAGCGCGCGCGCTTGCTGGCTGTGGGTAAGTGGGAGTCGGGTCTGTGGCTTCATGCACTACCGTCATCGAACCTAGGAACTTTGTTCGACGACACTACGTTCCGCATCGCTGCTTCCCTGCGCCTAGGAGCCCCATGTTGTACTCCTCATCGCTGTCACTGTGGCGAAGTTGTCAACAGCCTCGGACACCACGGCCTGTCTTGCAGCCGAAGTGCGGGTCGCTTAGCGCGGCACGCTAATATTAATGACATCATCCGACGAGCTCTTGTCACCGTCGGCGTTCCAGCTGTATTAATAATCCCCATGGCCCAATGGCTTGGCATGGAACCTGGCATGGAACCCAATGGCTTGGCACGCGACGATGGCAAAAGACCGGACGGCATGTCCTTATTCCCATGGAAGATGGGTAGGCCTTTAGTATGGGACGCAACGTATGTCGATACTCTTGCGCCATCCCATCTTCCTGGCTCGGCGTGCTGTGCTGGCGCTGCCGCTGCGGCTGCGGAAAACCTCAAGCGGCAAAAGTATAATAACCTTATAGATAATTATATTTTCGAGCCGTTTGGGGTTGAAACCCTAGGGCCGTGGGGTCCGAGTGCTCATAGTCTGTTCAGTGAAATCTCCAAACGGCTGCTTGACACTTCCCGTGACCCAAGGGCTGGCTTTTACCTTGGTCAGAGGCTAAGCATTGCCATTCAACGTGGCAATGCCGCCAGTCTCTTGGGTACATTACCAGCCGACAGCGATGCGGAGGAATTTTTCGACGCCTTACTTTAGTTATACTTAGTTAGTTCTTTAAGTTTTAGTGTTTTATGTAAATAGTTAGTTGTGTTACATATATATTGTCTAAAAATTTAGTTGTTGAATAAGCTTTGGTTTAATTGCAAGTGTCAATATATGCGGAATATAATGGCAATATGTTTATTGCGTCAACTTGGAGGACACATGCCATGCCATGAATTACGTATCTTTAATTTGACTTGCCGCGGCGGGCGCAGGTGAAAACCGCTCCGTGAGTTCCTTCCGTGAGTAGCCTTATCTCTTCTTTGGTATTGTTCGTCGAGTCGTTGAGCTCCTTAAGTTCTAAGTTGAGCTCCACTATTACTGACAAATGCGTGCACTGACTGGACGTGTAAAAGTGATTCCAATACCTATCCTATTTACAGAATAAACAATTTCATTTCATTTTATTTCTACGTTGGCGTCGTGGTGGAGCTTGCTCGCTCCGAACTCTAGGTCTGTGCCGGTAGAGTTTACTTTGCCGGAACAGGTCTAGGATGAGGAGCCAGACCAAGATAGATACAAAAACCCACAGGGCAGCATGTGTCGAGCTGTTGGGCAGTAGTGACCCCACGGACCCTACCTCACGGGAGAAGTCTTGTTCCTCATCTTTGGCTTGCCTTTATTGGCTGGCTGGAGTGAACACTGACGAGGAATAGAGCTCCCACCTCATTCTTGCCTTGATTGGCCGGCTTGAGTGGAGATTCGCAAGAGCAAACGTGCTCGAAGGAAGGAAGTATTCCAGTAAGATGCTGGTAGAGATGTTGACCGTACTTCCGGGATTGTTCTGATAGCCGTGGAATACCTCTCCACTCAAAATCAAAAATCAAAATCAAAATATTTTATTTCACATAAACCTACATGAGCACTTATGAAACGTCAGAAGCTAGGTGCACGGTTCCAATCGGTCGTTTCCTATGGAGAAGAGCCGGCAAGAAACTCCACGGTTACTCTTTTAAAAATAATTTTCTTTTACAATATTTTAAAATTACAGTGTTAGTAGGCATGGGAGGACAATGTAGGCCTTTCAACAAGTAATTCTTCTTATGCACCTCAGCTCAAGACATGTACTATTTTTTATATTTTTTTAATTCTATAATGTATAAAAATATATCAATATGTAAATATTGTAATAAAGGAAATAAATAATAATTAAAATCTTTATTGCATACAAGCATGATCCATATAAAAAACACAATTTAAAATTGGTACTACAAAAGTTGGTGCTACATTAAAATTAAAAATTAAAATTAAATAACCATAATTCAAATCAAAAACCGAGATCAAAAAATTAAACCAACATTGAAATTTAAAGGAAATTTTAACGTAGGAACATCAAAGAGAATTAATAGTCATTGATACACATACGTACCTTCCGGAATAAATTCTCTAAACTATGGTGAAAACCTCATCTAAATCCGTTATCCGTATTTGTCTGTATGTTCGCGTTGTTCTTCTAAACCACGCGGACATACAGACAAATACGAATAGCGACTTTAATTTACAATATTATGTACATATAGATATCAAAGTGTTAGAATAAAGATGTTCAAAGAAGTAGTTACAGAGAGGCGCGGGGGCGGCTTCGATATCATTCCATATAAATGCGGTGGAGTGATTATGTGTGGGGAGGGATGACGCCGCCGGTGTGGGGTGGCGTAGACGGCAGTGCAGCGCGCGCGACGCCGCGCCGGCTACAGGCGCGAGACGCCACGTCGCCAAGGATACACAGCCTTGTAGCAACACTACTGAAAACCACGGGTGACTAACAATAGTCTACTCTATGGTCTGGGCACACAGGAAAAACGTCGGTGTGTGTGTAACCGTGTAAGTGTTGACACTAAGCGGCACCGCAGATGACAAACTTGATATGCTAATGCTACCAAAACTGTATATTTACATCAAACTCAAAGCAGTTATTTTCTATCTATCTATTATGTATATGCAAACGTTAACTTATTTTATTTTTAATATGCATTGATGAGCATGCTTTAATTATATTGGTACCGGCATGATTTTGGGCCAAGTTTGGACCATCAGTAGGGCGTTATTTATTTATTTCGTCAAAGTTTGTAGTAGTAGCACGTCTATCAACCTTACAAATTAAGAAAGTACCGTTTCAGAAATGGAGTAGGTATATACAGTAAAAATAGGTAAGGACCCAATATCGAGCATTGTGGAACACCCATTTTTACTTTTAAACCTAGTGAATTGATACCGTTTATTTGAACATGCTGTTGTCTATCAATTAAATAAAATTTTACTAAACTGAGTGCAATTTTTCAAAGTCCGTAATGCTCAAGTTTCAGGAGTAAACTTTCGTGATCGACGCAATCAAACGCCTTGTAGAGGTCACAAAAGATTCCTATGGCATCTTGGGCCTCTTCCCACGTGTTAAAAATGTGTTGTAATAAGGTTACACTGTCGTTTGTAGTACAACGTCCTTTGGTGAAACCATACGTGATCGTGAAGGATTTTATTTGTGTTAAAATGATTGAGCATTTGATAAAGCATTACCTTTTCAAACCCCTTGCTGAAAACCGGCAACACAATTATCAAATAATCTATACTCCATTTGAAATAAGATTAGACGTATAGATAAGCCTTTTTTACATTCCGTTCAACCGAATTTGAATTATATTGCGTTGGTGGCATGACAAATGGCAGCCGCAGTAGATAGTTGGTATTGTGTAACTTTTTTTGCTTTTAATCCTTATGCCTACGGTATAGAAATCAAAATCGGTTGAACGGACTGTAAAAGGGTTTGTTTTAATGTCTAATCTTATTTCAAATGGGGTATAGAGATCCATCGCCAAACAGAACATTTTTTTATATATGTTCACAAAACAAATAAGACACGCTTCGCGTTCAGTGTGAATGCCTATCGAAGAATACGTGTATTACAACGAATGTAACGTCACTACACCCGCTCCAGTCCCGCGCTGTACGTGGTGGCGGGCCGCAGGCGCGGCTCCCGCTCCTGTCCCTCTTCGCGCACGCGTTCTGTGTGTTGATTCATATATATTATAATTCCTTGAATTACAATTTATTTATGCCCGCCGTAGAATCAACCGCGTCCGCCACGCGCCCGACACGCACCCGCCTTGTGTGTGTTAACTTATGAAACTTATGACTATGAGCTTTATGAAACAAATTCTAATTTGTGAAAGCCAAAAATACTGTTTTTCTTTTATTTTACCATCAAAAACTCATTCAAAAGAAAAAATGAGCGAATTGCGATAAAGATACGGTAGGTGGGTAGGTAGGCAAGTAGGTACTGGTAGTTGCGCTAAAACTTTTAAAAGCTGGTTGCGGTCGCTCTTCACCAGCAGACATTCGCTAACACCGTGATCGATGCCATGATTGATGACCACACGTTATAACTCCACGAGTGAGGGTTTCCTCGCACTATTTTATTTCAGTTCGGTTTAGTTAGTCTTTTTTTTTCAGTTTCGTAATTGTTTCATTCACCTTCTTTACGTGATTTCTATAAAAAATATTTAATCGGCATCTAGAGAGGGGAACCTCATTATGCGTGCCTTGTCCAGCACCCTAATTGCGATCCATCAAAATCTGAATCGGTAAAACAAATTTCTAATCCATTGCTTCATAAGTTCGAAAATAAAATCTGCTCAACAACGTAAATAACCCAATGAATGTTGTTGAACTGTCAAAATGAAACATTAGTTGTGTTGGTGCAGGCTCTCCGCGATTAGACCATTAACCGTAACGATTACCTATCGGTACAATGATTGCATTGCAATATTATTGCATTGCGTTAAATTACGATTGGTGATTGATTACTCTTAAGGGATAATTCTATTAAGGATAATAATAGGTCTTTACCTATGAAATTGCCGTTTTGTATGAAAAAATTTAAACGAATTTTTTTCATGAATTTTTTATTTGTAGTAATCGAAGTAATCACCCATGCAATCAATGCAACTTTGCCATCGCAGTGGCAGTTTATTGATGCCCTTCTTAAAGAAATCAGCTGGACGGGAGGCAACAAATTCTTCAAAGGCATTTTGTACTGCCTCTCGGGTATTGAATTTTTTTCCCGCCAAGAAGTTATCCAAATTCTGGAAAAAGTAGTAGTCTGTAGGCGCAAGGTCTGGTGAGTAGGGCGGATGACGGAGAGCTTCCAACCCCAGTTCTTGCAACTTGGAGACCGTCTGCTGTGCAGTATGAGGTCGCGCGTTGTCGTGCAGGAGCAGCGGAGACGAGCGATTGACCAATGCTGGTTGGAGATGCGCCAGCTTCTCCATCATTGTGTTCAGTTCTTCACAGTACACATCTGCAGTAATGCTCACCCCGTTTGGTAAGAAGCTGTGATGAATCACACCGGCGCTAGACCACCAAACAGTGACCATCACTTTTCTAGGGGTAAGTTTTCGTTTAGGGCATTGTTTAGGTGCTGAACCAGGATCCAACCAACTTGCTGAGCGCTTGCGGTTATCAAAACACATTTTTCATCGCAGGTAACAATGCGGTTCAAAATTCCTTCATTTGTGTGTCTGTTGAGCAGTGCAAGGCACGTCTCGACGCGTACTTCGCGCTGGCGATCATTGAGTTCGTGGGGCACCCATTTGTTAAGCTTTTTTACCTTGCCAATTTGACGCAAATGGACCAATATTGTTTTGACGCTAACGTCGAAAGCTGCTGCTAATTCAGCCGTAGATTGTGTATCATCAGCTTCCACAATCGCCTTTAATTCGTCATTGTCGACCAAAGTCTTCGGACGACCGCGAGGTTCATTTTTCAGGTCGAAATTTCCAGAACGGAAGCGAGCAAACCAATAACAGGTGGTGCGTTGGTTTGTAGTGTTAGCTCCGTAAACGTCGTTGATGTTGCGTGCCGCTTGTGCCGCGTTGCTGCCACGACGGTACTCATATTCCATAATTACTCGAATTTTTAACGTATCCATGATGACGAAAAAGATTGAAATGCGATGAAAATGTAACACTAATCAATAAAGAAATGACTACTTTTGGAAAAAAAAAACCATGTTTTTAAGATAAAATTAATTTGAAATTAGAATTCTTAGCCAAACAAAAATTATTTTGATTTGAAATGGCCAGTACTGCAGAACGGCAATTTCATAGGTAAAGACCTAATATATCTGCTAGCCAATTATATACAAACTAGCTGTTGCTGTTGATCGCGACGTCGTCGTGTACGATCCAGTATAAAAAAGTAGCCTATGGTCCTTCTCCAGGTCATGGTCTACCCACCCATGTGCCAAATTTCATCCAAATCCGTTCAGCCGTTTTAGCGTGAAAGCGTAACTACTCACTTTCGCATTTATAGTTTGATTCGATTACTGTGTATCAAGAACATCGCGCTGCACCACGGGCACGGCTCACAGATCGCCTGTCCGATCATTAGCTGAGACCTTAATTGTATGTAACAAAATCAGAAGCACACAATAAGTACGTATAGATATATACGTCGAACAGGCGTAAGTGAGGCTTTTGCGGACCGAACACACGCTGGGCTGGAACTGACACATGATGTGTGGAGTAGTGAGATTAAGACCGTGCCCAAACAGACACAACAAAGGAGCAGCGAGGAACAGCACACACGGGGACACGCGGCTATTGACACTGCTGACAGCTCACGGTCAGGGCTGCCACAATTGAAAGTGACATGCATCAATAGGTAAAAGCGGTACATCATAGATCAAAATAACGAAAGCTCTACATATGTACTTAGTTGGCTTGTCGTGTGCAAATGTGCAATTTTAAACAGCGACTGTTTGACCGTCTGTTATAGAATAATTGCGACAATTAGCACACTTGGCAAGCGCACTGATGATCATCCTTTGTTATTATCAACGATAGCTTACACTGAAGAATACTGCTACAAAATTGTTGCTATTTAGTAACTGACTAGGTAGGTACCATAACTGACTAGGTAGGTACCATAATAGTTTATTGTGCCAGAATTATACAGTATGTTATCTAACGAAGGGCGTTCCCGTTAACCTGCAATAGTATAGCTTCCATACATGCTACAAAAAATATTACCATAAAAAAAAAGTTTATTTTTATTTTTTTGTAGTAAAATATTCACAAAAAATATTAAATTGATACGGAAAAGAAACACTGTACACACAACATATTTGTCACACTTGTCTTTCTACGTTGAAATATAAGTGTGCGTGTACAGAGTGTTTCTTTTCCGTATCAATTTAATATTTTTTGTGAATATTTCAGGTATTGGGTTGTGGTTGTGGAGGTCAGATAGGCAGTCGCTCCAAGTAAAATACTGGTATTCAGCTGCATCCGGTTAGACTGGAAGCCGACCCCAACATGGTTGGGAAAAGGCTAGGCAGATGAGATGATTTCAAAAACAATATTTAAAAAAGATTTTTTTATTTTTTTTATTAACGTACTGTACAGTGTTCAAGTTCTTGCGGTAACCTCTGTTCAATCAAAGTCGACCAAAGTAAAACTAAAATGAATTATTATTAATCCAGAATAATTTAGATTACAGTTCAGAGGGAGCTCTCATCCTAACTTCCTAACTATCCTAACTAATATTATAAATGCGAAAGTGAGTTTTTCTGTTTGACTTTCACGCTAAAATGGCTGAACGGATTTGGTTGTTAGCCATAGGGGTAATCCTTGACCTGAGGGGCAATTCCCGTATTTTTTAAGAACGTTCGCATTCGCAACTCATTCACAATCTGTCAAAAATACAATCAATTTAGGTACCAACATTCAACATTTTTGACAAGCTTGACAGGTTGCGACTTGAATGTGAACGTTTGAAGTACGAGAATTGGCCTTCTGGAGAAGGACATAGGCTACTTTTCTGGGTATACCTCGAAGTGCACCACCTTTGAAACACACCAAATAAAGCGCACCAAAAGTTTTCCTCGAAACGCACCAACGATGAAACATAGAGAAGAGCATCAAGGATTCGTAAATAAATGATATCGATAGACGTTTTCAAATTCAATTGTTTATTTATCAAAACTACCAGGAAAGCAACAATGAACTAGAACTAGGTGCTTATGCGACTTACTGGTTAAAATACTGGTTTTCAAATGATTTTTTTTTTATTTGAAAAGTTCCAGGCTGACAGAAATGAACAGAAAATAGGCGCCTAAACGATCTCACTAAGTTTTGCACCAACGATTGAACAAAAAGAGGATATAAAGTATTCGTTATTATATTCACTATATCGATAGAAGTCTTAAAACTGTCATATATCTTACCTATTACTGTCATGCCCTATACCTATGTTGTGGTATTATCTATGGTTAATTATGACATTAAACAATTGTCATCCAGACTCGTCTTTTATTACCTTACATGGCAGCGGTAAAAAAATATTTGATTTAAATGGTTTAAGTCGCTAAGAAAGTTAAAGAAAGGCACGTTGTGAACTTTAAAAACGTCAGGGATGGTTCAAGAGCGCTATGGAAAACGCGTGTCCACCCACAGAATTATGTTTGCAGGGCAGCTCCGTCAGCCGGGCTGACGCATGGCGGCGTTAGAGTTCATAATTTTTAAAAGCATCGGGGGTGCTAAAATAAGAAACTAGTGTTCAAGCGAGCTTAATGATAAATCGGACCTGAGGGGTTTCAAGTTTTTGAGAAATTGTCTTTTGACAAGGAGAGCGATAGGGAATTTCCCTTGAAATTTAACCAAAAATGGTACAGTCAGACAGAAAAATGCACACATTATGAATAACGCTATATTTGATTACTTTAATAACTCTATCTGTAATCTCACCAACTCGTGACACTTGTGATAGTTGTTGCTACCTGGCTTACCTATAATAACCAAAATTAACCTTTTTCATAGGTCCAATAAACAAAACGTTTGGTAAAATATGTTACCCGTTGAGAAAATCGTATGAGAGCCGAATATATTATGAATGCTTTCTCTTTTTATGTTCGTATTATAATGTGGAAGGGATGCGTTTTGCGATATTTGCTACTTAGTTAATTACTTATTTCCAAGTGTAACTAAACGTGAATTTATGCCAGCCTAGTACTTTTTTGTTGGTTATAAACTATTTGTCTGCCTTTCATCTAAATCTTATTAGTGGGATAATACTAATGATGGTTGTAATACTATCTTGAATTCATGGAATCCTAGTACTTTTCGTTAGGTTTGGTTGAAGTTTTAAGTAAACAATATTTATTTTAATTTTAATATTTAAAAACTTAGAGTGCTGACTGTACTTTTAACCTACTAACAATCGGGGGCGAATGGGGCCATCTAATATTGAAAGGCGCGAGTGGGTACACTTAGGTAATTAGGGGCAAGATCCAAGGGGCGAGCGGGGCCTACACTCAGAGGACTTGACGTTGCAAAAAGCTATTAAAATTGTCTAGGTTGACCAAATTTCAATAGATAACCGACGTTTTTATAAAATAAAACAAACATTTGTTTATTGGAGACGCGTGGTGCTGGTACTTCTTCTTCTTCTGGATTGGTACAGCCGTACAGGTCGATGCAGTTGGTGTGCGCGGTGCAGCCGGCAGCCCACAATTTTTTTTAAAGCGTGTTTGTAGTTCAACCGTTATTGAGCTAAGCAGTAAGTCGCATTAGCACCTAATTCCAGTTCATTTCTGCTTTCCTGGTAGTTTTTATATATAAAAAATTTGGGCAGTTGAATTTTAAAACGTCTATCGATATCGTTTATTACAATACTTAATGATCTTCTCTATGTTTCATCGTTGGTGCTTTTCGAGGAATACTTTTGATGAGCTGCATTCGGTGCGTTTCAAAGTTGGTGCGCTACGAGGAATACCCCCACTTTTATTCCTGGATCGCAGACGAAGTCGCGGGCAACAGCTAGTAATTAAATATTTCAACTCTAAACATTATTTGTGTTGAAGTGTGTCGCTATCAGTTGTACAATTGGGAGTTTTAAACATTTACTAAGTACAATATATATCTACAGACTACAGTGACGGCCTTGACATCGACAACAAACACAATCGTATCTTTGTGGACGATGAGGTTAAATAAAGTGGAATCAATATTTTTTGAAATTGTAGTATTGCAACAGAACATAATTATGATTGTTAACCGACTTCTTCAAAAAGGAGGAGGTTCTCAATTCGTCTGTATGTTTTTTTAATTTTAATTTTTGTATTTTTGTTATGCGATTACTCCGCCAATTATGAATCGATTTTGATGATTCCTTTTTTGTTTGGTAGGTCATGCTTCCGACGTGGTCCCATATAAATATAAAAATATAATTTATTAACTTTGCTTGCGTAGTTTTTGAGTTACATTCAATATTACATATTTTTCCCACTTAGTTTATCTAGATGGTATCCTTATTTACTCCTTCACTGTTATTTACACAGCAGGTAGTGGTATTCGAATTTGTGTGGGGTAGGTACCACAACTAAAAAGTGAAAAATAAAAAGTTTTTATTAGTTCCAAAGTAGGTATTGCTGAAAGTTTCCAACCATGTTTATAAACGTGGCAGCGTGTCGCGGTAATAGGATCACAAAATACGAGGAGATGGCGCATCCCTCGTGCACATGAATATGTTCGGCATTACGCCTCGCAACGCTACGCTTTGTGTGAAGGAGAATACTTTACAGGGAGGAGCAAGGTGCGAGGCACTCTTCCCACGTGGGTCGTACGCCTCCGGTATTTAGTTCCTAAGAGCTCCTGTAAAATTCAACATGAAGTTATTTCGATAACGTTATTATGAAGTTCACTATTTCAAGTAAGTATGCTAGTAAGTAGGTATGCAGTTTGCCACGAGCGTCAGTCTTACAGCGCTAATCTGACTGGCGCCTAGGGATGCAAGAAGTGCCAAAAAGTATCGATATATAGAATCGCTATTTAAAAAAATGTCACTATCGTTTTCGATATACTTACTTATCGAAAAAAAATATCGATACATCGGTGAAATTTTCAAAAAAATATTTTTACTTTATTATGAAGTTCAAGTTTTTTATTCATATACCAAACTAGGAAAAGAAAAGTATACTTTTTCGCTTCTAAATTCCAGCGGTTTTAGTCAGTGGCGATAACGGTGTTGCTATTGGAAATATATCGTACTAGCTGCGCCCCGCGGTTTCACCCGCGTAGGTCTCGATCCCGTGGGAATATCGGGATAAAAAGTATCCTATATGTTAATCCGTTATAAACTATCTGTTTGCCAAATTTCATCCAAATCCGTTCAATAGTTTTTACGTGAAAGAGTAACAAACATCCATGCATCCATACTTACAAACTTTCGCGTTTATAATATTAGTTAGATTTCAAACATTTTCGATAGGTACTTGATATTTTATATCGATACATCGATATATCGACTTAATAAATATCGCCTAAAAATATCGTTAAATCGAACCAAAAATATCGATATTTTTGCTGTAAGCCTACTGGCGTTTGACCGCGCCTTGACCCTCTCGCCCAGCAGTAGACAGCTTCGGTTTAGCAAATGATCCGTGAAGTGAACATAGTTAGATTGCATGCTCTTGGAATGTTAGTTTTGAGATTACGATTAGGTGTAGGATGTTCTTCTATATAAGTATCTTCTGATTTCTTATAAACTTCTTAACTTCGGATGCGTCGTAGAGTCGTAGCAGTAATTAGTAGGTACGACGTTTAAACTAAGCTAGTTTAAGATGGAACCTTTCTAACCGCACTATCAGTTTTGTTTACGAGCGTCTGGGGAACTATTGGGTACCATTCATAATTATGCTGTAATTAATATTAATTAATTAATTATTGGACCATACTGTCGTGGGTATGATTGTAGGTCGCGGGGGGGGGGGGGGGGTAAATGAGGCAGCACGTGTTAACTTTTAACTTGAATAGCTCGGAGCTCACTCACGGCTCGGGGGATTTGCTTAATTGTTGCAAAGGTATTGCAAAAGTGTGTGTGTGTGACTCACTATCACGTCCTGAAAAGAATAAGTCGAATTACAAGGCACCACCCTGCATACTTCAGCCAACGTGAATGAATTTATGTATCAATAATACCGTTTAGCTGTTACAAGACAGTACCAGACATGGCTCTATACAACATTCGTTTTTGTTTAAGGCTCGTGCAAACAGACGCAAAATCGCGGGCGCGACAGGCAGCGGTACCTTTGTCGACAAAGGTAGCGCTGCCGGTCGCGCCCGCGATATCGCGTCTGTTTGTACGAGCCTTTATGCTAAACGCGAAAACGGGTCATTGTACTCATCATTTTGAACAACTTTTTCTATGGGACCAACTATGAAATCGTGAAAAAAAATCAGCTGTTCCATACATTTTGTCGATTTAAGTGAACACAAATGTCTGGAACAGCTGAATTTTTTTTCGCAATTTCAATATTGGTCCATAGAAAGTTTTTCAAAATGAAGAGTACAATGACCCCTTTTCGGGTTTAACATAAACAAAAACGAATGTCGTATATTCTCATTAGATACTTAATTCATACTTTAATCAAAGTTTTATGAAATCGTTGGTGTTATTTAATATATAAATACATCATCGTAGAAATAAGAAACATTATAGATAAATAATAGTCATAAAACTAAAACCCAACAATATTGTACATTTTATTATTATTTTAGTGTTAGATGTATATTATTAAATTATTGTAATAATAAAATAAAACTTAATCTTGACCTAGCACACGAGGTTGCCGACATGTGGGATGTGGATACAGCAATCATTGTGCCGATAGTCGTGTCGTGGCGGACTTCTGGACACGGCGCGTATCGTTAGGAGGTTCCTCTCTCAGGAGCCCTGACCACCGTTAGCTTGGACCCTGTTCCCGCTACCGCTAATTTTTTGTATTGTCATGTTAAAAAAAAAATATTTTTATAAAAATATTTAAAAATGTAAATAGATAAGAAAGAAAATAAATAAACGAAATAAACACTTAGACCTATTTAAAAGGCATTACGTCGTCTTTATCAGAAGAGGTCTTATTGTCTCATGCGTGGGTTTGCGGGTTAGGAGATGTAATTAAATGAAACACCATAATATTCTGAATAATCACAAATGTTCACGACGTTCCACCGAGTACGTGAGGCGCGAGCGCACATCAATCAACTCACTGCACTACCAGGGTAGTCACCATGATCACCAATACCAATCACCTAAATCCTTGCCGGTTTTTCGGTTTCGATCCATCTCCGCGATCTCCCATAATTTTGACGGGGGGCCGCCTCCTCTGTACTCGGGGTTACGTCAATTTGACAGCTGTCATTTTCGTTCAAAAATCAACTCCGTAAGTTTAGCGTCGTAAAGTCTTTAGACGCGCCGTCATACTGAATAACTACTAAATTAAAAACTAAAAGTTATACTTAAAACTAATAGGTACCTGTTGTGATTGAAACCTCATGTCTATGACAAGTAGATTGTTTAGTTATCTGGCAATAAACTGTTGTGCTATTCTGTAAAAATTTCACCGTGAAAACGTAGGTGAAGTGAGCTTGGAGTGAACTGTCACTGCCTTACCACCAGTAGGTATCGATGACAATGACAGCTCACTTCACGCTCACTTCATCTAGTTCTCACGGTGAGATGGTTACAGAATAGCAATGCTGATGTCTTAGCGTGTGCAAAATGTCCGAATATTATTACTTTTTCCATTTGAATCTACAAATCACCCTCTCATATCAGGTTATGCGCTCAGCAGACCTACTCAAGTAAGGTTTTTCTATTTATTTCACGACAAAAGTTATTTTTAGTAAGAAGTTAAAAAAACGATCGGCACATGTTTTTTTTCTTTTCCGTGAGTTTTCCAATCTGGTTTAAACTAATTAAAAATGACCAGCGAAGCACATAGTTCGACAGAAATTCCAATCGAAAAGCTGCAGGGCATGGAAAATTATAATAACTGGAAATTTTGCCATGAAGATGCTTCTGATGCACGAGGACCTACTCAAATGTATCGAGTCCACCGACGAAAACAAACATATTAGAAACAATCAGCGCGCGCTTGCTAAAATTTGTCTGTCTGTGCATCCCAATGCTTTTTCGCTTGTGCGCAACGCAAAGTCAGCTTATGAAGCATGGACAAGTTTATGGTGCTCAATTAATCCGGAGTCACACGTGTTAGGGCACAAATCGAACAGATTACGTGTGACTCCGGATTTTTTATTTGTCTGTCTGTGATGTCTTGTTTACATCTTTTTAGTTGACTTTTTGTCGTAGTTGGGTAGGTATTATTTTTATAACTTTTATTTAATTTTCTTGGGATTTTAATTTAAAAAAAATTAAATGTGCTAAAGCTCTTTCGTATGTGACACAATACTTACACACAAAAAAAAAATTGTCATTTCTCTTTGTCCTCTATAGGGCGCCATATTCAATTTAATGTGAGGTCACATAGCCTATAACCAGCGGACGATCAAGACGCTTCATACCTCATTTGTCAAAAGTCAATAGAAGTTATGATGGGAACACATTAACAACATAACATACATACCGGTCAAAATCATAAACCTCGTTTTTGCTTCGCCGTAGTCGGGTAAATATCAAACAGAACACGTGTGTCTCCGGATTTTTCATCAGCTCGGCTTGAGATCATTATTTTTTTAAATGAATATGAATTTTTGATCTTTTTTAGATTTTTTAACATTTTTATCTTTCCCAGTCTAGACTCTACGAGTCTACTAAACATATAATAATAATTTAAATTTTGTTTTTCAAGAAATCATCAACAATTTTTGTGAATGTTTGATATTTTATGGAATCAATTTTTCTTTTTTGTCTGAGTAGGAACTCTAACTAACTATTCAGCCAAGCTGAAATTCATCATTGTAAATATCTACTCCAACTAGTGTTTTTATATTAGAAATGAATACGGAATTCGTGGAGAAGCTGCTGATCTTGTTATTTCCTATCTATCAAACAGGCAGCAAAAAGTAAACGTAACGGGGCGACGTCCTCGGGGTCTCTGGTTAAGATGGGCGTGCCTCAAGGTTCGATTCTTGGCCCTTCCTATTTCTAGTTTAAATTAATGACCTTCCTTACATGATGGCTAAGTTATCGGATGAATTCTATTCGCCGATGACACTTCTCTTATTTTTAAAATAGATAGGAAAGATACGGATGTCTTTCATGTCAACCATAGTGTGGCAGTTCTTTCGAAATGGTTCGCAGCCAATAATCTTTTACTTAATGCGAACAAAACGAAATTACTTAAGTTCTCGTTACCTAATGTACCTCAAGTAGGACTAAATTTAAAACTTGATGGCAAGAAATTAGATGCTATTACGGAAACTGTATTTCTACTACTCTAGATTCTACTAATTAATTACTCTAGATTCGAAATTGCAATGGGGCGCCCACATTAGAGCTCTTTCAGGCAGATTAAGTTCAGCTGCATATGCAGTAAGAAAAATAAGGCAGTTGACGGATATAGCCACAGCTAGGTTAGTATACTTTGCTTATTTCCACAGTATTATGTCTTATGGCGTTTTGTTGTGGGGATTGAGCCAGCCAGCCGACGTAGATTCAATTTTCATTTTGCAAAAGATGGCAAATCGCGCGATCTATAAAATGGGTCCTCGTGAGTCCCATAGAAATTTAAAAAAAAAAAATGATATATTAGGTAACTCTGCCTTCTCTTTACATCTCAGAAAGTATTTTGTATGTTCGCAAAAACCTAGGACTTTTCAAAATAAGAAGCGATTTCCATAAGGACACGTAGTAAATATGAAATTGTGATACCCATATTTAGATTAACTAAAACTAGTAAGTCAAGTCATTTCTTGTAAACAGTATCCGCTTTTATAATAAGTTGCCAAAGTTGGTTACAGAACTTAGCGATGGTAAATTCAAAACCCACATCAAACGTGTCCTTATCAAAAAGCATTTATTATAAAATTAAAGACTACGTTGGAGACAAGGAAGCTTGGCAATTATTCCTTCTGCACATGTGGCTTCCCTGGTACCTCATTAACGGCATAATTGTGTAAGAGTCTATTAAGTGTTCCCAAATTACCATGTTTATTTTTTACATTCATCCCTGACGGACATAATTATAATATTATTTAACATTATACCTACAATTTAATGTTAACTCTTGGCTTTTGTGGACATGATAATTAATCAGATTTGTTACAGTTGTAATGGCAATCATGTCATTTGGTTTAAATAGGTTTTTATTTTTAGTATCTTATTTATCTTTTATACAGATTATTTTTACCTTGTGAATGTGAGAACGTTGTAGGCTTAGCCTAACCTACCTGAAACTTTTTGAAAGGCCTACATTGTCCTCCCATAACTATTAACACTGTAATTCGAAAATACTGTAAAAGCCAATTATTGTTTAAAAGAGTATTGTGAGAGTGGAGTTTCTTGCCGGCCCTTCTCCATAGGAAACGACCAATTGGAACCGTGCACCTAGCTTCTGTCGTTTCATAAGTGCCCATGTAGGCATAAGGGAAATAAAATATAATTTTGATTATGAATAGTTATGATCAGAACATATTTTTATTATTATTTAGTGGCTTTTATGGACATGATATTTATTCAGATTTGTTACAGTTTTAATGGCAATCATGTCAATTGGTTTAATAGGTTTTTATCTGAGAAGGTTATTTCTAGCTCTTGATAAGAGGTCGCCATTAGCGGCCATATGTTTTAATATCCGGCAAATATAACCCACTTTGTATTGTTAGTGGCCAAATATCTTTTTAATGAGATCCGGCACACAAGTTCTCAGCGACGGGGTCGCTAAGCCACCGTCCGTGGTTGCTGCGTGAAAGTACCCAACAGGCACATCTTTCGGTAACCGAAGCCAGGTCCGAACTGCCCTCCGCATCTGGACATCGAGCATTCTCAATCGATCATCCGTAATGGTCCCTAGCACGAACCCATGCAGGAACCTCGGGATTAGATGTACCCTTACAATTTCGAGTCGCTGCTGCGGCTTATGGGGGGCCTTTGAGATGTTGGTCAAGGCTACTTTCACATCATGCTCTAAAGTCGCGCATTTAGATGCCTTATAGTCCACTCCAAGATAGCGCCAACGCTCGAAGTAAGACACCTGCCTGAGCCAACGTGATCCTACCTTAAAGGTACGATCAGTTAGGCAGCGAACCTTCTTGCGCTTCCCATCGGGCACCATCGAAAGCACAGCGCTTTACGCATGGCTAACGAAAAGGCCCATTATCCTACCCGTGCGACGGAGACAGTCAATGGATGACTGCATTCCTACCTTCGAGCCTGCAAGCAGGACTAGGTCGTCGGCATAGGCCAGAGCTGAAACACTCTCGTCCTACAGCCTATAGCCAACTTTCTTTGGTAGGGTTGCCAGTATCACCTCCATTGCATTAAATCCACATAATTAATTTACTTGGCATTCCTCCGTTTATAATTCTTTTTACCTTTTGTGGTACAGTAATCTATTCATACAGTAATCAATAATTATATAATTCATGTATACAACCATTTTTTTTTCAACACACAGCACCGCTACATGACATTCACGCAGCTTCAACACCCCGAGTTTGTTACTCATTATCTACAGTCTTGTCTTCTTAACCTAGACATATTACACTTTAAAAATTCGATAAAAAATTATTAGCACTGGATGGATACACAAAAATATTTTTCAGAATTTTCCTCCAATAACAATGTTCTGTAACGATACTGTTACTGTGTCAATTTAATATAACCACAATAACACCGTAATAACCAATTACGTATCGTCTTCAAGACGAAAAATTACGCTGGAAAAGTCCGTATTGTAATGTTACGTATCAACATTGTTTACAAATTTACTGCAATAATGGCGTAAGTGTATATTACCTAAGCAATTTACCTAATATATTTTTGTAATATTTATTTTCTTAAATTGCTTTTCACGCACAAAATTTAATGTTACAATAATAACTGAATTGAAGAAAAAAAATAGCTTACGTTTGATGTATCAATGACCTCACTACTCCGACTCGTTGAAAAGCTATTCAACAAAAACAGAAAAACATTTCTCCTGTAAAATTTAAGTTTTACGTTTACCTACTTATTGCTTGGGGGCGTCGATATAGTTTTGGAATAGCTCATCAAGGCCTTCAATTGGGTACGCATATTGTAAATAATTGAAGTTTTTTTTTCTTTTTCACATTTGAAAAAGGGAGCCATACTGCCGCCATATTGTTTAAAAAACCTATGGCCTATGTCACTCGGGATAATGTAAGGATTCTAACGATACCCCATACATCCAAATCCGTTCAGGTATTTTAAAGTTATGGTAGAATAAAGAAACTCACATAGGTACATACATGAACCCTGAAAACATTACATTCCTTTTTGGTCAGTCGTGTAAAACCGCAGCTGGTGTGCAAGGAATCGGACGCATTATCGCATTGCGCATTAAAAACGCTTGCATTATTAAGTGGGAGAGCCTATCAGGGATAAGGTATAATATGCATATTCTCATCGGGAAATAAAAATTTTGCGAAGGTAATTGAAGTAGCGAGCTCGCAACATGTTGTGTTTTACTGTCGGTGCTGACCTATTTAACAGATAAATGTAGAATAAAATCATGTAGAAAATCTAATAAATGAAAAATAATGTCCTGTTGGATATATTTGATTGAATTTTTGTATGCAGACTGAGAACGTCATTAAATATACGAAGTATAAATTTATTATTTTATGATGGTCGTCACCTTATATAAACGTGTCTGTACTGTTGACCATTGAGGAGTTCCTTCGTCTGGAGCCAATCCTAGGTAAAGAATCAGGTCATGCGTACTTATCATAAAACTGCATTGTCTTTGGAACTGGACAATCATGTAAAATTGCAACTCCGTGAGATAAGAGGCTTTAATTCAGATTACAAGATTCGGCCTAAACAAAAAAGTAACTACTTAACATAGAACGAAAAAAAAACATTTGCAAGTTAAATACAAGCTTGTAAAATTACTGAATCATTAGCCTCATCATTTCCTTTTACCAGACTAGAATTACCTACATGAAATGAAACGTTTGCGATGAGAGGCAGAAATACTGTTGTATGATCTCGATCAGTGATACAGGAATTACGTATTGAAATCCAGGAAATCAATAATCCTTTTAATTAATCGAATATCATTTAATTTTAAAAACTCGTTCGTTCTACACATAACACGTAAAAACGAAACTCATTAGTTTCGTTTTTACCCGACTGCGGCGTTTGTACCGTTTCACAATGTTTTCATACAGCTTTAAATGCATGAAAACATTGTGAAACGGTAAACCTGAGTAAAAAAGTTTACAGGGACTTGAAATTCTCAGACAACCCAATAGTTATTTAAAGGTAAATTCTAACCTAATCTATTCCTAAGTGGACGGGCGCACATGATATCACCATGATTCATTGAGTCCAACTGTGACTATGTCAATGTCAAAGTAAGGTCTGTGTAATTATATTTTATTAAATAAATACCGGTGCAATTAGCATAATATTATGCTTATATACTCACATAAACATGACCTATCGTAACACAAGCATCGATTGCGATCGACACGTGCGACACCTACGTGTCCGACATTCAGAAATAGGCAACGTATCAAACACTCTGGTCATTTAACTCAATGTCTGTTTCACTATCAAGTCAAAACCTTGTGAAACACCTCGACGTTGACAGTGGACCGCTTGGTAAGTGTCGCGAGCGACAACGTCAACAGCGATATGTGCACCTTCAGAACTCAGCTACAGATCCGAGGGGACCAGTCACACTAGTGCAGCGGACGATGCGGTGCATGGATTGAGCGGACTGAGCCCGACCCGCCCGTCGCGATGCCAACCATAGGCCTACCGCAAAAAAAACAAGCTCTGTTTATTGTTGCCAAGCTACAATGCGTGTCAGAAATAAACGGACAACGGTGACGTACTATTGGAGCCAACGTTGGTGCCAAATCACATGATTCACATTTTAGGCAGGTCACGAGCGACACCCACATAGACATACATTTGTGTGACTGTGTATAGGTACATTAGTGTGAACCGCAACTATTGACCAGAATTCACATCAAATTAAATAGAAAAAGAAGTCAGCGTCGATCCAAGAGTTCCACAGTCTCCAGTTTCACTAGCATCATAAAGTGAAGATGAAAAGGCCGGAAGTATGGGAAAGTGCTTTGAGCGCACAGTTTTCCATTGAAAGTGGTAATGTTTTGGAGAAGACGCGGCTCGGCCTGCTCCTGCTGGCCGTGTGAACAGAGGCGGCACGCGCCGCGGACGCTAGCGGTTTAATTGGCGCGATACATCATTAACTGGCAGTTAATGTGGCCGCGAGCCGCTCGGAAGTGCGCGCTGCCAGCGGCGCAGGCGCAGGTCGCGTGCGACGCGCCTCACGCCGCAATCATCTAACTACCTAAAGCTGGTCGAAAACACTTCGATGTGTGGCAGTTATTCACATTCTCTATTTTTGTGAGCTATTTGTGTTTTATATTCGTTTGTGCTAGTGGTTCTTTTTATTTCATTGGGATTGTTTGGTTCAGCTGGCGTTACGGGCGCGCGGGCGGTGCGGCGGGCGCGCGGCGGTGCGGAAGCGCGCGTTTTCGCTATCAATGTGACACAAGTTTAATAGCTAAAGTCACGCGGAGGAGACTATTAATCTTCCGCCAAGATAACGACACGACTCACGAATGTACACTAATCACAAAAAAACCGAATCACATCAATTCTACAACACAACAAATGTTCAATGAAGTAATTAATGTCAGATGCTATAAAACACGTGGGCGCCGAGTCTCGTTCACAAATATCGGTCATTAAACAATTAAGTAAATACTCGTGACATCATTAAATTGGTTATATGAATGGGAAACTCTCGACCTGTGAAAATTATAGTTTTACTTTTGAGTAGGAATCAAATATAAATTGATTCTAAATGAGATAGTGGTGCCGATTCTCTTGTACACCGAATTAAACTAACTAAACTATCACTAAAACTATTACTTTCGGCTATAAGAATCCTAAAGCTATTCTGCCAAAAAAATCTCTTTGTTTAAAAGAGATTAATTTTGACACTACTAAAATCGAATTTGCCAATCGGGACTCCACTTCTTGTACTTGTTTGCCTTACCACTTAATTTTTTTTTGAGCCTGATGCGTGCGTGTCGGGCGGCCTCGACATGTTTTTTATGAAATTTTTCAAGTTTTGTAATTAATTATGAAAAAATAAATATCCTACATGTTGAGTATTAGGGGTTTAGGAGTTTTTTAAAGGGGGTCGAAAATTTCATTATTTTTGTGATAGGACACACCATTTTCGAGATAATAAGCAAAAGAAAATAAAAAAGATACAATACTGTTTTGCAACTGAAGTCGAGGTGTTGGTTTGAATTTTAGTTCATGAACATCGATCGAGAATTATTATTCTTTATTAGTGATCGATGTTCATGACATCTAATTTTATTCCACACCTTTTTAATCGCTATTAAAAATAGTCAGATTTAGTTATAGGATTTGAGTTAGAGGACAAAATAGGTGACAATTGTCAAATTCAGAATAGCTAAATTGCCATTTTCACTAAAGTATGATGCCTATTTTGGGACCCTGCTCCAATAGCCATGTGTAATACATCGTTGGGTAGCCCTTTTTAAACTGAATAGAAGTTACGATCCCGGTTGTCGTTTTTAGATCTTCGAGGTGGTCAGAAGCCCGAAAGTAGGACAACCATTCTTACCAAGGGGTATCGTGTTTAGATAGGCAATCGCTCCATGTAAAATACTGATATTCAACTGCATCTAGGCTAGGCAGATGATGAATGTACAACTTAACATAACATCATGCCTGTAATCTCCGAAGGGTTAAGCAGAGGTATACCTATAGTAAGCCCACATTTCGCCAGTTATGTTTTTAAGTCCCATGATGAATGAATGAATACATTTCATAAATAATATTACTCCTTTATTTTAATAATTAATAGCAAACGTCATAATATAAGATCGTGATTAGATGATCGATCACTACGAAAACGTACGAAATGTAGGTAGGTACTTATGGGAAAAGTATTTTGCAATTTCTAACTTTTCTAGTAAGCAGGTACTCTAACCTCAGTTGGTCCAAATGAGTGTTTGTATCCTTATATAAAACTGCATTGATTGTCATCATAAAAATAAAATGCTATAATTGATGTTTTTCTAGCCGACTGTACCATATTTCCAAAATCTGTGAATGCAGTTAGCAATAAAATTACTCAAGAAGTTAAGGACAGTCTCCTAAGAACATTTTTCTGTAGTTACAACGGTTAAGGTAGCTTCCCTTGCTGCTTCGTCTCAACTTCCACCCTGTATTACTCCGATCGGACAAGGAATCGAGACAAAGGTCTTCGGAATCTGAATACCTTTCTAATGATATATCATTTATTCCTATTGGAGCGGGTACCAGCTTCCATACAATTCGTGGCATCATCCTTACTCAGTGCCGTCAAACTAAATTAAAAGTTGTGTAGCTATAGTCTATTTCAGAATGGGAAATATTCGTTTGAATAAACAGGAATAAACTAAATTTATATGTTTTTTTAGTCTAGTTTTGAGAATTTTGTGACAAGAGAATCGGCACCATTGGCAAAGTTCGCGAGGCGCGGTCTGCTCAGGCGCTATTATCAGAACGCAATATTTTGCACAAATTAGATCATTCATCTATTAAGTATTACAGTGGTGCTGCTAATGGCACTCAGACACAACAATAAGGATATTACATAAGTAAGACAACACAAATTGTTTAAAATAGGAGAAATTAGTTTAGCAGCACGCAAGCATTTTCAATATCAATATACCAGCCTATTTAGAACATAGTTCTTTTAGAGACGTACAAGAGTATCAAAAAATTATTTTGTCTTTTTAAGGGTGATTTATGAGTTATTATACAGCTCAAACTGTATAAAATCTTTATTGAGGGATCTGCGTAAGCTTGGGGTGCTTATACAGAATATTAAAACTACTATACAACTTTAAGTATTTTGTGACACTTCAATCTGGTTTTATCGTTATACTGTATACAGGCTGTATTTTGCATGGGATCAATTACTTATTACAGCTCTAAGTATTATTACAGTATAACTTGATACCTTGTTTCTGTACTGTGGTGGTATGCAAACTCCGTTCTCAAACTTATTTTTATGGCGTAATTGTACACTATTGTAAATACTGTGGTTTTATGACTTCTGTCTATAAGGGTGTTTTAAAACTAAAAAAAAAAATGACAGCTATAGTACAGCTTTAGTCTTTATTACTGACACAGTCGCTCGATTGCATGACGAATAAAATTAATGTAATTTTCAAAGTAATTTTGAGCTCAGGGTTTTTCATTTCTTTAAGTAACTCTAAAGAGCATTATAAGTTACTAGCTTCCGCCCGCGGCTTCGCCCGCGTGGTATGTCGATAAAAAGTAGCTTATGTCCTTCCCCGGTATGCCATCTATCTCCTTGCCAAATTTTATCGAAATCCTTTCCTTGGTTTAGGCGTGAAAAGGTAACAAACAGACAGATATACAGAGTTACTTTCGAATTTATAATATTAGTATGGATGCATAGAGAACTGATATACAGCCTAAGTAATAAAAATATTATATTATAAAGCTGATTAAAAGCCAATAGCTGTACAATGTAATCCATTAATGGAAAAAAAAAACTGTTCATTAATGTAAGCTTTACGTAAAATAAAAAAACTTTAAATACAATGTTGTTGAGCTAACCAGTGCTTCAATCGAATTTGTAGGTTATCATACCACGTGTTACAAAAAAGTGACCGCTTTGAATAAAAAATATAATGAAAATTTAATAATTTTGGTGCTGAGAATACAGTAAGTACATAATAATTGAATCTTCAAAATTATCTTAGATGTAATATAATTAGGGACGTCTTAATTAAGTTACTAAACGCAATCCGAACGCGTGAATGAGGAACCGCACGTATTCACTCGTAGCAGTCGTAGTAATATTTCTCTTTTTTAAACTCGACAACCGGAAACAGGACTGATTTTTCGCAGACAACCCTATACCACCTTGTTTGTAATTAAATAATCTTTATTTTAATTTAACTTTAATTCATTAACCAGACCGGTGCAAGTTATGTACCTGTTTATACCTGCCTACCCAAGAGTTGTGACGGGAAAAAAATTGTCAACCTAACGTTTGCATATTCTATGGGCTTCATACTTTCGATTGGTATGGAATTTGTCTATTAAACAAACCAGTGACATTTTGAAAAATAAATAAAAATGTAATTGTTAATTAATCATATTCTGGACTGAATTTTTTTAGACAACCCATTTGCAATATATTTATTGACATATTTAATTGAATATAAAATACTTTTCATCCGTTAACCAGCTCGGTGAAGGTCGTTGTATGGTGGGATCTTAGGCTATTACGGGAATTAGGCAATCACCGCCCCCCATAGATAGACATCCATAACACCAGGGTAAACCCTGCTTTATTAAGTTTTGCTGGCTCACATGTAATCGAAGCGTTCATTGCTAAATAGTATAATTCCTATGTAGTAATAGGTACATACCTGATAATTCAAACACCGGGCAAGTCTCGCTTGCATTAAGGTTAGCATTGATATAATAATGCTTTTGAAACCGCCTTACGGATAGGCCACAGTTTAGGCACCTCATCGTCATATCCATTTAACCGAATCGTAGAGCAAAACAGATTAATCCTTTATGAATAGCAATGGTAATCGGGTTTTGAAGATATCAGTCCGTAAAGAATAGCACTGGTCGTAACCCAACGAATACATATACACAAAATGGGTCGGGAATTGCAATGAAACCTGACGTGACGCTAAGCTCGGATGTGCAAGTAGGGATGGGGAACGGCGATCTGAGATCGATAAATGATAATTGATTTTTTCTCGAACCTCAAACATTAAAATCGAAATCATTTGACTGCCTCTTTGATCTAGTGGTCGCAAGCACTACAGCTGAGCATGACGTCCTGGGTGCGATTTTCGGGTCGGGAAAAGTGTTATTGGGATTGCCCATCTGGAATTACTCAGTAGCAGCCCGGATTTGTGCCCGGTTGATGGCAATAGGCTAGCCCCGTATTACACGGAACTTAAACATAACTGGCGAAATGAGGGTATATTTTAGGAAGGTACACGTCGTTATGTTATTATTAATCAAACATAGTTAAAAAGGTTATAATAAAATATCAATTTATTTTTTATTTTTTAAATCTATTTTTCATGGTTTGACTCGAATCGATCGAATTAGAGATTTTATGAAAAAGATTGCTACCATATAAATTGTGCTGTTGGTCCCGCCAATAATGTTAGATGCATTGTCAAGAATTTATTATTATGGTATTCGATCTTCACAAATGTCAATAAAAACCTAATCTAACCTGCAGGCGTGTCAATAAATAAAAATAATTCTATACAAAACATGCATAGGTATATTCCATGTCATTAAAATTCACATCATCGAAAATAAATCATTATTAGTTAATTTTTGCGATACTATGTGTATGGTTACCGGATGATTATGAATACAATGGAACGTCAAAATCGGGAAGTGCATTTAGGGTGCATTTTATCATGTAGTTCCTATGCCGTAATGTTGGCACTTTAACAACGGACCTATTAGGTAGCGCCGTACCGTACAAATGTTCGTCCTACAACAGTGGAGCCAACATTACGACATAGGAACTATTTGATGAAACGCACTCTAACAGAAAAGCGGAAGCATTAAAATACTGTTTTTGCAGATATTTTAACCTGGACTTTATTCGGAATAATTTAACCATGATAAATTAGATCTGTATTTTAAAATCTTAGTGGAAAAACTGAAATCCTGCACATGTTCCCGAATTCGTAGGCAGAAACTGGTAATCTTCTTTAAAGTATAATTAAAGGAATTTTTTACAACACCTAAAGCCGCATCACGATAATCAGCTTGAATAATGATCACTGTGCCCTCCTATCTATTACTTTAAAATTATTTTTTTATTCTAACCTTAAGAACAAACATTTACTTATTGTATTTAGTATTTTTCTTTATGTCAGCTCGATTATTTTGCTGGCGCGTGAATATTTTAAAGGAAAACATACACAGGTTCACAATAAATTTAATTTGCACTTTGAATTCACCAAATAATACCATCACATATACAAGTCTACGGTTATCTTTTACTTCTAGTAATAAATATTAAATTAAATAATAAATATTAAAATAGTGTCGCCATTATTAGAACGTCGAAAATAGTTTTGTTTTATTTTATTCTTTTGTAATTCTCTTCAAAAACCTATTTAGAACTCTTTTCTTTACAAAATAATTATAAGATAATATTTGCAGTATAATGGTTTCTTTTTACACCGAATAACTGCTCTATTACAGCTATTATACAGCTTCTATATTGCTTCTACAGCTACTATACAGCTCTACTAACGCAAAAAGCTGTATAATATGGACCCTTTTTTACATACAAGGACTGTATAAGCGCTTAAACAGCCTGAATATACAGCTTCTAGTATAAAAAAACAACTTAAATACAGCTTGCAATGCTACCTGGGATGAACATAACAGTGTTATGTCTGAGTGAGACAATACAATCCTAACAAATATTATAGATACGAAAGTGAGTTTGTTTGTTTGTTACGCTTTCACGCTAAAACGGCTGAATGGATTTGGAGGAAATTTTATACATGGGTAGACCATGACCCGCTGCAGGACATAGGCTACTTTTCATCCTGGATCGCAGAGGAAGTCGCGAGCAACAGCTAATAAATAAGAATTTGGTCGTTCAGTAATTGGTCGTAGCTGCTAGAATTAGTTGTATGAACATAATCAGTGTTATGTCTGAGTGAGACAATACAATACATAATAATTACCTACTAACAGTAGGTCGTAGCTGCTACTAACAGTTGGTCGAAGCTGCTACTAACAGTTGGTCGTAGCTGCTAGAATTCAATAGTCTGGAACTCTGGATGATCAATAATTACCCGCGTAATAATAAACGCGAAGCAAAGTTATTCCAAACTTAAACATCGAAAATGTCTGGTTAGTGATGAATATAAGTACTGATTGATAGGTACTATACTCCGCGTTTATCAGTAAGAGGTTTAATATTAATTTAATTTAAGCGCGTACGCTGGTACAGCTACGCTATGTTCCGAGTGGTGCTCATCCCAGTAGCTAGTGGGCTCCATCGCCGCGCTCTTTGCACACAACTAGACTCTTGTGTTGGTAGGCGCACTATTGCGTCAATGGAAACTCGTTAAAACCGTGACACGACCTTTTGCTATTGAATTGATTAGATTAGCGATAACACGTCGGCCACGTTCGATATGCTATCAACATCCCGCAGACGAGTGACCCCTAATGCATGGGCGCAGATTCTCTATCATACTATTGTAAAATGATTGGCTTCAGAATCAAAGCACTCAATATGTACGCTATATATAAGTGATTTAATGTAAAAGCTAGCCATTACGGTTTTTAAAATAGACGACCACAATAATCCGGTGAAGGGCGCGGCAGCAGTAGCGCGGCCAGTATCGCGAAGTGACGCGGTGTATCGTGATGTGGCGCGCTATGTCGCGGTGTGGCGCGGAGTATCGAGATGTATTGCGGAATAGCGCGACATGGCTTGATGCGGCGCGACCTTGCCGAATTAGTTCGCAGCGTGACAACACGATATTATGTTTTCAAATGAGCGCGAACGCCGCACGCCGCGCCGTACGCCGCCACGCATTATGTGCTCGTGTCGCACTACCTTGGCGTTACTGTGACGTGAGAACGAGCGTGCGCAGCTCGTTTGTAATCTTCACATTCCTTGTTTGCCCAAATATTTATCTAGCATTACAAGTCGCCACTCGCTAACTGTTGTTATGTCACAGTTATTTACATTCTACTCGCGTTGCAGTAATCGATTCGTTTTACACAACGTTTCAATTCAGTCGGTGACTGGAAATTTGATGTTTTTTTTGTGTAGTTCTTTCAATGGATAATAATGTGTTTCTTAAATTATTTACACGATTATAATAACTCCAAACAGTCCCGAGAACTTGTTCACAATAGTTTCCCAATTCCAAAAGGGTGTCAACAAAGGTTTCTTAAGACGGAATAGTTATTTTCACCTCACAAGCTTGGAAAGATTCCGTTTGTCATTCGAAATCTGCGTGGAAAAGAGCATTTTCCCCGCTAGCGTGGAAAGAGTTTTTAAAATTCGAACCTTTCTATTCAACAATTTTCTATAGCGCCGGGTCGACTGATAATGCATCAATACTTATTTTATGTCCGAGCAACAACCTCATTTTTAGAATAATCGCATTGGCCAGCACGAAAAAAAATCGCTCAACGCGACTAAAGAAGTTTTCACATAAAAAATCTTTATATAATTTTCTTCTGTATATTCAATTCACTTTCCACCATTTGGGTTTGTTTAGCAGTGCTTTAGCAGTACATAAAAGCTTAGGTACAATATTTTTGTTTAATGCATGGAGACACCTAGCATTTTCCTCGCTGTAGTGAGGTGAAAAGTTGTGTGTTTCGCTCGGCAGCAAAGTTTTTCTGGGTATCTTACCTTTGAAACCTTCGCAACGCTCAGGATTCTATATTTGAACCGTTCGCTTCGCTCATGGTTCAATCCTACAATCCTTCGCTTGCTCAGGTTTCAATACAGGTACTCGCGCGAAAAAACAACTTTGCAGCCTTGCATAACAAATAACTATTGTTTGTACTCTTTCACTTATCGGAGACCACAGCATGCACAATAAAGTTAAAAACTAAGCTAACAAAACTAAGCCCTTCCTCTAAATATAATTTTTTCCCTTTGTACATAATGCTAGACTTAGATTATATATTTTATTAAAAATTGTAAATAAAAAACTGTACATTGAATATTATAAGCTAACAAAGTTAAAAATATTAATACGTAAAAATTTGAAAAATTAAATTATTTTTTAAAGGACATGGATTTTCAGCCTCAATTTTAACTACCTTTACTTTTACAAGAACTAAGCGTTCATTTATTTAAGCCCTCGAATAAGAAACCCTAGAACCTTGACATAAATGCATACCTAAATAAACCTGAAGTTTAAAAATACTAGTACGGAAATGCCTCTGACATGTCAACTCTGTTCCAGCTTTAAAAAGACTTTTCGTAAAGATGACGTGAATAATTTTCTAATTATAATCTTTTCTCTATTGTTTGACATAGGCACTGACCTTTCGCATGCTCAACGACATTGCGAGCACGTTAGCATTTATACTATCTGTATCCTGACTACATTATCTAACCTTAATTATTACATTAATCGCGGCAAAACCATCAACAACAAACAAACCATAAATTTTACATAAGTAGGGTGTACCTGCAAAACAAACATTTCATCTTAGGCTGCAAACAATTTAATCAGACTTTAGTAACACTGTGAATGTCTAAATGAGTGAATGGTTTGGTTGATGATTGAGTGATTATTAGAATTATTTTATCATCACATGAGTGACTTATGCAACTAATAATATAACATAAATGGTTAACATTAACAGAACGCCAACTATTTCCTAATAGTGGTAAACAAAAAATAAACAAAACACAAAAAAGTACTTGTCACTAAAATGTATAAAATAATTAAAATCGCGACTATCGTTTATTTATTTTTTTGTAGGTTAGGACAGTTTTTTTTTAGGTATTTTTTTATTAGGTATTACGTGTCAAGAATAATAAAATTATTTAGTAAGTTACTAGTATAATAAAACAGTTATCCTCAGCTACGAAATCTGAACAATAAATAAATAAATAAACATTTATTGTTCAACTAGGGTATGTAATGGTTTATTTAATCTAGTTAGTGGGTGCCATACATAATGGTAATACATAATGGTTTATTTAATCTAGTTAGTGGGTGCCATAGATATCCGTGGTGGGTGCCAAATAACCTGTGTTGTGGAGAAACAAGGTTCGATCCCCGTCATAAATAGTTGACTTTGTAAGTAATCATTGTAGCAAGCTCCAAAATGTGACCAACTACGGGTATTAAGAAAAATAAAAAAAAATCCTTAAATCTAATGATAGCAATAAAGGAAAAGACAATTTATAAATTAAAAATATCCAGTAGGTATGTTGTTGTGGTGAGGGTTTCGTATGTGTGATGCATGTATGTGTTTGAGGGATCACTTCTTTAGGAATTCTTCAGTTTCGTCGTAGTTTAGGTTTAGAAAACAGGAGCGAGCAGCGAGTCTTTTTGCTTAAGTGTGTTAAGCCGTTAATCGTTTTTGCCTTAATATTATTGTTGAGTGATGGGCCTAGGTAGAGAGCAACCTTTTTTACAAAATCTATGCTTGCAACTAGCAAAAAGTGGTTTTTAAACTATCTTAGAACCATAATTTATCGAGGACTATATGAGACTTATATCCGCATATAAGTCTCGAAAAGGGCCCACTTTATAAGTCTACTTTTACTTATAACGTATTTATATTAGACCGCTGAAATGCCATATACGCCTTTAATGCTCCTGTAATTGAGTTACGTCAATGCAATTACTCCTTTATATCTCAATATAAGTAAGTTATAGTCAAAAATGAGATTAATACGCGCCTATAAATGCTTCTATAATATATTGTGAACAGTCGAAGTGTATCGCTTGTTGTGCTCTGTAAAAAAATATTTTAATATCTTGAGGTATTTATATGAATCAGAATTTATTAATGTCAATCTTAGTAGAAAAACAAAATCTTATTGTTGTCAAATGGTTAGTCTTATAGCTTATTCGTATGGGAATGTGAATTTTCTGTGAAATCTATCATGGTTTTGATTAAAAATTAAAGCGCCTCTTGAAATTTGCTTATTTACATTTTATTATTAATTAATATTAAATAAATATTATGACGGCAGCTGCCATTTTCTTGGTGAGCATTTCCAAGTATGACATAGTGCTAAAATAAGTATTTTTAGCATTTTCAAGTGTGACCCAGTACCAATATAAGTATATTGGTTCTATATTGGGTTATATCAAAACCGAAAAAGATTCGCCATTTTTCCGATTGATATTTACTGTGGAATGCCTATATAAGTATGTCTAGGTTTAAAACGGCATACGATAAATCGATATAGAGAACATTTTATCCTACCGAGTGCTATTATAATCTTGGTGATTTATTATTTTTAAAACGTGGATATGTAATTCATTTATCACTTACTTTTAAGTTTATGTAAAACTAAACCAGAAACATAAATAATTTACAGTAATTTAACTTTAATTTACTTAAATTGATCATAAAATATTAGCTTATATGAGGTTATAAGTAAAAATAACAAGAGTAATTGCTCATCAGTGCATATCTTCCTGGTACATGCACCTACAGGAGTATTAAGATTAAAATGGTCCGCAGATGTGATCTTATAGGCGCATATAAGTCTGAGTTACCGGAGTAATTACTCCTGAGTGCAATTACTCGTGTTTCTTGCTTTTATAGGAGTCTTGATCCTATATTTGTCAGGAAATATGATCCTATATACCGATATAACTACAAATTATAGGATTAAACCTACTTGAGTAAAAACAGCATGTATTTATGCTGTTCAAAGCGCAGTAGCAACCACCAAAACTATCATCGGAGTTTTTATAAGTCCGCGTAGCATTATAAAATCGCATACCAGGATTATGTTGCTTGTTGGGGTAGGTTGTATTGTGTAGATTAGGTCTTTGCGGCGTTCGGAGATTTTTTTGGAAGGTGTTCGTCGATGTTTCAGAAGTACTTTAATATGTAAAATTAATTGTTGCCTTACATTAAGTAGGTAGGCTACATGATTGGTAGAGTACGAAAGTTGGATAGAGTATGGGTCTGAACGTTATAACTACATCACCACAAATCCACTGTAACCCTTTGGCAGTGCAAGCGACTGCTTGGGAAGAACTGGGGAATCAGCCCCAGGGTCACTTACTGACTATATACCACAGTCATCCGACCAGTTATCACACACGGCTCCCTGGTCTGGTGACCCAGGACAGATCTAAGCGTAGCCTAAAGAGACCTTGAAAAACTGCAGCAATCTATATGTGGTGCAATCACTAGCAGTATGAGACTGCCGCCTCTGCACCTCATCGTGCGGGAGGAGCGCTTTTGCCGCGGCAATAGCCGCCTTGAGGTTCCATTTATCAGGAACCCTAACCAATGACTCCAGACTCAAACATACATGCATAAAGGAAAATGCGGTCAAACGACATCCAATCATAGCATCACCCTGCGACAAAGCCCCGAAGACACACCAGTTTCAAAGGCACTACACAGTATAATACTCACAGAAGACCAGTGTGACTACTCAGGCCCGAAAGAGATGAGAGTAGGTTAAGACCATAGTTAACAGCAGCACTACCCCAGCATGGGCACCATTTATAATAGGACGGACTGACAAAGGGCAAAGTAAACGTTGCGGTACATGTCGGAGTGTTTTAAAAACGTAAATTAACTTTCGTATGCGACCAGAAAGAGTGTTGATATGGGATTTGAAATTTAGGTTTTTGTTCAGAACTATACCCAGATATTTAACCTGCTCTACTGAAATTAAGGTAGGACGTTGACAATTGAGTTTGTGTGGGACAAGAATGAGCTTTTGAGATTATTTTTGGCTGGGAAGTATTGATCATTGAAAAGGGTGCTGAAGTTAGTTTTGCTGGTATTGAGAGTAAGCATAAATTTCTCTCAGGAAAGCCACTTCAAGGCAGAATTAAAGCAATCTTGTGCAATGTGCAGTAACTTGAACTTCCGATCATGAGTTTGCGGTGAATGTGATGTAAATACGATTATTTTATTATTTCGCTATGATAAATAAGATGTATCTATCTTGATCTGCTTTGATTTGAGCTGAACGCCATGCAGGTACTATGTGCTCCTTTTACATAAGCTGGATTCACTCCATTTGCTCCATTCACAAGCTTATCTGTGAACGGGCGGCGCCTCATACACAACGCGCCGCATAACCGCATGGATCATCTTGGGTGACGTGTTGCAATTTAAAAATGGTGATCTGTGATCAAACTGGTCAAAAGGCGCGACGCGTTTAACGCGTTAAATCCATACGTGCGGAAAGGCGCGTAATCCGCCTTAACGCGCGGGGCACCGCGCACCACTAGGGAAACCGGTTTACCACAAAACATCCATAACTTACAAATTCTTAATAGTCCATACTAATATTATAATGCGAAAGTAACTCTGTCTGTCTGTCTGTCTGTCGCGCTTTCACGCCAAAACTAGGTACTGATCTGATTTCCATGAAATTTGGTACACAGATAGTATAGAGCCTGATAAAGGACATAGGCTACTTTTTGTCGACATGCCACGCGGGCGAAGCCGCAGGCGGAAGCTAGTATTAGTAGCAACAAAGAAGCTTCAGACAGTTTGTCATATCACACAGTTATTTTTTTAAATGTTATTATTTTCCCTATTTGTAATGTTCGCGTCAGGTACTCAGGTCACGAGCCCGGAGTTTGTTTACTACAGCGAAGAAAATGTAGGTACGAGTAGTAGGTACCACTTAGGTAATGAGTCATCCGGTGCGAACTGCGGCCGGTGCCAACTTCCCATGCTCGACATGTTTAGCGTCGTTTTAACTGAGTTATCTACACTTTTAGCATCAATCATTTGCGAAGCCGTATCATAAAAGCGCAGCTCTTCTCTTCTCTTCTCTCTGTACGATCCCGCTACCTGAGCCGAGTACAGCAAATACAGCCAGTACAGTCATGAGCAATAACATAGAAACGCCCTTAAAATTCAAATTCATGTAGCAACATTAAATCGCAACAATAAGTATGCTAACTGTGCGTAATAATTTTGTAATCGTTAAACTGTGTCAAAATTAACTAGGTACACATTTTTATCAAATTTTCGAAAAAATAATAATACCACGTACAATAATACGTTTAGTTTTTAGAGAAAATTAAAAAACATGTAAGTATATTAGTACAGTTTCAAAATTATGTAAACAATTACAAAGCAACAGTGCAGCTTGAGCTCTGAAATAAGTCGTAATTTGGCTTCAAAAGGAACCTTACATTGGGATTTTACCAAATTAACAAAATCAGTGTACATAAATATAGGATCTTATTATATTATTTATTTTTAGATTTAATATAATTAATTTGCGTTATTACATATTATGTTACAAAAAGTTAGCTAGTAGCCATCAGCGAGTGGCATCGACTCGCCTGTCGACTATTTTTCCCCAGTTGTAAGCGAAACTGTTCACGTAAACACTCTATTTCAATAACACAATTAAGTATGGGCGTCTCCTACATCATAACGTGAGGCGAACTTTGCACTAATTTATATTTTTATTTTGTATATTTATTATTTAATAGAAACATGCGGAAAGTTTTTTGGCCGCGTCGAAATTGGAAATTATCCCACGGGAACGTACTACTGCGATAAAAAGTAGCGTATGCTCTAACCCAGGCCCTGGTGTACGTGAGCGCCAAACATCGCTCAGCCGATACGTCGTAAACTGAAAGGTAACATACAGACAGAATTACTTTCGCATATATAATATTAAGTATGAGTGTTGAGGACGTGTCGGGTCTATACGGCTCGGGTCGTGGTGCGTCGGTGACAGACCAGCTCTCACCTCAGTTTGCAAGGGACGGCAGCTACTAACGACAGCAGCCCTTGGGTAGTCAGTAACACGTTAGCTTGAACCATACACTCTACATCGAGGACGAAGGGTAAAAGAAAACATTCAATGGGCATTATTTTAAAACTCCAGCTGCCCGCGTCGCCAACTATTTATTTTTATTATAAGGCCAGCGCGTCGGTCACTACACGCAGCCCGCGCATGGCTGCGCGCGCGCCTCTACAGGCTATACACCGTCCACACAGTGTTTACGCACTCAGCCCAAATTTTATGAGTTCATTCACGCATACGACGCCAATAAACGATTTATTACGAAACATTAATTAATTACCATTATTTAATAACGTAATTAGTAGATTTATTACCCTTCACGGCTATTTGTCCATTTTAAGTCTAATCGCGTCTTGTAACATTCCTAGTTCTTTACAATACGACTAACTTTATTACTATAGAGCGGTAAGACAGTCGTTGTTGGTCAGAATGTACGCACTGGTCAGACTGTGCGCTGGTTAGACTGCGCTAATCCCTTTGCAAACTTGAACAGAGATGTAAAAGATTGCGACGGGTCGACTGTTACAATCAATAGATCGGCCTTTTTATCTAGAGTCCCGAAGTGCGGACTAATAAACAATGTGCGAGCAATGTCAGTATTTTTGATAATTTAATAAGTTGAACATCCGCACAACAACCCGTCAGGGAGAGGCCGACCATCGACTAGTCGACCGCGTCACGGTTTGGTCTGAGCTTCACTGTCACGGAATTAGGACGATGCCACTAAGTAGTAGACGCGCGAACAAACATCATAGTAACTAATGGACGTTTCCTGTAACTACATACATATAGGTACATACTAAAAACATACATAGTTAGTAGATTGCTAGTCCACTAGTAAGCCGGCCATCTTCAGCAATGTTCGCAAGGCAGTAGTAAAAAAAACTCGTTTGTTCAGGTTCAGACTGACTTACTTTTAGTCTAAACGTGTATGATTGTATTTCTTTTTATTTAACATATTTTATTAGTAAAAATAGGTAAAGGTTAGATAAATTTCGTTTATTGACGTATAAAATATTAAAATTTTCGCTAAAAACATGTTGATTATTGTGACCTACTTTACTAATCTACAAAAACTTATTAATGATTGTATCTAATTGCTTCTCAGTATTTAATTTTGCATGCCGACCATTGTAATTGCTCATAATTCTAATGAGAAACCTTGTTGATTATAGTGGATTTTTTTAACATTTTGGTTTATATAATAGATTTAATTTCAAAACGGTGAAGGAAAACATCGTGAGGAAACCGGCATGTCCTAGAACCAAAAAATTCTAAGATATGGTGACATCTACCAACCCGCACTGAGCCCGCGTGGTGGATTACGGCTCGCTCCCTCTCACAGAGAGGAGGCCTATGTCCCAGCAGTGGGAGCATTATAGGCTGATTATGCAATATATTTAATTACATGAATCATTCGACTTTAGCCATGCGACCCTGGTCTTGTTTCTAGTTTTGAATAAAACATACTGTAAAGTACTTGTGCACAACATTCAATCTGAGAATAGAATATACCTAATTATTTAATGCTTGTTACAGGTATCAACCCAACTTAGATCACATAAGACAAAAACACTTGTATTTTTGGCCTAATCATCTGACATAATGATTGTGCTGATCACTGACCTAGTTTCAAAAGTAATATTATTGGGTACCTACCTACTTAATACGTTCCACAAAACTCATGCGAGTTGGAATATCGTGTGCTATATTATCAGCGGGTCATCGGAAGGTGGAGTCAATTGAAAACATCACGGGAATCATGTTCATTACAGCTGAACTCTGGCTTGCCTCAACGTAACTTGGATCATACAGAACAAAGTGGTAATTCCGTAACACTCTTACAATGGCAATGCCATTCATATTGACAGTTCACCAACTTAATATAATATTACAACGAAATAGTAAGTATATGTAAGTTTATAGCTTATTTATGTTTGTAAAACCTGTTTTATCTATAATGCATTATGATTTTTTTTTTCTCTCATCTCATCTTCACCACCCTTGGTTGACTGGTAGAGAATGCCTAAGGCATAAAGTCCGCCTTTGTACCTTTTTTTTGAGTGCGATAAATAGCAATTTCCTTTAAATCCATTGCTTCTAATAGGTTTGAAAAATGTCGTCTGCTCGAGTCATTCCATTCTAATACCAAAAACTAATACCACTGGTATTTGTTGGAACTCATATTTATTTTTTATTCCGAACGGATACCATTGTTTTAACGAATACCAAAAGAATGGAATAACTCGTCTGCTCAACAACGTAAAAGGCAAGAAACGTGTCTCAACTGTCAGAATGAAAGGCATTGCGATCAATATTGTAATTTTATGTGAGTAACGTGTTCAAGCATTTTATGCTACCGGATCTTTTCTGTGGGCCGCATAGGTAGGTATTAATAACATAATTTATTTTATTTTATTACAGTGCTGAAGAAAATAACACGTTCAGAATTACTTTCAAAGACGTAGGATTTATATTTATAGTCAGCTCAAAACTGTAACTATCAGCCAGAATATATGTGCGCTATCTCTGAAAATTATAATTGTTTACACAGGACAAGTGTTCAGATACAGCGAGTGAGATGCAGCGCAGTGTTGACGAGCACGGAGCGGCGCGTAGTACGCGCGAATTATAAACCGAACCGAGCAATAATGCGATGGTGATACATCTTAGTGAAATCAATCAGTTGAGACACGACTGGCGCGCCGCCAATTTGCCACATAAGAACTACGTGGAGAACGGCCCGTCTGGATGATTGTCGGCGTGTACCGGCCTAATTTTCTTCGGTGCTCAGCACTCGGCTTTCGGCGCTCAGCGGAATCGCATCTAGAATGGCACAAATAGAGCGGCGGACGAATCCACATAAATCTATCCTTCCCGACGTTAGCGGTTGTAAAACTATCATTATATTGATCGGCTAACGACGCGGTAAGGACAGCGGCCGGCAGGTGGCTAACGACGATTTAAACAGCGCTATCCGCGTCCCTCCGCGACCCTCCGCGTCGCTCCACGCCTTTGTGCGACTGTAACCATCGTCGTTAGCGAGACACGCACCTCCACGCACCGCTAGTGATGATGTTCATTGACGTAATGCAATACCGGTATATCAATGAAAGCTGAGCACAACGCGTCTTATGTCTGAAGTCATCGTGAGACACACGGCGTCGCCTTGCAATGCGGTGGTGGAAGTGATGGCGGTTGTCCAACGCTGATCATCGAGCGGCGACTTCAGCGGCCGCCGATCAATGGCTCGCTGAACTCGACTATAAATACGCGAGAGATATAGAGACGCGAGCGAGTCCCGTGACCGGCGCGCGCGCTCCACGCACATGCACCGCACGCGTCGGGGGAAACACCTCCCACATAACTGTACACTGTGCACGGGACGTACACACTTGCGCCTGGGGGGGGAGGAGTGAGGGGAGGAGGCGGGACGACCACGTGCGTGCTCACCAAACCTCCACCTTAATACCAAACTCTATTAATACGCGACTCAACATAAATTATTTTTAGAATTTGCCACGTAAAGATAATATTAGTTAGTAAACTTGGCTAGTTCCTACCAATGTTCCTGTTCACATGGAATTTAGTCTGAACATACGATTACGAGTAAGTAGTGGTATGTAAGTATGTAGCTACAGGCCAGGAGTGCTGGCGTGCTGCACTGCACCTGAATACTGTGGCAGGTCTACAATACTGTGGCAGCTTTACAAAAGGATCAAGGGGTTCATCAGTTCGGATTGAATTTCACCCACGTCTGAAAAAATAATATTTTACAAATATTCGCAACAATGACAATAATATTTTGTGATATCGTAGCAGGCTGCGCGTGCTAGGATGACGTGAGTATTCGTGGAAATTCCAAAACCACACACAAGGGAGCTTTCTGCTTTTCAATATTTATCACCGGAAATCAAAAGAGGATTTATTTTCTTACCTACATAATTTACTATTTTGTTTAAGAAAATGGAAAAGCTGTTACATCTTTAAAGGCTCGTGCAAACAGGCGCGATATCGCAGGCGCGACAGGCAGCGGTACCCATGTCGACAAAGGTACCGCTGCCTGTCGCGCCTGTGATATCGCGCCTGATTTGTACGGGCCTTTAACGCGTTCATGAAACAAACCATCTCAGGGCCAAACAGGGTCAGATAACGAATATTAAATTAATAAAGTAGTTAAACTCGCGACAATCTAAGAAGTCTGTTTTGACAGATATAAAAATGCATTGTGTAGCGATGAAAAAAAAAATTGGTTTCTTATAAACTGATTCTCGAGACATATCGATTGAACATACTTAGAGAGTTTGTAATCGACGACTTATCTACATTGATTAAAACCGATTCTCAAGGCATAACGTTTTATTGTATGTACGAGAACGAAACGTCAAAACGGACTTCTTAGATAGTCGCGAGTTAATGCTTCTGCAACGCTTTCTTTAGTATAAAGGGATGAATGGATCCCAAGCACAAACTTAAAATTGCAGTTGAAAAACATGTTCTCCCTTAAAGAATGCATGGGAGAACATTTGTGTATCTAGAGCCTACATAGCTGTGATAGTTTTCCTTTTTATTTCATTTTATATACTTACTGCCTTGAAATTAAGTGTTAGGGAGGTACCCTAAAAAACATTTGGTTTCATGATTTTATTTTACCAATTTCTACCACGGCGTGATTAATATGTATACGCATGCCAAATTACAGCTTTCTAGTACTAGTAGTCTCTGAGTTAAGCCGCGGACAGGCAGACGGACAGACAAACGAAACTAAAAGGCGAAACTATAAGGGTTCCTTGGTGATTACGGAACCCTAAAAACGGTTGAGAGGTCTCTCGGCATGGTTTGTTTACGAAACAAATCAATACCTAGTGTAGTGTATGGTTCAGCTGCCTGGATACCGGGCAAGCGCCGCAAGCGGGTGAGAAGTCCCACCGGGGTGGTGGGATTTCTTATTGAGCTCCAATGGTTGTGCGAACTACTTTTGAGACAATATTGGAAGATGTTTCGGCAACACTGCAATGGGCAAAATAAATCGGTAATTATTATTTGGTGATGACTTTAATTTTCACAAGTATTTTCTCTCGATTATGATGTTCTCCCATGGAGAAAGGTGATCAGATTGGAGGTCTGTGTCACTACCACCCTTCAATTTGACCACACCTTTCTGATACACCTGCATTATCAGTCAGTGAACACGAGCAGCGCACTTGTAAACGACACGGAGCATCTGATCAGCTGATAGTTTCCGCGATAGTTCGCCTAGCACACCACGACTGACTTAAACAAAGAGTTAAGTTCATTTGAATGATTTAATGAAGGGTAATGGTAAGTACGAATGACCTTGATACACTTTTGTGTACTAGCTAGCAACACCCACCAGTTGCAATATGGTGTAGCGTTGTGTGCTCGCAGTAGTCTGGTGGCTACATTATTATGTATACATAGGCTTCGTCTATACGATTTCCGAGATTCTCATCGGACTATGACAGTGAGGGAAGAGAGAGTGCACCTGTGTCTGCGCACACACTTGTGCACTATAACATCTCCCGCGCCGAAGGCTAGTCTCCGTTGAGATTGGCCGCCATGGCCGAAACACGGTCTGGAGGACTATATGTATATACAACGTGCCGCTACAATGGCGACATTAATTTAACACACGGGTAGGGCTAGTGGCCAGAAATCATAAAAATTATAATAAAATAAAATAATTGGTCAATTGCAAAATGTAAATTTTCAAACAAACTAAATAATAAAAACATAACCAAAATTGAGGTCAGTCTGTGTAAAAGATTCATTCATGAAGCTACCTACCAGCTGGCTTACGTTCTATCGGCCGACTCTTTGTCGGCGGCATAATTTCTAAGAAATTGCGCGGCTTTTCTTCTATTTGCCTCCAAATGACCTCTTCGCAACAGTTCTTTAAGTACAGGCCACTGGTTTGCTTATGGTTCTTTTTTTTTTTCATAAAATTTTGCTTTTACGCGCTTGTCTTTGCTAAAAAAGCTTCACCAATAACAATTTCTATTAGATACAAATTCAATGCTGCCATGATAGAATTTACTAATTCCATACTGGCATCTACTCCGACTATTAAATAGTAATCTGTGGCGCACATTACCGCACTAGTGCGGTAATACACAGTAAAAAGCACGCTTCCATAATACACTGCATTATGAACCTAAAAGCGGTTTAATAAGAGCCACTTTACGAGCAAGTATGTTGAAAAATACATTATTATTATTATTTTAGTGTTAGATGTATAATAATGTAAATTATTGAATTACTGTAAATAAATAAATATCTCGTGTCCGCCAATTAAAAGAAAACTTGCCTTGTTCCGTATCTACCTAATGTAGCACACGCTTGACATTTCCAGCAAAAAGCACTCTTCAATAATTGAGTGCCCGGCCTACCATCGACCAGTACCGACCGCGAGGCTTTTAACAAATTCTAGCCAATATTAATCTACACTAATATTATAAAGAGGAAAGATTTGTATTTTTGTATTTTTGTGTGTATGTTTGTAACGAATAAACTCAAAAACTACTGCGCCGATTTAAAAAAAAATCTTTCACCATTAGAAAGCTACATTCACCCTGAGTAGGGAGAATAGGCTATATTTATTGCTAGAAAAGATTAGGGATCCTTACTAAAACTCCAATAATGTAACCCAAGGTGTAAAAAAAATAGCTAAAATATTCTTTACATCGCGTGCGCTGCGAAAACTATTGAGGATAGAATAAAAACATGTACTACGACTTTGCAGAACACATTATTATTTACAAAAAGTGTCGCGACAGCATATGTCTAACTATTATAGTTATGCCACAATAAAAAATCTAATCTAAAATATTATAAATATGTGAAACACATTTAGTCACTATCGCTTTTCTCAAGTTCCATGATTCCCTCTATCATGGAACTTGAGGGAATCTTGGAACTTGAGGAACTGGGGCCGGGTTCCATATTAAAGTCTTCATCTTCCGATGGTTCAGGAAAATCCACATCTGTCGAATCTTCGCTCTCGTCAGATTCTCCCACACGTATAATTAATTCCTCCGTAAGCACATCCACGATGTGGTCACTTTTTATATAGCTTTCTTCTATAGATTTTACTTTGTCACATAGTTTTTTCCATTCCTCTGGTCCCATCATATTCACTTTTTCTTTAATTAAATCTATAACGCAGCCAATATTCCACTTTACGTTTTTACTACTCACGTAACCCTTTATAGAGGCCCAAGCCATTTCTATGGGATTTAAATCCGGATGGTACGGTGGGAGACGGAGAACATTGTGACCATTTTCCATCAAAATTTTGTCAACGGAGTATTTCTTTAAACGAGGTTTGTTATATTTTTATTATATCGTACAATTGAGGTTTCAACATATTGGAATCAAAGCTGATTCCATTTTTGGTAAGCCACTCTTGCATGTCGGATTTTCCGGAATTAGATGTGGGAGCCATATCATATTCTTTATTGTGGTATGGGGCGTTGTTTACCACAACAACGGAGTTCGGTGGGAGATTGGGTACCAATTGAGTTCGAATCCATTTCTGGTAATTTTCAAAATTCATGTCGTCATGATAATCTCCTGATTTTGTGCCCTACTTGAAAGTTAATAATGCATTGGGCACAAATCCAGCCTCTGACCATGAACGGCATGAACGATTACGACTCGTTGGCCTTTTGAGATAGGCTTTTTCAGACCTGATGTAGAACCGTCAGCCCAGCCCATGGGTTTTGCATGTGTAGCATGGACGTACGATTCGTCAGTATAAATGATTGGTCTATTTTGTCTTCGATATTCTTGGAGTTTTTTAGATTCGTAATTGATTCGTAACAACCGAATAGCTGATGTTTCTATTAAAATATTTCGGTTATTTTCTGTTTTTTTCCACTTAAATCCAATTATTTTTATTAATCGACCCAAACTTGTTTTGGATCCTTTAAAGTTAATATCTTGATGTAATTTTGCTCGTAACTTCTCTAAAGTTGGCAATTCTTTTTCAGTTAAATGAAAGTTATGGATACATCTCTTAATTACCCCTTTCTCAAAGTCGTCAACGTCGGAGGCAGGGTTACGGCGCGGTCTCTTACTCTTACCAGGGGTTCTAAAAACCACTAAAAACGGTGAAGATTTACTTTCTTTTATAATTCTTTGTACTGTCGATATAGACGTCTTTGTTGCCGCGGCCGTTTTTTTGTAAGCTTCGAGTATTTTAAAATCTTGTGAAAAATATTGAAACACGTTGTACACCAAACTTCTCGACTGTCTATTCAAAGTATTGCCTTTTCCTCGCGGCATTGTGATGGCTTAAAATAGCAAATAAGTTCAACACAATAACAAATCTCAACAAAAAACTTAACAAACAACGAAAACTTAACAAATAAAAAACAATTTAAAACAAAGAAACACTTCTTTTCGACTGTACTCGAGAGCAGTGTGAGCGCGTCGACGCCGCGATAAACGAATAGCGACTGAGCAGTCTATCACGAGACGCGCGCACACCAATGGCGTCGCTCCGGTCTTGACGCATTCCGCCCGCGCCTCACCTCGCACCTCCAAAGGGACCTAAAATATGCCTTCTGCGCCGTGGTCATCTTTCGTGAATCTTACTGTATAGCTCCAAAAAATATCGGCTCATACATTCAGTATACAATGGCTTTTTAGGGTTCCGTAGTCAACAAGGAACCCTTATAGTTTCGCCATGTCCGTCTCTCCGTCTAGTCTGTCCGCGGCTTAGCTCAGAGACCGTTGGTACTAGAAAGCTGTAATTTGGTATGGATACTCATATAAAAGACGCCGGCAAAGTGGTAAAAAAAGTCGTAAAAAAGATTTTTTTTTGTGTACCTCCCCTACACGTAAAGTGGGGATGGTTTTATTTTTTCTCGTCAATCCCATGGTGTGGGGTATCGTTGGAAAGGTCGTTTAAAAATAATGTGAGTATGTTATAACCATTTTTGGATTCAGTTATCCGTTTGCGGAATATTAATCTTTAAAGTGCTAATTTTTGTTAGAGCCAAGTGTCCCCCCCCCCCTGCCAGCTAAATGGTTGGGTTTAGATATGTGAAAAAAATCATGGCAGTAGTATATATAATATAACGAAATTAAAAGGAAAACTATCACCGCTACGTAGGCTCCACAAGTTACTGAGTAATAATCGACCAACTTAAATTTGCAGTTGTAAAAACATGTTCTCCCATACATTCTGTATCGGAGAACAAGTTTTTCAACTACAATGTTAAGTTTGTTTTATAAATTCATCCCAACTACGGAACCCTTCATTGTGCATGGTACGACATACACTTGGCCGGTTTTTGATGATATCTCGGTAGATATACCCCATATGTAGGTAGGTAGGTAGGTAGGGTAGGTAGGGTACGTAGGGTAGGTAGGGTAGGTAGGGTAGGTAGGGTAGGTAGGGTAGGTAGGGTAGGTAGGGTAGGTAGGGTAGGTAGGGTAGGTAGGGTAGGTAGGGTAGGTAGGGTAGGTAGGGTAGGTAGGGTAGGTAGGGTAGGTAGGGTAGGTAGGGTAGGTAGGGTAGGTAGGGTAGGTAGGGTAGGTAGGGCAGGTAGGGCAGGTAGGGCAGGTAGGGCAGGTAGGGCAGGTAGGGCAGGTAGGGTAGGTAGGGTAGGTAGGGTAGGTAGGGTAGGTAGGGTAGGTAGGGTAGGTAGGGTAGGTAGGGTAGGTAGGGTAGGTAGGGTAGGTAGGGTAGGTAGGGTAGGTAGGGTAGGTAGGGTAGGTAGGGTAGGTAGGGTAGGTAGGGTAGGTAGGGTAGGTAGGGTAGGTAGGGTAGGTAGGGTAGGTAGGGTAGGTAGGGTAGGTAGGGTAGGTAGGGTAGGTAGGGTAGGTAGGTAGAGTAGTTTAGCATGTATAGACGCTATACTATTGTTAGATAACATACTGTATATGTTACCGTTAGACTACTTAATACGTTAATTATGCACATTAACTAGGTAATCTGCAAATTACCATTACCAGTAGCAGATATCTGCACTTTACCTGATTAATCTGCATATTAACGAATTACCGTTAAATCACGGAAAACAGTGAGCGAAATACTTTTGTCTCGTTAAAAAAGTCGCTCCACCTGCCTGAGCCTCCTACCTTACGATCGTCGCTCCACCTGCCTGAGGGCGTCCTACCTTACGATCGTCGCTCCACCTGCCTGAGGGCGTCCTACCTTACGATTGCCGATTCGCGGTCTCCACTCAAGAACACGTCTACCCTAACGGTCATCGGTTCTACGGCTAATATGGCCGGCCCATTGCCAAAGTGGCAATGGGCCGGCCATATTAGCCTTTTAGCATTATTATCTTGCTTATTCTGTAAGTTATGTCCACAATTTTGGTTCTCTGCCGGATTACCTTATTCCGAATTCTTTCCCTCAGAGATACTTCATGCATAGGTCGTTCCATAGCTTGTTGAGCGACCTTGAATTTAGGTATGTACAAAACTATATTTTGTGTTTAATATATTTCTTATAAGTTTCTGTTTAGCGGTTTTGACAGTGCCTTTATTTTACACATACGCGCGTATCTCAAGCGCGGCTCGCGTATATAACAAACCCAGCGGGCCATTTTCCATAAATATTTGTTAAAGTTTTCGTTGTGTGTTAATTATTAATTTTATACATTTTAGTGACAAGTTTTATTCTTTTGGAAGTTTAGGTACATTTTTGTTTACCGCTATGCAATAGTTGGCATTGGGTTAATGTTAACAATTTCTTTTTATTATTTGCCTAAGTATACTGTGTGATGATGAAAGAATTCTAATAATAACTCAATCATTTACCAAACCATTCACCCATTTAGACATTTGCAGTGTTACTAAAGTCTAATTAAATCGTTTGCAGCCAAACATGAAATGTATTTTGTACATGTACACCCCCTACCTATGTAAAATTGATGCCAATAAATTATATCGTTTTGGAATGTGTTCATCAACGCCTTCAATTGGATACCCATATTGTAAATAATTGAAGACTTTTTTTATTTTTCACATTTGAAAATGGAGCCATAGTGCCACCATATTGTTTTCAAAAAAAAAACTTGCCTATATTACTCGGGATAATGTAAGAATTCTAACGATACCCCATACATCCAAATCCGTTCAGTCATTTTAAAGTTATGGTGGAATAAATAAACTCACATACATAATAAATAAATGAACCCTGAAAACATTACACTCCTTTTTGGGCAGTCGTGTAAAAAAACGACATCTAAAATAGTGTCACCAACCTTTTAAAAGAAGCTCCGATAATCAGTACCTTGGCAACAAAGTTCAGTTGAACTTTATAAATCTAAATGTATTATCTCTATAATTACGTTACTGTAGTATAACTTTTTCCTCGCAAGTGTGTTGAAATGAAAAGATTCGTATGAAACGCGTCTGCATTGATCATTACACACTAGTATCATAATATAATATTGTAATCATCTTCTCGAAAACGGCTCTAACGATTTCGGTGAAAGTTGCAATATTGGGGTTTATTCAATTCATTTTCTCTATTTTCACCCGAGCACAGCTAGGTTGACCAGGTACCTACAATTATTTTGTTCGTCGGCGGCAGCTAAAACGAATATAAAAGAATACTAATAAACGAATACTAGCACTTTGCCCACGGTTTCGCCCGCGTGGATGTCGGTTATTATATACTAAAACCTTCCTCTAGAACCACTCTATCCATTGGTGAAAACAGCATGAATATCGGTGCAGTAGTTTTAGAGTTTATCGCGATCAGGACGACAGACAGTCGCGGCGGAGGACTTTGTTTTATAAGGATACAAGCTATGAAGTGACAACTCTTTGATCACGCTGTACTTTAATAGAAAAAGTTTTCATACGAATTGTTTAATTTTATTTGAGGTTCCATATTCAAAGCACAGCATTCACCAGCGGGTCATAATTAATATCAGTACAATAGTATTGAGCCATTGAGCCACTTGCTCTATGTGGTTAGCATGACATATAATTTCCTTTTTGCAGTGTGCAGTGAGTGTGAAAGGGCCACGTGATTACTCGCAGTCACGTGTGTGCGAATGTCCTGTGCACCCACTCCGAGTAGCGGCGACTTACCTTGACGCGACCATTTTAATTCAGCTAATGGACGATGCTCACCTGATAACAAACATAATATTTCGTTAATTAATTGATCACCTGGAGAATCTTTTATTAACATTTATTTGCGGATATTTATTTATGAACGAAATGTAACTTGAAAATGATTGACGGGCATTAAGCATTCAATGTATGGACATGATCATAGTTGCGGTAACCGCTAACCTAGGGGCCATTTGTCAACCGGGACTACTGGTCAAACTTAACTTAAAGGTATACTTAATGAACTATTTATTTGGTTGATGATCTTAGACGCATAACCATCTAGAATATTCATGATGCATGAATTATAACTAAGTTTGTTTATTCAGGAACAATGCATTATATAGAATACCATCACCAAGTAAGTATTACTTGCGACGTTTACTAAGTAAAAGTTTTAAAATAAATAAATAGTAAATGATCCGTTTAAAAAGACAACTCTGTAAGCTTGCAAAGTTGTAACAAGAGTTCATCATTAAGTATCAGAGATGAAAATTATTTATTTATTACAGCATGGAAGACTTAGCTAAAAACAAAAAAAAAAAGGAAACAATAGTCGACAGAAAGCAAATTACAAGTCTTCGCGTTTAGACTTAAGGGGCCATACAACCTCAAATTGCTTAGCATAACCCTCCGTTATGTCGAAAAGACTGCAGTATCGCTCACACTCCGACTCGCTCACACTCAGTCCGCGAGTAGTATGGTGTGAGCGAGATAAAAAGTGAATTTGAGCTGCTCTTAAAATAGAATTTGTGTTGTGAACTTACAAGCAGTAACATAATTATTACTATAAACTATATTGAATACTTAAAACTAGTAAAATAACCACTGTCTTGTATATGTGATTGAAAAGTGAGAGAAAAATAAATAAATACTATAATACCTAATAATTAAAAAGCACTGCAGCTATTTAGCTGGTTGTAAAGAAATCCAAATCATGTTGTTTACATATTTTATTAAAATTTTTGCTTGCACGCACAAGTAAGTTCGTTGTACCGACAGCATGATCGGTAACCGCTAGCCATTTGTCAACCGGGACTAAAACAGTCACTGATTCTAATTACAAAATAATTCATCTGTTTGACAGTTTTCCCTATAATTAGTAGAACTATGAGGTGGGTACACATAAGGGTTGTATAAATAGAAATGCTTTGTTTGGAACATTGAAATAAAAATAAATTATAATAAAGTTATTATCGAGATTTTTAATAGGAATAAATAGTCAGCAATCTCACGTAGCTCTTCGAGGGGTAATAAATGATACTTCTTACAGAGTTGGAGATAAACTATTATGTATTACTTACTCATTTATTATTAAGACAATTTACATTTGGACCAGATTATAAATAAATAAGTCTGACGCTTTTACATTAAGTACATGAGTACCACGTAGTGTAAGCACAGAATAAATAAGATTAGTCTTGTGGTGTAAGCATGTCTCTTTACCTATGCTAAATAATTCTCTCATTTTACCCCCCCCCCCGCACCCCCCCGCACGCACCCCCCCCCCACTTTCCACCTGCCACGCACTTCCTCGCCGGGAAGTCGCGGAAAATGTGCTTCATTGACGAATTAGTAATTACAACATCACGGACGCAGTCTTCGTAACGTTCACCAAACCGGACGACCACGCTTCCGTACCGCAGCTAAAGTTTCCCCGAAATATTTGTGAAGCAAACCCAGACGTGCCCACGGTAAACACGCATGTGCTCTGTATCCGCGCGACTTCCCGCGGCGCCGAGTACTCTCACCAACAACCCGCAGACATATTATTATTATTACCAATAGAAAAGATAATAAAACCAGCCATTCACCTACACACGAATATTTAAATCAGGTATTAGCATAAATATGAGGCAGTGGGGGGCAGTAGTGGGTGGGCCGAGAGCCTCGCCATACATCGGAGGGGCTAGCTAAGCCTTCTCTTAATACAATTAACTCGGCGATTCGTTCAGCGCTGGCCTGTATAATGGCGTTGGCGGCCCGGCCCAGCAGTTACTGTCCTGATAACCGAAACATTATGATAACCGAAACATTATGACCCTCACTTTAGAGCGCTCCCACATACTGTTCTGCTGACTCCACGTATTTCCAGTTTTGCCAGTGTTGTAGGCGGTTAAAGTAATAATTTTAACATAATGCTTTCGTTAGTTTGCAACTAAATATAAAAGAATGTTTAACATGACAGTTGAGTTTGTACCCGCGGCTACGCATCAAGCTATATATTTCCAGTTTATGTTGATCTCGCATTATATAGGATTTCCGTACAATGCGGGGTCAGCTTATACTGGAAATGTATAGCTAGATGTGTAGCCGTGTGTACATACACCCAGTTTTGGCGGCATCGTGTGCCCCGTATGTGTTCGCTCTTAGTGCAGAGTTCACGCGCTGGGTCGCAAACGGAGTGTGAAATAACGTCCAGCACAAAGCCTGCGCCGGCCACTACGGGTATTACAAGTTCGCCGAACTGAGGTTTTAAAATGCATTCCGTTTATTTGAAACTGAACGTTTACAGGATACAACTGGATATATCGTATTAAAACGTACTAAAACGTTACTTTCTGAAGTTTGTTGTAAAACTTTTCTAAAAATTGCTGTCAATTGGGCAAGTAGCAACTTTGATGTAGAATTCGATAGGTAATGGCTGGAATCTGGCACATTTTAGGGGTGACTCCCGCCCCCCTCCCCTCATGGGGCCCTGGGGTGGCGCGGGTCCGTGGCGGGCCACACGCGACCTACATACACACTCGTTACAATAAGACGATGCTCATCACTGAAGGTCGTTCACCTGCTGAGCCGTGGATGTTTGAGGATCAGGAGACTATTGGGCGACCTACTCGTAATGAACGCAAAGTAATGAGCGCAGGGAGTCACGCAGGCACGAGTAATTAGCGACGCACGTGGCGGAGTACTGTCGCACTCGGTGCGCGCAGTGCCTCGCAGTGCTCCTGGCAGCCAGGCTCGTGGCCTGCTCACTGCGCTCATGCCGCAGCAGCTCAGTGCTCCTCTGTCTCACTCTAACTATCGACCCGTCCGGGAGTCAATTGGCGTTATCGTCACACATTTTGCTCAGCTCGGGATTCGTACGTGCTTTCTTTTAATTTTTGTGAACAACTGGGACGCGCTCCGTCGACAACTTCTAGCTTTCTTTTTGTAAGAAAATGTGTTGCTGTTCGTCTGAACACTAGCGTAACGTACCTATCTACCTAGGTACCTAGACTTTTTTAACTCCTTAACTTTTATGAACACGCAATCCACACATCCGTCTATCATCATTTAGTCGACTTGCTATGACATTATTCATGGTATTTTGAGTCAGAAAACCAGTCACAGCTGTTTTTTCTGTTATTCCACGTGGTATGACTTGAATGTCGCAGTCATTAGCCGCCTGCCCTAATCTTCGTTCTTAAGTATAGTAACGTAGGGTCACGCAGCGCGCTCACGTCGCTGATCGCTTTTAATTTTTCGAATAAATTCTATCTGACATTTCAATTAAGGGATCCCGCGGCGGTGAGTGTTATGTGTAGTATTGAATCCAAATCCAGTGCGAATAGGTCGGTAGCGAGGGATAAAGTTTCGTGTGAGGGATTACTTCGACGGGTGTAATTAACGGCTGAGGCGGCGGACCATCGCCACGCCACGGGCCGCACTGCATCCCCGCTTGGGCCGCGTGGCGCGCTCGTCCATCATGCCGCATCGCTCACGGACGAATTTATTGCTGAGTACTTGTCGCTGATGTATCGCCGAACATATCGGTTCTATTAAGAGGAAATAGGTTCGATCCCCTCCCGGACAAACGCTCTCGCCTGTTTTCTCTCTGGTTTATGACCTTAGAGCAATGATTTTTTACAGTAAAATAAATACCAACTAGTTTTATACCCCTATGTTTTCCGTTTTGAAGATAAATTATCTGTAGAAGGACTAGAACCCTCAGAAAATGCTCAAAATTTCCTTTTTAGACCGCTGTCATCAGAGGCCTATTGTACAAATTTGACAACTATTAATGAAAAAAGAAAAACGCACACAAAACGCAAAAATAGGGGCACAGTAAATATCCTTATCATTCAATTTATAAAATATATTTTAAATTGGTCCAATATTGGAGGAGGAAATAGACGAGAGCCGAACCTCGAATTGACTTCATCATGGATTGATTAAAATGACTTTTTGTATGGAGAACAGACCGACCCTATTAAAATGTCCTCTTAAGGTATCGTGCGTTCTCAACGCGAGTGACGTCACGCGCGGCTCTGCTATAGCTCGGTTAGTTAACGAGTGGCGCGGGCGCGTCCCGCGTTCAATATAAACAGGATGCCGCTAACGAGCGACTACGAACAAATAATAAATTAAAAGTGCACGTTGTTTCAGGCATCGCCACATCCTTGCGCACATGCATTGTATTGAATCACTTCCGTAGTTTAAATTTCACACGTCACAGTGATGAACTGCTGAGTACGTCACAGTCACGAACACTCACGCCACGAACTGTTGAACTACAAGTAATTTTCGTAGGTATTAGAGAGTATACGTAAACAGTTAGACATTGGTTATTGTAAAGTAGTCTTTATTGGTAAGTAGCCTCCGGACCCAGCTTCGCCCGCGTAGAATGTCATGTTGTCGATGAAGAGTAGCCAATGTCCTTCTCCAGGGCAAGGACTACCCCTGCCATGCGCCAAACATCCAAATCCGTTCTGCCATTGTAGCGTGAAAGCGTAACAAACACACTTTCGCATCTATAATATTAGTGAGGATTTGTCACCATATCATATAATACGAATAGATTGAATCCGAGGCAGGAAGTCCCCGTGAGCGTGGCGGGGCAACATGAGCCTACTGCGATAGCAAACTTGTTTGTTAAACATTTTAAACATGAATCTCCTCTTGGCTCCGCATCGCAGGTGGTCGATGCTGAGGATTGTCTGAAGGCGTTAAATGTCAGGTTCTCAGCAAAAGATGTTGCAACTGTTATTAAAAATATGGTTAGGGGCAAGTCACCAGGGCATGACTACCTCAGCATCGAGCATCTGCAGCATGCAGGCGTTCACCTGCCTAGGGTTCTGGCGATGTTCTTCTCGCTCTGTCTAAGCCATGCTCATCTTCCCTGTGACCTAATGAAAACTGTGGTTGTACCTATTGTGAAGGATAAGACTGGGGACACATCAGATCTCTCGAACTATAGGCCCATATCCCTTGCTACTGTCATGGCCAAGGTACTGGACAGTTTGCTTGATAAGCATATGGCGACTCGCATCGAACTGCATGACGCGCAGTTTGGCTTCAGACCTGGTCTCTCCACAGAAAGTGCCATACTGTCTCTCAAGCATGCTGTCCAGTATTATACGACTAGGAAAACGCCTGTTAATGCGTGTTTCCTAGACCGTTCCAAAGCGTTTGATCTGGTGTCGTACGAATTGCTGTGGCAGAAACTATTGACTGATACTTCAGTGGATAGAGAAGTTATAGCAATTCTACGATTTTGGTATAACAATCAGACAAATTGTGTAAGGTGGGCAGAATCGTTATCGGATGTGTATAGGCTGGGGTGCGGGGTGAGGCAGGGCGGCCTGACCTCCCCTCGCCTCTTCAGTCTGTACATAAACCGGTTGATCGTTGAGCTCAGCAACGCCTATCAAGGTTGTTATGTGGACGGAGTATGCGTCAACAATATTAGTTATGCTGATGATATGGTGTTGCTGAGCCCCTCGATCAACGCAATGATGAGCCTGCTTACGATATGTGAGAGGTACGCGGAGGCTCATGGGCTCTGATACAATGTAAAGAAAAGTGAGGTACTAGTCTTCAAGTCAGGCTCTAAAAGTTACCCTATTGAACCGCAGTTGAAACTTTGCGGAAGTGCCTTGAAACAAGTCACTTCTTTCAAGTATCTGGGCCACTGGGTTTCTGACGACCTGAAAGACAACTTGGATATTGAGCGTGAGCGCAGGGCGTTGGCTGTCCGCTGCAGTATGTTGGCTCGCAGATTTGCGAAATGCACGACTGAAGTAAAGGCTACACTATTTACTGCGTACTGTCAGTCGTTCTATACATGCAGTCTGTGGGTCAATTACACGCAGAGGGCATACAGCACCCTGCGCGTTCAATACAATAATGCTTTCAGGGTGCTGATGGGGTTGCCGCGCTACTGCAGTGCTTCTGGCATGTTCGCAGAGGCGAGAATAGATGGCTTTCACGCCATCATGCGCAAGCGTTGCGCTTCCATTATGCGCAGGGTACGCGCCAGCCCCAACAGCATCCTGAAAACTATAGCTGATAGGTGGGACAGCCCCATACTGGGACATTGGATACGCCTACATGCCACTGTGGCGTAGTAATTAAGCGTTTGTATTGTCTGTCTGGTAGGTGTAAGTACTAACATTAGTTTCTAAGTCGTGTGTATACTAACCAAATGGACTATGTATAAGGTTCGAAAAATAAAAGATTTATATTTATTATATCACTTCAGAGCCTAGTTTTATAAACTGAAGAATTTTATTTTTACAGAAAAATGTTGCTCTGATATAGCTCGACCCTCAATGTGTGAATTATCACAATATTTCATGCGGACAGTCGCTCTCGGCGACAACTCGACGGCGGAAACTTCATCATTGACAGCCTTAAAATACATTATGTCGGTTTTAAAATAGCCGGATGACAAAGAGCAGCTTCCACGTAGCATCGCTGTCAAACGCGGCGCGCGCGCATCCACAAAGACGCTCCGCACACCGACCGCCGCGCGCTGGGACAAGCATTGGCTCCACAGGGTAGTGTGTGTACATTTAATGAAAATGATTGCTTAGCAAATTTACTATCAACTCAAATTGTCCCGCAATTCAATTCAGAACTGTAATTCTTTGTCCATTGAATAAATTGGCTCACTCAACTCATTAATTTGTCGAAGTGTTTCAATCTGCTCAACAATTAACTCCCAGTTACTTTCTTCTTCCAGCGCACGTGTACAATGGAAGCCCTATCCAAATCACATACTTCACATTTCAGGAGGAAGGAGTAAAGATGTCACATCTACACTATTTAGTAGATATTTAGTGAAGACAGGTGCCACTTTGTTTGACTGCGTACTATTTATTTGAACAAAAAAGTTAAGTTACAACGTATTTGATTTCTGATGTAAGTACAGAGTTTGCTACCTGTGCACCCCAGTCTGATGTAAGTACAGAGTTTGCAACCTGTGCACCCCAGTCTGATGTAAGTACAGAGCTTGCTACCTGTGCACCCCAGTCTGATGTAAGTACAGAGTTTGCTACCTGTGCACCCCAGTCTGATGTAAGTACAGAGTTTGCTACCTGTGCACCCCAGTCTGATGTAAGTACAGAGTTTGCAACCTGTGCACCCCAGTCTGATGTAAGTACAGAGTTTGCAACCTGTGCACCCCAGTCTGATGTAAGTACAGAGTTTGCAACCTGTGCACCCCAGTCTGATGTAAGTACAGAGTTTGCTACCTGTGCACCCCAGTCTGATGTAAGTACAGAGTTTGCTACCTGTGCACCCCAGTCTGATGTAAGTACAGAGTTTGCAACCTGTGCACCCCAGTCTGATGTAAGTACAGAGTTTGCAACCTGTGCACCCCAGTCTGATGTAAGTACAGAGTTTGCAACCTGTGCACCCCAGTCTGATGTAAGTACAGAGTTTGCAACCTGTGCACCCCAGTCTGATGTAAGTACAGAGTTTGCAACCTGTGCACCCCAGTCTGATGTAAGTACAGAGTTTGCAACCTGTGCACCCCAGTCTGATGTAAGTACAGAGTTTGCAACCTGTGCACCCCAGTCTGATGTAAGTACAGAGTTTGCAACCTGTGCACCCCAGTCTGATGTAAGTACAGAGTTTGCTACCTGTGCACCCCAGTCTGATGCAGGTACAGTGTTTGCGGCCTGTGTAATAGTCTGTGCACCAGTTTAAGCCAAGTTCAAGTCAAGACTCCAGCCCAAAACCAGTGCTGTATTATTTGTGCTCTAAAGCCACTGCAGTAAGTTCTGCGATGAGTCGGCGTTCTTGAATGAAGTGAACCGAGAGAGCACGCAGAGCTAAGGCTTCGCCGTCCAAATCCCTCGCACTGTGTTACAAACCGAATTCCAAATTCCAAACAAAATGGAACAATTCACCTTCATTGCTGCCGTGGTCTAAGATCCGCAGAGGAACGACCTTCACCAAATTAAGTATGTTAAAAATTTAATCCAGTGTGGGTTGGCTAAAAATATCCTGGCCAGATAATGATTAGTAGGTAAAAAATTAAAAAAAATTACTTCTATGTAAATAACAGTGACAGGAACTTATTATTACAACATAAAGAACAAGTGGGCACAAAAAAATTGAAGCTAACTCAAAACCTACCTTAGCAAAGTTAATCAAATTTATAAGGGTCCACGGCGCAAGCTTTGCCGTCTAATAAATGAATAAAATAGTCGGTGGCAAAAACGAAAATTGAAAAGGAAAGACTTGACAAGAGAAATTAAAGTTATTTTACACTTTTTTTGTATTTAGTCGGTAACTTGTTGCTAACTTCGCTTAGTAACTTGTTGGAACTCGTCGAGTAAGGTGCGTGCTTTTGCGGGCAAATTTTTGTGCAAATTTGAAAGTATATTCTGTGAGATGGCTAAAACACAGGGTAGTTTACTTTATAACATGTAATAGAAAATTATTTGTAGAGTATAATAATGCTAGTGTCATTGCTCAGGGTCTTTTAAAACTAAAGTTATGATGGTGGGCAAAGTTATCCAGTAATGTTCCGACCTATGATTTACAACATTGCCCGCCATCAAAAAAGGCTTAGGGTTGGCACGTTACGAAACCTTGTATTTTATTTCTTTTATTCCTTGTATTTTAATCAAACATAATAAAATAATATAATTTATGGCTACTGCTGAGCTTATTAACTTTTAAACATATATTAGGTATTTAATTAATCAAATTCAAAGATGACATTAGTTATTGGGTACTGAGTGAGTACATGCTCCACACTACCGTATAATTTGAACTTTTTTGTTATTATTTTACTGGTAATGAGCGTGAAACATATTTCTTTTTATTTACCTAAATACAATCACATTATTTAAAATTGAATTATATTGAATTGTAGAAAGGAAAAACGTCAGAATATTTTTTACCATGTGCCAACCCTAGCATTTTTAAAACGCGAAATGTGGATTGTATGAATTACAAAAAAAAAAAACCGACTTCCAAAAAAAACACAAAAAAAGTGAAAAATAACTTTAATTTCGGAAGTCGGTGGCAAAAAACGGAAATTGAAAAGCAAAGACACCGACTTCCGAAATTAAAGTAATTTTTCACTTTTTTTGTGTTTTTTTTGGAAGTAGGTTTTTTTTTTTTTTTTTGTAAATTTTTTTTATTTTATACTTTTTAGTTGTGGTACCTACCCCACACAAATTCGAATACCACTACCTGCTATGTAACTAACAGTGACGAGTCAAAAAATAAATCGTCTACATTATACTAAGTGGGAAAAAATACGTAATATTGAAGCTAACTCAAAAACTGAAGCATGACCTACCAAACAAAAAAGAATCATCAAAATCGATTCATAAGTGGCGGAGTAATCGCGAAATAAAATTGTATTTAACAAACAAAAAAACATACAGACGAATTGAGAACCTCCTCCTTTTTGAAGTCGGTTAAAAAATAATTTTCAAAATCGGTCCACAATTATTGACGAAAATATCGAAGAACATACATTTAAAAAAACCGGCCAAGTGCGAGTCGGACTCGCGCACGAAGGGTTCCGTACCATTATCTATAAAAACGGCCAAAAAAATCACGTTTGTTGTATGGGAGCCCCCTTAAATATTTGTTTTATTCTGTTTTTTTTTTGTATTTGATGTTATAGCGGCAACAGAAATACATCATCTGTGAAAATTTCAACTGTCTGGCTATCACGGTTCATGAGATACAGCCTGGTGACAGACGGACAGACAGACAGACAGACAGCGGAGTCTTAGTAATAGGGTCCCGTTTTAACCTTTGGGTATGGAACCCTAAAAACATACTTAAAGTCGAACATAGAACCTCCTCCTTTTTGGTAGTCGGTTAAAATTGGAATCCAGTTTGCAGTATCGGTCCATACAGCAATCAAATGAATGCATCGGAACGTGTTCATCGCTAGCAATTGTGGAACATACATAAAAACAACAAAACGAATATCGCGGCAGTATCCGAGTGCTCAACATTCCGTGTCGCTCAACTCGCTAAACTCGCTCATCATGCTCGACGCATCGCCGCGAGCGAACCACGTTTTCTTCAAAGTTCGATGCACATGTACCTTAGTAAGAAAATTGCTTGAATAGGGTCACGCGACCGCGAGCTGTTTAATCTCACTTTTAGTTTATGCTTTTTAAACTTCTGGTACGTTCCCATGAAAACTCCAGACTGCCCCGTTGGCGTCGTGGTCGCAAGCGTGACTGCTGAGCATGGGGTCCTGGGAGGTCCTAAGAATTTCTTAATAGCAGCCCGGAGTTTGCAAGTTGGCGGTATGATTCCCCTGTATCTCGGAAACTACGTTAAGCCGTTGGCACTGCGGCTTTTTTCTCTTCGGACGTGTCGAATTGCCGTTCCATCGGACTAGGAGAGTGAGGGAAGGAAGAGTGAGCCTATGTGAAGATTAGCCACCATAGCCGTAATTCGGTCCGGAGAACTACAATCCAGAAAAATGTTTAATTATAATGATTAGTTCAACCTTAATTTTTTCATATGCATCGAATCTTGTAAGTTGTGACAAGGGTCGTTTCAAAAGCAATGATCGCAAATGTTCCACACAGCGGCATCAAGTCGGGGCGCGGACGTGGCCGGCATGCCAACAGCTGCACATGCTGTCACGAGCCGCGGAGACAGCCAGAGAACTCGCCGTGATGAGCACCCGCCGCGGAATACTGATAAGCGCACATTCCTGCAGCCGAAATGATGCGGCCGTCACTCGGACGTGCTGTATAAACACAGGAGGGTATTGTGGACGCAAATTATTGTGGCAGTGAGATGGATGGTTTCTTTTGCAAGCAGTTGTCGAAGGACAGAACTCATGGTCCTACGGCTGCGTGAATGGCCCTCGGATAGTTAAGACTAAATGTTTGGTTTCGCGGCGCGTGCGCTGTGCACTGACAGTTGCTAATTGAGTTAGTGCGGCGCTGAGCTGTGTTGGCACGCCGCGGCGGCGCGGGCATGTAGGTCACAGCAACATGGTGCTGCTCGGGTGTCATTGCCACCGCCGCACGTGCCGCAGTGTGGCAGAACACTGCCACCAGCCCCTCCGCCACATAGCACAGACATCGTCTAGACGACATCATCCGCCCTCGTCTCCGCTACTAGTTATCATTAACACACTTAAAGAGAAGTAAGGGTAGGTATTTTTCCGGGAGCCAATATTGTGTTTTGTCTAGACAAGAGTCGTTGCCAAAACCAAGTCGTTCCCTTCGTCGTGGACTTTAGGTATACTTTACCATTTTTGCGCATATTAACGATAGACCGAACAGAACGTGAATCACCAATTTATCATATTAGCACGACAAGTGTTTAGCCTGTAGTTGGCCGGTGGTCGGAGTTTCGAAACGCGCGCGTCCGCCAGACGACGCGTGTTTCACACCTCGCACCCGACGCGCTGCGACTGTGACAACACCACTGTGCTCTACGAACAGAGAGACTTGATATCACACATCACATACCTACATGTTCTACGAACACAAACGCACAATCGAGATCATTCACCATCATTTTTGGGCTAAATGTGAAAGTCAACCAAAAAAACCAACCAATGCCAACCAAGAAAAAGCTATATTCCGAAAGAGTATATTTGGCTCTTCATTTTTTATTACTACAAGCTTTTATTACTATTAGCTTATTACTATTACTTTAATTAGATTACTATTAATTATTTTAACAAAAACATACTGAAACAGTATTTTTCAAAATCGTATAACAGTGCGAGAAGTGCCCTAAAGGTTTGGTTCAAGAGTGAAAAGTGAAAAAATAACATGTTCTAACGGAATATATCATTGTATGGTACTTTCATAATTTAGCCCAAAATGAATGATCTCCTTTGAGTTTAATGATCAACTCGGCACCTTCAACATTCCTCTTGAACCGCAAAATGTGCAGCTAAAACAATTTTCATAGTGGTATCTAGCACGAGTCGGTCTAATGAAATTATTCGCATCATTAATGAACCCTCGTTGGAGCCAGCCCCGCCAGCCCCGCCAGCCCCGGCCGGCTCACTGGCTCACAACTAACGAAGCACACAAATACAGCGCCAGCTCGAGGGCGAATAATAATCGCAGCAGAAGTAAAAAATTCTTCCAAAATGCGGCCGCTACGTTATGAAACTAACGCCTCGTAGCGTATAAGCACGCTTCTTTCTTTATTAAGAACGTACACTCAGCTGAACATTGTGTTGAAACTTCGAGCGCCATAACAAACTTATGTTAGTTTTGTATCAAAATGCTAAAGTACCTGTGTAACTACTGGACAAGTTCGTCGTGTGGACAAGGACATACAGAGCGCACTGCATAATAATGTTTTATTATTTTGCTAGGCAAAGAAAATCCACCACTTAAAGCTAAAGATATTGTATTTCCGGCTATTGTTTACGAGTTTGAGAGAGCAGTTATTGATGTTGTTTTTAGGGTTCCGTACCCCAAAAGGAAAAAACGGAACACTTATTATAAGATCACTTTGTTGTCAGTCCGTCTGTCTGTCAGTCTGTCAAGACCCTTTTTCTCAGTTACGCGTGGAGGTATCAAGTTGAAATTAATTTCAAATACACAGGTCTACTATCCCACGGAGCTCTAAAAAAATCAAGCTTCAAGAGTCAACGCAATAAAAAATAAGGCTAAGTACTTATGCGACTTATTTATAATACTCGCTAGTAAATCGAAACCTGGTACTTCCCGTTCACCTAGAATCATAAAAGGGAAATGCTCATTTGATAAAGAGATGCCGAGAGACGCCCAAGAAAAAAAACAATTATGGGCATTACGGTTGACATCATAGATAAAGAAAAAAACACAGGCAAGAAGCAAGGTCTCTTACAACGACACGCAACGAAACCAGCTCATCGACGTCATCTACCAGAGGGAAATGAAATTGTTTATTCGAGGTCGCAGTCTCTTTTAAGGTCCAGACATAATCTTGGTCAGGCCTTATGAGGACCATGTAGATTAATGTCTGAAATGGTCTTTTGAGGAAGGAACCACACAGATTTGAGTGGACCAGTCCAGTCAGTGCAAGTATTTGTCAGTAACCGAGGAGCTCAACTCAGAGCTTAAGGAGCTCAACGACTCGACGAAAAATACCAAAGAAAGGACAATTGGGTAGGCGGAGTTGAGTTGCGAGTGCGATGCACAGCAAGATTGTGTTTGTTCCTGGTATTTATACTATGAATATCGGACATTGTCTTAAAATTTGATATATCTTTCTGTACATAAAACAGGTTTTCAAATATATATTGTGAGGCTACAGTCAGAATATCTACTTCTTTGAATTTTTCTATAAGGGAATCTCTTGGACCTAGGTTGTAAATGGCTCGAACAGCTCTTTTCTATAAAACAAAGATAGTATTAATATCCGCACAGGCTCCCCAGAGAAGAATCCCATATGACATAAGACTATGAAAATAGCTAAAATTAACAATTCTAGCTGTATCTACGTCAGTTATCTGTCTAATTTTTTTAACAGCATAGGCAGCCGGACTTAGCCTTCCTGACAATTTTTCTATGTGTGGGCCCCATTGTAATTTGCCATCAATTTCCAAGAAGGTTATTCTAAGGGAGCTAGGTACACTCCACAGTGATGGTACCTACAAGGCAGAGCACATTATACGTGTGCCTGATTACCGTAGGGGCTGGAATTAGGCTACAGCCTGGGTCAAGTCCGTGTTTAACGAGAATCAGTTTGGACAAAAGTGTGATTTAAGTGACCGGTAGTGGTTGAAGAAAGATTTGAAATCAGCAACTGCAGCCGTGTCTAGACAACAAAAACTTTCTTATTTTTCTTATCCTAATCCTAACTAATATTAACAAGGGGTGCCTTGTTAATATTAGTCACCAGAGCTATCCGTACTATTAACGACCTTCAAACTCAGATTGATGTGTTTACATGTTGTTTTAGTGAATTCGCAAGGGTATTACTATTTATATTATGCTACAAGCAAAATAATACTTAATTTTAACTTTATTTTTTGTACCATGTTTTTGATAGTAATTATGTAATGCTATGTTTTGTGTGTTTTCTAATTTGGTTGTAAGTATTTTAGTTCTTAGCTGTCGCATTAGGGTAAACCCTGTAATGATAGTTTAAGGAGGATGCGCACAGGTGGCCTGCGTTATTAAAATTTTCTTACGCTCTTTGCAATTTGCAGGTCAGTATCAGGTTGTATGTTGATCTAAATATTATTTGCGGCCGTAACAAATATGGATTTACAGAATTATAATCATTTAGAATCAGCAATACAACTCTCTAAGTTCATGTTTACATGATCCCCAACATTGCTCTTTCGTTGAGTTTGGTGTTTGCCTGCTAAGTGAGAAACCATTTCTCAACCCAATACACCATGAAAACACATTGTTCAAATTGTTGCCCTTGATTGTGGTTGTAGGACAACTTGCCAGAAGAAGCTCCGCCAGACCAGTTGTATTCGGGGCTTCATTCAGTTCGCGTTCCTGGCTGTTTTTGTCCAGGCTGATGGTTTGTCTAAGGTACGCTGGCTTTCAACTTCGATTCAGTCGGTGCTATTAATCAAGCCCACCTTTAGCGCTTTACAATGTCAATGTGCGTTACAATGTCAAATTTACAATGTGTGTTTTGACAATGTCTATTTATTTTATTTAAGTGCCTATGCATACATATTGTGCATACAACTGATTTACAGCCATCACCTTACACTTCAGGAAATCTATTATAAAATACAATAGACGTAGATTATATTTAGTAACCTATTCCGCTTAACTATTCCTCAAGAGACTGAGACAGAAGACAGAAGAAAGTTGATAAGAAGAGAGGTGATTTCTTACAGGGTTTCTTATGATTAAATTATAAATATTTTATCTCTCGAGGAATAGTTAAGCTGAATAGGTTACTAAATATATCTTCGTCTATTGTATTTTTTCTCTGCTATTATTTTTTATTAAATTTGTTTATCAGCTGTAGGTATACTATATTGTGTGGCTTTTAGTCTGTGCTACTTAAATTATGTATTTTCTTTCTTACTTCTATGTCAGCAAGCACGATGATAACATGACTTATTTAGTAATGACGTGTGACACCGACTGTACGATAACCGACAAAAATCGATATCGATGTCTTGTGTAATTATAGGTACCTTCTTAGTTGGCGTTTTTGTCGTAGTTGGGTTAAGTTTTTAACTTTATTTACACAAATATAACTAACATAATTATTAACAAACTTATATGGGTTGGGTTGTTTATTTTAATAAAAATCAGGATTTGACGAAAAATCCGTATTTTAAATCATAACGGATTTGCATTCGTGACGCGGCATGTGGACAGACGCACATCGCGCCGCGCGACGCGGCTACTACGTGTGAAACGTGCGTGCGGTGCGGCCGGCAGCGGGAGACTCCCGCCCGCACAACTTCTCCGAAGTTAACGATTTTAATATAAAGTGCATAATAATAGGCGCGACGTGGGGCGCGGGCGCAGCCGCCTCCCACGCGTGTTCACACCACTACACGAATATTAGTGTTTAATAGCACCGCAGTATTCCTACTGTGTCAGTGGCTGCTACAATTGGTATTGAATTTAATAAGTATCATTGTTAATGGCACTGCATAAAAAAATCCGCAAAGTGGTTGCGGCCCCGACCCGGGTCCTACACTGCGCGGTGCTGAGTGTGCGGTGCTCAGAGCGCGGTGCTCACACTATCGGTAGTCAACTTATTTCACACATTATTTCGATTGAGTTACGTCTAATTAACAAGCTAATCTATGATTTTTTTATGTCACCCATTTCACTTAATTATGCTACTTCAGCATCTCCACAAGACTGCAGCCAACGACTCATTATACTGTTTTACAAACATTTTTAATGTAGTGTAAAAACTAGCTAGATTTGCCTGTTCAAAGGAAAATTGAAATTCTTTGATCCTTCAGTACAATTTCCGTAAACTGATTCTGCCCAATCGTTTGATTGGTTTACGGCATCATCGTGAGTCACTGTGGTCAGTCCAGCGAGGGTCTGGTCGGCGGCAGGTACCCCTCCGTTCGGCTAGTTTCACCGGCCCACTCCGGCACTCTCCGCACGACGCGTCTCTCCCACCTCGGCGATACCGCGGAGGGTTCCGCTGGCAGACGTTCAACTCACAAACAACTATTAATCTTACGAGACAAACTCGTCGCATTGATGCGGCAAACCAACGCTGTCTGCTACAATGTTTACAGTTTTACTATTAATTTTATTAAAGAGCGAACATGCAACCAGGAACCATGAACCGATGTGAATCACATTTGTGTCGTTAGTAACGATCGTGATTCTAAAAATAACTGAAAGAGTGGATATTGTTGTGGAATTCCTTCGATTACGACACAAAACAAAGTATTGTCTCAACCTCGACTGCTACAATGCAGGGAGAGTAGATTTGTTGAAAATATTTAATTAAAGACGAGATGGAAGTCATGAAGTATAATCAGCATCCGGGAGCCGCGCGCCGCGGGCTCGACATTGGCATTCAGTTGGTCCCTGTGGAGTGCGCTATCGCGCCACTGCGCTGTGATACTCCCAATTTGATGTCAGGTTTATCGATCCAGCCAATGCTGTGTTGGCTGCGGCAAGAGTGTCGTCGACCCATACAGCGAGCGTCCTAATCTTTAGTAATACCTACCTTCGTTCATACGTGCCGGGGGTCCGACACGGCAGACGGCGGACGGTTGTCAACAACTAGATAAACTAAACACGTAGCTGTACCGTTTATTCTATTTTTCAGGACATTATAATAATTCGTCTAAATATTTTGTTGCAAGACTTGAGCTGAATATTTTGCTTATAGGTACGATGAGTACCTTGACGGGAAAATTAATGAAAATTTTCGTTCGCGTAAAAAGACGTTGCATCTTTTCATTTAGATACAACGTCACCGGATCCTCTCCATAAATTGTGGGCCCACCGCGACGTCGCCTCGCTAATAAGCGCAGCAGTCCTGAACGAACACTGCATGAAAAAAAAAACAGCTGAAACTGAATCGCGGGACTTATAAGTTTAACTTTGATTATCTCATTCAAAAATACACGTGAAAATAACTAAAAAGAGTATCTTTAAACGTTCAATAGGTATCTCATTAAAATAATTAGAATGTTCAATAACATTTAAAATCTGCAAAGTACATTATCTTGCCTTCCTTGGTCACTCATCAATTCATCATAAACGCTAGTGGATACCTACTTAAACGCGTTTATTCATATAAGTACCTAAAACTACTGTTTCTCCATTCCAGATTATCGCCTAAACCAGGGTTCACCAATTAGTTTCTTAGTTACATAATGCTTAGTTTACTTTAACTTACTTTAGTTTAATTATAATACAGAAATGAATGGAGCGGTTAATGCTATCATAACATGGCTTAATAAAACTTATTTCATGTCAGTGCGCCAACCTCATCAATAGAATAAACGCACTAGCCAGCATGAAAAAAAAATCGCTCAACGCGCTTAAAAGTTTTCACTTCAAAAAACTTTATAAAATTTTCTTCTGTATATTCAATTCACTTTCCACCATTTGGGTTTGTTTAGCAGTGCAGAGTTAGTGCAAGCGGTACATAATGCGGCAATAAGATTTCTTCCGGAAAAAATGCGCGAATGTACATAAAAGCGTACAATATTTGTTCATTGCATGAGACACCTAGCATTTTCCTCGCTATAGAGGTACACGCGCCATAAAACAACTTTGCAGGTTGCAGTCTTGCATAACAAATAACTATTGTAACTATTAAAAAACCCGACCATATGTAATGTACTAAAGTACTAAAATTCTTGCAAATGAGCATTTTATTACATTGGGGGTACGTTTAAAAAAATAATATGATTATCGCGAATTTACTAGCAACCAGGAAAAAAGATGCTCAAGGACCTTCCGTATTTTGGTTTTCTTGGAAACTGATAATTTCGATCTATAGAGTAGGTACTCTATGACTGATCTGTAGAGTACTTAGTTCTATTACTGATCTGTAGAGTACTAGCTCTATTGCTGATCTTTATTGCGTCTTGCGTCGTCTGTTGTCGTGGCGACGCGCGACGACGCGCGACGGCGGAAATTATTATCTTTCTTTGTTAGATTAAGTTGAAGTTATTATAGAAACTATTTACCTACTTAAATTCTGCACAAAATAATCGGCAGTCCGGACCGTGGTCCGCCATTGGGTTATTCCTGCCTAAACTACATATGAATGTCTCGAATTCATCCTTGACACCGTTTCTATAAAGGTGTTATTAGATTTCTTTGCAATAACCTCTCATGGATTACTAAACCCAAAGAAATGCAACTTTGAAAGAGAACGTTACACAACCTACAAAGTTGAAAATGTTTACCGGATATTTCGTAGAGCGTGCTACGCATGGGTCTACGCCGTAGAGGGGTGTAGCACCCAGGGGCGCAGGCTTGTAAACCTTTTATGTTTTCAAAATAGACAGATCAATGTTTATTTTGAAACAAACCTTATCACTATACCAGCGCATTATAGTGCGGATAAGTCAATTATAACGGTGAGTGAAAACGAATTCGATGATTTTTCGAAGGTCAAACAATAAGTTATAACTAAGTTAATATATATCAAACACAAGGGTGACTGACTGATCTATCAACACACAGCTCAAACCACTGGATGGATTAGGCTGAAATTTGGCACAAAGATAGTTATTATGTCATAGGCGCGCACTAAGAACGGGTTTTTGGAAATTCGACCTTTAAGGGGGTGAAAAGGGGGGATTTCGTTTGTATGTAAAATCTTACTCCTTGAGTTAATAGACTTGAAAATTGGCACGAATATTTATCTATGTAAATAATAAACATAAAGTTTGCCACTTTTAGTTTTTTTAAACTACCCCCTAAACGGGTATTGGGGGGGGTGTCATAGTTTGTATAGAAAAAATTAATCGCGCCAGCACTCGCGGCCAGTGGCTGGCACATCACGCTCACGGCTTGACCGGCCGGACTGGCACGTGATGCTCTCGGACAGAACTAGCGATGATTACGAGTGATACAGTGGATCATCTGTAATGTACTCACTTAATGACAACCGACATTTTCTGGTTCCGAGCTGGCCGAGCTGGCCCTGTGGGGTTATAGCTGTGCCATTTAAAAAAAAAACGTAGAGATGTTTAGAATATTGTCTAATATATGTTGCATTGAGTCATTATCTTTGATAAACCTCGTTTAGCATTCCACGACTATTGTTAGTGTACCTGTGGTCTTTGCCAGATGTCACGGCTCACTGTCTACCGCTAGTAGAATGTGTACTATTAGGTCTATCTTCATAATTATAATACATGGAGCATGACAAACTACGTTATGTCGTCCAAATACTTTAACATACGCGTAAATTTTGAAACTCCAGGTTTTACGAGGATGCGGTTTAATACTGACTGCAGCCATAATACACATTGGTAATAGGTTGTCATAACTGTGTGCGATAAATCTCAAAGTTATGGCACATTATTCCCGCCGGTCCGCCATCGCCATGACAATTGGTATTCGTGAGCTTACGAATAACAATTCATTCTTAAACTGGCTGGGACAGACTGGATGCGGAAGGCGGTGGACAGGGTGTTGTGGTGCAGCCTGGGAAAGGCCTATGTCCAGTAGACTGCGATAGGCTGACTTGATTGATTGTTGATTGAAGCTCAGCATTCCGAAGTGAGAAATTTTTTCAGTTTTTCTCGCTGCCTGTTGACAGATTGGGGTGTGTGTGGTGACTGTCTAAATCCTTTATGGGTTATAATGACCGAGATTAACGGAAGCTGTGATAGGTACAGAAGACAAACACTAACACTGACAATCTTAATTAATAACATGGCTATACATTGAGCCCCTAAAATCCCTTATCGCAAGGAACATTTCGGCGGCTCAAATAAAGTAAATCGTACGCTGCCCCTTTATTCCCGTTATCCATGTAGGTCACATACTTGTCGTCGGCGTCGGCTTGAATCGGCCGGCTGGCGACCACAGGCGACCACCGGTGACAACCGGCGACCACTGGCGGACACTGGCTTGCTTTGAGCCCCGTGATATTTAACATCGCAACGATGGCTAAGCCACACTAAATGAAAAGTCTCGTTAATCCTTGATAACTCGCTCTTTCATAAAACACGAACCAGGAATAAACGAGTGAATCCGTTTTATTTTTGCTTTTCGAATGCGCCAAATGTTTTGCTAAAAACCGTATGAAACTTCTACGTGGCCTGTTGCCCTTCTCTCTGCTCTGATGTGGACTGCGTCGGTAGGTATTGCTCGATTTAGTTTTCATTTGTTTTCACTGACACAGTAGACAGCTTCCGTTTTTCAGCATATTTTGTAGGTAATAAAAATAATGTTTTTGTTTCTCTCGAATTTGTTCATTGTGAATTATTTGTAACTTTAGTATTATAATAATTTATACAGATACAGCGTATCTGGCGTGATAACAAATTAATGTGATTAAGTAACTACACAATAGTGCTAATCAGTAGGTAAGCAATCTATCATTGATAAAAGAGGATCGTTTGAGAAACCGGGTCAGTACTTTGGGTGTGCGCAGTAAGACGCGAGGCCCCGACAGATGGCGCCACGCTGGCCGCGCGACCCTCTTCCGAAACACTCTGTTGTTTCCTCAATAGTACGGACACAAAGGAGTTCCTCACGCAAATTGCTCTACTATTGACAATGGAACATTGATTTTATAAGTGATACACTTGTAGGTTTGGATTTCCATTGGTAGATTTAATTGCCGTCAGTTTAAGTCAGCCTAGGCATAAAAAACCGGCCAATGCGTGTCGAACCACGCACAATGAAGGATTCCGTAGGAGGGATGAATTCATCCCAAGAACAAATTAACATTGTAGTTGAAAATTAGTTCTCCAATACAGAATGTTGCAACTGCAAATGTAAGTTGGTCGACCATTAGTCGGTAACTTGTAGAGCCTACTTAGCTGTGATAGTTATCCTTTTAATTTCGTTATATATACGGATATACCTAATAATGCCGTGAATTGGTCACAAATCCAAAACATACCATTTAGCTGTCATGGCACTTGACTCTAACAAAAATTAACACTTTAAAGCTTAATATTTCTCAAACGGTTCCGTGAATCCAAAAATGGCCTTTCCATCGACACCCCTCACCAAGGAATTGAGGAGAAAAAAAAACGTCACCAAGTTAAGGGTTAACCATAAAAAAAAATTATACCCCCATACCAAATTACAACTTTCTAGTACTAAGAGTCTATGAGCTAAGCCGCGGACAGACAGACGGACTACGGAACCATAAAAAAGCAATTATTGTTTCTAATAGGATGTCCTCTTACTTTACGAAACACAAAAAAGGGAAAACGAATCATGCACTAGATGGACTTAGGTCATTCGTTTGAATTAAATACTTTCGATAATAATATCACACTCACTGAAACTGATCAGTTTAATTTTCTCTAAAACGCGAGAAGTTTAAAAAATATATTGCAGCGAAACATTCAATGAAGTAGGTACTTGTAAATGATCTCAATAGGAGCAGTGGGTCAGTGGCGCCGACCTCGTCCCCGCGGACCTATTGCTGACACTGAGGTACGCCTGCCTGTTTACTACCGGACATTTGTACATAATATTCATAAAATATGTTTGAGCCGACTTCTCCTAAGAAAGTGACGTGGAATGCTCTCCGCACATTACCACCGGTGTCAGTCGGAATAGTTCCACAGCTGACAGAACCTTAACTCGTATCTATTTTTAACCCACTTCTAATAGGAGGAGGTTATCAATTCGGTTGTTTATAAGTATACATAATTATATATTTTTTTAATGTATGTTCGGGCATTATCTCCTTCATAAAACATAATTGTATAGACGGATTTGCAAAATTTTTTTTTGTTTGTTTGTGTATACTTCCGAGGTGATTCTATTGTCATCAGATCAGAATCTAATGATGTATGGATCCTGGAGAAATCGAGGGAACTCTTCAAATATTATAGCGATTTAGGTATTTTTTTATAGTAACTCGTGCAGTTGCTCTCGGAAGGCATCATTTGGTAATGTGGAACTGATGATGAAGACCACAGGTGGCCACCAGAACTACTCCATAATAAGTATTTCAGGGGTTGCTATTCGATTACTTTAATATGGTTGCCAAGCAATTTTTGCTCGTCACAATGTATATGGTGAAGTGGACCTGATGGTGAAGTACCAGGAGAACTCCTCAACGATTAACGTCCCTGCATCGGGAAAAGCAATATTGTATTTAAAGGGGGATGAGCAGTTGACATTAGGCTATTGTAACGTAGATAAATTACAAACTGAACCACTAAAAGGCGAGAAACAAAAACATTTTAACAAAAAAAAAAACACCCACTTCAAAAAACACTACAAAGTGAAAAATAACTTTATATTCGGAAGTTGGTGGCAAAAGCCAAAAATACAAAACCAAAGATACCGACAGTCCGTCCTGTCCGTCCGTCCGTCTAATTTTGACGTTAAAAAAACCTTTAAAAACGACCTTTTGAAAAACAAAAAAGTTACGTGCATTATTTAATAATAGGTAATGATGTTACAATGTAAGTGTATACTATAATTATTATATAGTTTTATATTATACTAGCTGCTCGCCCCGGCTTCGCGCAGGTAGCACTAAGTACTTATCTACGGCTATTTTAGGTAATTTTTTTACACCTTGGATTTCATTATTGGAGTTTTAGTAAGGAGCCCTAATTTTTTTGAAAATATAATATAGCCTATGTCAGCCGGGAATAGTGTTTAGTGTGTTAGAATTTTTCAAATCGGTTCGGTAGTTTCGGAGCAATCAAATCTTTCATCTTTATAATATTAGTATAAATTATATAGTTATAGTATAATAGAAGAAAAAAAAATCTAATGGGATGTATGAACCTGTTTCTTATTTTTCATCAATCGGTTGATATTAGGTTTGATCGAAGAGAGTTGAAGTCTTATATCAGGTTCGGCACCCAGTCTACTGCGGTATGCGTAATCGAATGCATAAAAAACTCCGTATCGGGACACTGGTGGATAGAAGCGGTGTATTTTTTCTTCTCATTATTATTACTACTAGTATTCTCGCGGAGCCCCCACAAAGGCATTGCGGGGCCCCAGGACTCAGCGGAGCACACTTTGAGTATCGCTGGCCTAGCATATAAACCTAGTTTTAGAATGCATTGATGAAAAATAAAATAAGTACAGACACTATTTCATGGTTGAAGCTTACAGATACTGATTGAAAATATTGATCGTGCTATTCACGTTGGAAATTAATGTAGAGCTTGAATTAATAACGTATACAGTGCGGCTACAAACAAGTCGGCTCATATTGTGCCTTATGAAATCTTAGTAGGGGATCCGTGAGGGTCGGGAGTGCCCCCTCGGTCGAGGCGAAGGCCGCGCCACACAGACACCCGCACACACACAAACGCGCGCAGCCCCGCCACGAACACCACGATCACTTTATTTGTCACTCGCAATTTGTCCAGCTTCGGCCACTTTCGACCAGATTCAGCTAGCGATCTTATGTGCGTCCGCTTGAAAACAATGACGGAGCGACTCAACGACTCCCAGATTCATTTGTTATAATTTGATTAGTAAATGGCGTCAAACAATAAAAGTGAACCGAAGTGTCTCACAACGTTAGCAGGGAGATTGTATGCGATTCACAAATCAATATTGAGATCGAGCAAAGTTGAGCGAGACGCTTCCTTTACTTGCGGGGACTCAGACAGCTGGTCGAGGGCGCAGATAACATCTGATGTGCTATCGCGCGTCAGATGGCGGTGGCAGTCAGGTCCAGTCGGGCGAGCGTGCGGAACTGCGGATGTAATCCAATCACGAACTGCCATCGTCCGGCGACCTGCAGATATACGCGGCCACACTGCCTCTATTGAATTAATGCTAGCTACCTAAGGGCCAGGCCACAACAGTGCGTTGCGGCGTCGCATCGCAAAAACAACATTGCACAGCTATGCGATTCGTTGATTTGAGTCGTTGATTTTTGCGATGCGACGCCGCAACGCACTGTTGTGGCCTGGCCCTAAGTACTAACGATCTGTTGTTAAGCTCGTTATTTGTGTTGGCTAAAATGAATACCTACTAAAAACATCAGACACAAACTGCACTACGAAGATAATTAAGAAACTGCTAACTAACCTACAATTAAAGGAGATTTTAACTATAAACGAATGTTTAAGAAAATGGAAAACATTTTGTACAATAAAAGACGGCGCAGCAAGTGGCGCCGTCTAGTTTATTTTCGAAGTTGCTATGAATCACCGAAGAGGTCTGATAAGAGTGACTCTGACTGATTACTGTCAGCCAGCTGAGCGACGCGGCGATGATTGCGTGGCAGCTGTCTTCTGATGATAGAGATGATGTCAGGGGACCGCTGTAGTACCACTATATTCCGGTACAATGCTGATGATATTGAAGCTGCTGAACCACTAATATGATGACCACTTCTGGGAGGCTATCTTGCGCCTTTAAAGTTTTTCTAATATACGAGTAATGTTTATTTTTGTGTAAGTTTTTATGTTATTAATGTGTAAGTTTATTTTTATTATTCATTATGTATAAAAGTAGAACTACAAAAAACTTTTAACACAAAAAAATCGGTGAAAAAACGAAAATTCAAAACCAAAGACACTTACTTCTGAAATTAAACTTAATTTTTACTTTTTTGTTATTTTTTTTGGAAGTTGGTTGTTTTGTTTTTGTAAAAAGTTTATTTTTTTCACTTTTTTGTTATGGTACCTACCCCAAAAATCGAATACCACTGCTATGTAAATTAACAGTGACGGGAACTTATTAAAACAAGATCCGTTTTTGAAATCGGTTAAAAAGGAATTGCTGTTGTTAGACTTGCTAAAAGGAATTGCTGTTGTTAGTCTTGCTAAAAGGAATTGCTGTTGTTAGTCTTGCTAAAACTCGAGAACGGCTGGACGGGTGGACCGATTTGCATTCTTCTTTTTTTGTTGTGTTCGTAATTCTCATGACAGGATAATTGTAGGATAGGTAGATGTAGTTAGGGTATGTAATCAAAATTAGGTAGGTATTTAAGTAAGTAGGCGCGTAGGTAGGGTAGGTACTTATGTAATCATTTAGGTAGGTATTTAAGTAGGTAGGCGTGTAGGTAGGATAAGAAGGTAGGTAGGTATGTAGGTAGGTAGGTGTAGGTAGGTATGTAAGTAGGTAGGTTAGGTAGGTAGGTATGGTGGGTAGGGTAGGTAGGGTAACTAGGTGGATAGGTATGTAGGTCGGGGCGACGTAGATAAGTACTTAGTCCTACCCGTGCGAAGCCGGGGCAGCCGGGGCAGCTAGATTTTACAAATAATAAATAACTATTACATAACACTAGAATACACAACTATTTAATTCAACAATGCAAAACGAGAAAACAAAGAATTAAAATGAAGATTGTTATTAGTTCAAACTAGAACGAAGTTTGCAAAGTTATTCTAAAGAAAGAAACCGCAAAAGTAACGTGTTTTCTATTTATTTTACAGCATCTACTTGAATATGTTTTTAAGAAATTCGAAATCAGTTTTATAAGTAACCTAAAATATATTAATATATTTTATAAGTAAATTAAAAAAGACCAAAGACGTTACCCTCTTAGCCCGGGGTACCAATGCTGACAAACAACAAAACATTAAGATAGGTCTCGTGCCCAATAGGTTCAGTTCTTAAGAGAGCACGCTCGGCGACCATCGACACACGTGCGCCATACTCCCATCCCAACTAGCTCCTTTTATGTGTCAACTTGAAAAGTATAACATTATTATCTAACAAATTCTATAAAATGATACAATTTCTATGAACGACCTACTTTCAAGTTGACAATTTACATAATATTTTCACGAGTAATAGATAAGACGAGATTAGATTATGTAGGTACGTACGCCGAATCACTAGGTACAAGAAACCGTTACTACGCATCAAAGTGGTGGAGATATGTTTACATTAAAAAATAAATTGCACTTTTGTCGTAAGAGGCTGTCAAAACATTGGCGAATTGGTACAATAATATCCATTAACAATTCTCATATACTTACATCGAATTTTAGTTTTAATTTTATGATTATTTTATGTAATGTTTACTAATATGTGGATAACGTTGTGAGTTAAGTAATATTTACTAATATGTGGATAACGTTGTGAGTTAAGTGTATTTGTTACCTCTAATATCTTAAAAAATCTTAGTATGTTTCTTTTCTTTTTTAAATTTTGACTCATGGTAGAACTAGGAACGTAACTACTTAGTTTTTAATTTGTGGAAGCTTGTAAATGGCAATTGTAAGCGCTATTGGACATAACCTACTTTAAAGATATATATTATACAGTTAGCTTTCTGAAGGATAAATAAATAAATTAACCTATGTTTACTTATTATTACACTGCTGTTTGTTGTCCCTAAATAAATAATGGAGTAAATGCAGATAAGTGTACTTAGTGCGCTGGTTGTAAATGACTGTCGTTCGCCGGTGCACAGCACCGGGGCAGAGCCCTGCATTATGGATGAGGTGTCCCGCAGGATAGCAGTCGGGCAGCCGCGCCGCCGCGCGCCGGCGCCTCGCCCTACCGACCGACCTACTGAATGTAATTTTATTTTATCCTCCACTACTACATTGAGTACAAGTGCAAAAGTCAAGCTCCAGAAATAGCTCAACAAGACAATAATTAGGTAATCTATACATAAACATTCATTTTTTAATTGCATCAGTGTACAGTTTTCATTTTGCGTGAATATTAATAACTGTTCCATATCGACTGTCTGATTCCTTATCACACTATTTCCTGAACTGTATGTACCTCCTGCCACGAAGAACCAGACAAGTCTCGTTCAACGTTCAACTAAACGAATATTGTTTCGTCCGGGAGTTCGGCGACATCTCATCATCATCATCATCATCATTTCAACCGAGAGACGTCCACTGCTGGACATAGGCCTCCCCCAAGCACCGCCACTTCGACCGGTTCTGTGCTTCTCGTACCCAGCGGATTCCTATGGATTCCTTCACCACATGTTCGGTCGCCCAGCCGAGTCGAATTAGACGATTGACTTCTTTCTCGAAGTTGGACCTATCTAACTGGACAGTTTATCCTAGGTAAACATAATCGTCAACAACTTCGAGTGTAGCGTGTCCGATCTTCATGAGGGTGGGTGTGTCGTGGGCATTTAAGATGATCTTCGTTTTGTCCATGTTCATTTTAAGACCCACTCGTTCGGAAGGTCTACTGAGGTCATCGAGCATTGTACTGGGGTCCTCCATAGTCTCAGTCATGACTACTATATCCGACGATAAAGTAGAAGATATAATAGATGTACTCGCCATTGATGCTAATGCCAAGCCCTTTTCAAAACCTTGAAGACATCCTCCAGTGCAGCGGTGAACAGTTTTGGAGAGATAATGTCTCCCTGTCTCAGCCCTCGCTGCAGAAGGATAGGTTTCGAGGTCCGGTCCTGGAGTCGGACTGACATAGTACGGCGAACTGATACTTACTACGAGGCCCATTCCGTCGAGTTAGCAGCACATAATTATACACTACCGAACATAGGCCACTTATGTAGGATATTATGAAGAATGATGTCATCGTGCTTGACTAAACCCCACGAAATGGGCGCATCAATGAGAAAGTAAAACTTGTCCAATGCATGCAATAGGAACAATAAGATGAAGATTATATTGATTTCTTTCCAACAATTTCATGATACGGACACGAGAGAGGATATATTGGGAGTGAATTTAATTATGGCAATTTGTTTTTACTTTACTTTAACTAATTTATTAAACCTGACAATATTTGACGCGGTGTAACCAGGATTCGCGGAAGTTAGAGTAACATACCAAGCAAGACATTTCTATTAATAGTAATGTATTGAAACATAATATAGCGGCACAACGCATGACAGACGACGCTAAATATATACGCTGTTCTGTCAACGGCGACGCTGCTAATGACAACGACAGAACTTTCCACGGTCCAGCACAGAGTGTTGAACCGCGGCCTTCACTCTCATCGCAGTACGTCTCTGAGTACGTCGAGGGCAGTTTTGATCTGGACTATGTAGTTTACATTTTTGCTAATGCTGGAGGCATAGCTTTGCGGTTCTATTACTAAGTGAGTCCAGTGCTCTTTGGAGCAATTCCATTATAATTCAATCAGTTACCTACTATTTTATGAATACTGGTATTCAGCTGCATCCGGTTTGACTAGAAGCCGACCTAAACATAGTTGGGAAAAGGCTAGGCAGATATTCAGAGTCACTCAGTTACTATTTTATGAGTTTTGTATCAGTAACAGGTCACAGACTATAGGACAGTAAGTACGTCTCCGTCCGACTGACACCAGCTGCAAAACGATGTGATCCCGGTCACACGAGTCAGTGCTCCTACGTCCCTGATGCTCGTACATTAGTCAACGTTTCTGCACAGTTGGTTGAATGTGCTGCTGTCTAGGCCCTTTGGTCATATGACAACACATCTATTTGTGTCGCGGAGCACGCGCCGCGCCGCGCCGCGGTGCCGCGTCCCCTTTGCAACATTTTGTCTTGACGCCTTTTGACTAGTTGGTGCTATATCGGTCATGATCCACTTTCGACGTACAGTACGATGCCTACAAAACCGACACAAATAAACTCTAAACTTTCGCAATCAAATGCAGGCAGATGTTCAAACAACGAATAACTCTGACATTTATCTACAAAATCAGATATAAATAATACATTAGCGTTGTAAAATAACATTCAATTGATCACAATTTATAAATATTCAGCAGTTACATTTAATGAAACACCACACTGTTAAATTCAATATTTCTACAGCTAAGCGCAAAATCAAATGAATGAATTCAAAAAGTTTGTAAGCGCCGCCGCCGCCGCCGCCGCCGCCGCCGCCGCCGCCGCCGCCGCCGCCGCCGCCGCCGCCGCCGCCGCTCGACTAGCGCTTAAATTACCCTCATCGAATTTCATGTTTGGACCGAAAAGACAAAAGAAACTAATGTTTTAAGTTCAAAATAAAGCATCCAAAGGACTTTATGGGCCGTATGGCATACCAGCGCTGAAACATTGCGCTGTTTTCTATTCAAATAAGTTATGACCTTAACCGGATATATACGGAAGGTTTGATGATGTTATTTTGGTAAAGTAGAATAAAAAAGTATGGGCCACGGCCTAAACAAATTACTTACTGAAAGCTAAGGTCAGGCTCAGGTGAAATAAATAATGTGCTAATTAGTTGAACAACAAATTTTCGAAATTATGTGGTAGTTGATAGAATATAGAGGAAAATAGTTGCGACTGTGCAGGTAAGTACTTAACTAAAACCATGGGTACAGCAGTTGAAGACGACGCTTACGAAGCGCACAGCACGGGGATCGCAACGAGCTCTCCATTATTTTTCAAACGCTCCCGGCGGCCAGTGTGCCACGTGTCACGCGCCCGCTGTGCGGAACGCATTCGCGTCATTTTTCACTTGGTACAAGTGCTATTTTGGAAGTGTTTTTTTTTTGGTGTGATAAATCTCTGTTTACGGTAGTGTGCAACGTAACGCACGCAAAACATTGTGATTATGGGTGCATGCAACGGTTAAGGGTTCGTCCCGTATTTAAAAAACGTCTGAAAAAGTTGTAACTTTGACCTTCGATATCTCCATAACCAGAAGGGTCCCAGTTCTGTCGTGCACCATATGCACGACAGAAAAATTATCACAATGACGGGAATAACAAGTGACTTTCGGCTTCGTTAAGTGTCTTTTTAAACCCGTTATTTATTTAAACGAATATTTAGCTACCGTCGTTATATCTAAGGCCTAATTTACGGAGACGCGGGCGTCGCGGGTCGCGTGAAGCGTGTGTGGCGTCTTGTGGCTCGTCAGACGTTTTTTCTGTTTACGGTGCGGCGCCGCGTGAAGCGGCACTTATCATCGCACGCGAAAACACAAACATATGGCAATATACGATGTTGTTCATAGAGATGCAAGACGGGAAGAGGGGCGGCGCCCGCCGCTGCGCCCGCCGCGAATCTTCAAGCGTGGGCGGCGTTGTGCGATTTCCGCGGGCATCTGTTCATCGCCGCTGCGGAAGTAAATGAGGCCAGAGAAGAAGAAGAAGAACTGGCGCAACAAACTCCCCTTATGCAGCCACTTATCTGATGTTCCTTATTAGGTCTTATAAATATAGCGCTCGAGCAGTATCACCGGCCGATAATAACAGAGAGTGTCGCGCGACATGTTGCTGCATCTACAGGGTGCATCCTCTTAAGGGGTCATTGTACTCATCATTGGTAAAGTATTATTGGGTTTTTCCAACAGGAAATTCTCAGTAGCAGCCCGGAGTCTGGAATTGTGCCCGGTTGATGGCATTACGCTCGCCCCTATTACTTGAGACTTAAGAAACATTACTGGCGAAATGTGTAAGTATCCAGGTACACCTCTGCCCAACCCTTCGGGGAAACCAGGCGTGATATCTAAGTATATGTATGTATGTAAATGTAAGGAACAGCAGATTTTTGTCGCGATTTCGGGTTTGGTCCCATAGTGAAAGTAATTGTTCATAATGATGATCCCTTATGCCAAAGAATTCAATGTCACCTTGTATAACGATCTCGCCAATCAAGCAGCACTACCGGAGAGGCTTTATCAGTGAGGTCGTAAGAAGATGAGTTTGTGGGACTGCAAAGTGCAAGTAACTGGCAAGCGTCGCAGCGCCGCGCCTCGGTACGAGACCGCGTGCCGCGACTGTTGCGCGACATCCTACTGTCACATTAGTTTAAGCACGCGTGTCGCTACGTCACTACACTGTCCTACAATTTACACTATAGTATCACAGTGACCGTGATTGATAACAAGGCAATAATATATTTCTTATCATTTTTATTCAAATCGGTATCCGGAAAAGCTGTATTCAATATTGCAAGTCATAAAACTTCTTTGAATACTCAGGTACTATGTACCACTTTTTTCTTAATGTCTCCCGTCCCTCGGCCAACTTCGTGTTTCAACAGGCTTCGGATTTATATCAGCAGTGTTGCCAACTTAGTGGATTTTCCACTAAAACTGGTGGTTTCGACCCCCCTTTTAGTGGCGAAATATTGCATTTAGTGGCTAGTGGTTTTTTCTAGTGGTTGAGTAATTCAGTTTCAATTACTGAAAATGCTATCACTCAACCACTAAGCCACTAAAACGTTACGAAAAATATTATTTTTACTTCATTTTATTTTCAGGAGTATTTTTTATATAAATTACAAAACAACTGAGTGAACAAAATGAACTCGGTCTAGTCGTGGTTGTTGAATAATTTTAATGTTTCTCATCTTCACTTATTGATTTATTAATATTTTATGTTGATTTACTGATTTTATTTAAGTATTTTATTACGCAATATTATAGAACATTTTAGTACTGTTTTCAAGCAACAAAATAAAAAAATTGTGAAAATAATTGTTTAGTGCAAATTTTAGCGATTTTTTGGAATAGGGCCGATTTTTGTTAGTGGTTTTCTAGTGGTTTTAGAAGTTAAATCTGGTGTAGTACTAGTTTAACTGTTGGCAACACTGTATATCAGTTGCCCTTTGTACTTGGTGCAGACCGGACGCTCTCAATCGACTTGGAAGTATATAGAGTTGTTAATACTCTTATAACATAATGTAATTCATTTTAATCATGGGAGGAAAATAGTTTAAGGAACATAGTTTTACAGCTCTTTATAGTTGACACGGAAATGAAACAAAACAACAATAAAGTAATTACCTATATAGTTCTGAATTCAAATTATTATACACGATAAATCTAATAATTGATGGACATGGAAATTAGCATTCGTTTGTATTCAGAAATGCGAACCCTTAATGAAATGCCGGGAAATAATTTCCCACTTGGTCCGGATGAACAAAATCTTTTTTTATATTTTTATTACAACACCTAGCAATGGCAACCATAGAGATAAATATTTTTGGTAATATGTTTTACTGATAAATGGCAACATTAGTCTAGAAGTTGACACATGACGTCGTACGCCAAAGTCAATGTCATAAGTTTTTCAAAAAATACCAGTTATTGTCAATCTTTTTGAAAGTTTGTCAAATAAAAAACTGGTAAGTGAGTACACGTAATATTATAGTAAACTAGACTTATTTCCTGAACGTTTAGCTGGAAAAGAACCTACATAACAATAAGGTTTCTTGGAAAATTTTCATCTTGAATAAGTGGGAAATAATTTCCCGTTGTTTGTTCCTGTCTTCAGAAAAATGAAATATCTACTTATATAAAAGTGCGTCGTGCATATTTTGTTCAATGAACTAACGCAATTTGACTTGACGTAGAAAATTAAACAATAATGTTAAGGTTACAATAGTTTCATTAAAAAATCAATTAAACTATTGTAACCCTAACATTATTGTTTAATTTTAGAATTGCATGTTACATTTATTTTATTTTATGCTCATAAAATCTAAAGCAAAGTAGGGTGAGGAACTAGTATAAAATAGTAGTAAAATTCTTGTGAAAATCGGTATCTACACTGAATAGTGGGAAATAATTTCCCACATGATGATATTTTGCAATGCCGTTATGAACAAAGGGAAATTATTACCCACCGCAAAACTCCCCTTTCCCCCACTTTTCCAGGTTTTTATCATAAAATTTGCAATTTACGCACAAAACTCACCTAAGAACTAAGAACCGATCTCTGATTTTATTTATCTCATAAAAAGTTAGGGTTAAGAAAATAATTGTACTGTACTTATAAATTAGGTTCGTTGTGTACGTTGCGTAAAATGAAAATAGTGTTTATTTTTATATGCACGATACAAAGCGTTGCAGTTCCTATAAAATCCACAATGACTCGACCACAACACATCCACGCCATATCCACGCCAGGTTATGTTTCGATTCAATGATTGATAAATTAATTGTCTGGAAACAGACAATCGTGTAAAATTATGTAGCCAGTATAAAAAAAAAAACTTCGGATACCAAAGATGTAAACAACAATGGCCGCTCGAAATTGTCTATGGTTTATAAATGCGACAGTATGACTTTTAGGTTTTGATGCTATCGATGTTACGATTTTTCAGTGCTTCTTTATAACCGCACTTCTTCAAAAAAGAGGAGGTTCTCAATTCGTCTGTATGTTTTTTTTTGTTTGTGTGTGTTTGTTACGCGATAACTAATGTATGGACGGTGAATGTTCTCCTCCTTATTTAAAAGTTTAGAAACACGCACAGAATTTAATAAGTGAGTGTGATAAACTGATAATACGTGTATCCAATTTAGTGCGTTTTTAATCAATGATACGACGTAGATATCGCGTTCAACTCCCAGGCAAGTTCAATATTATTGCTTTTGGGGAATGGCAAACCTAACAAATAAACAAATCCAGATTATGTATATTGACTGATATTTCCAATGAACTGTTGTGATTTATTCATTATGTACCTCCGGCTTGTGAGCGCCCAGGCCCAGGCTCTCAAGGTACATTTATTACAACTATTTATCTCAACAACAAGCTGTTGGTAAAGACAAATTAAAACTTTCCACAGCACGATCTTCAGCGATTAACAGTTCAAGTTAAGTTGGTGAAAGAAAATGTCCCGTTCATACAATAACTTCATCTTACATTTGAACCGGAGCGGAACCAAGTTGCAGAAATCAGTTTCTATACGTCATGTTATAGAATTACCTAATACTTATGCAAAGTGTCACGTCATTCTACCTGTCTTACACTAAGCTCTTAAAAATATAAAAACGATGTGAAATGAGAAGAATTGAGCTAAACTTTATCTCAATACTTATCTGCAAAAATATTATGGGGGTGCCGGGCGGTAGCTCTAAGTAATTACGTACAACATAGGGACTTGCGCTCTTCGAATCCCCGCCAACCGTCCACGGTTAAGCCGATATAATATTTTTATATCGACCCACTTGGACTTGCGCATTTCCAACAACTATTATTTCGAATAGTTTGGAAACCTCTTCGAGCAGCCAAATGAGACGGTATGCAGAAGGAAACTTTCAGGCTCTGCGTCCCGGCTTTCCTTTCTCAACAACACTAGTCCTTCTTTCTCAACAACACTAGTCCTTCCAGCCGGAGGGGAACACGCCCGCAAGATAACCAAGTAACTACTTACATGAACTGGGCAGCGAATGGGAAATCACGTGTATTTTTAACAAACTTTAAAGTTCCATTGTCAAGCCAAGCACGACCATTTCCGAAATAATTATACGACTTGAATTTAAAGTTTAAATTATCTGAAGCAGGGACTGACTGAGTCACGAACGTTTTAAACTTATGAGTGGAGCAGAAGTAAACAAAGTTAAATGCTATTACTCAATACTCAATATATTTATTTGCATTCCACAATGTTAACATAGGTGGTAGGTACATTATAAAATATACATAATTTTAGATCATTGTGGACCCTGTCGGGCACAGCAAGATAAGATAGAGGAAGAGGGTTAATATTATATTATTATTTGAAAGAAGTAAAATATAAATGTTTTTTTACTACTCATTTCCACTTTAATCTTATTTATTATTTTTGGTATTCATTTTTAATGATTCATTTAATATATCCACCAGGTAGGTTTAGTCTATTTTTGTGTCGTAGTGTATTTATAACTAGTTTGTATGTTTTCTCGTGTAGTGAATAAATGTTGTTTGTTTCTAACTTTGCATATTTCTAATATATATACAGGGAAGTGTTAAAAGTTTGTGTTCTTGGCTGTCTGTGTCTTCTATGTTAACTAGGATTCTGATTAGTCGTTTTTGTAGTGTGGAAGTGTAGGTGCATGTGTACTGTTTCCCCATAATATTACGCCATAGCTTAACCATGAGTATGCATAGGCATAATACGTAACCAGGCCTGTCTGAAGGTTAGTGGTTTTTTTAGTTTCGCGGAGGGTATAAGCAAATTTAGAAAATTATGACCGGATTTTTTTAATGTGTGATTTCATTTTATTAAGACTAGTACAGTACCTTTACATATCTCCCTGTTTAAATTTTTAATGTTTTTACTGTTAATTTGTTTTTGGGTATTTTGCCTGCAATGAAACATTCTATTTTCGTCTTTTGTTTAGGTACAACATCGATAGAACCTTTCAGTGGTGTCGACTATACATAATTCATATAATTATAATTTTCGGTATTGGATGTTTGGAAAGGCTTGAAGTGTCGCTGATGACGTTGCCATCGCTAAATGTAACGTGTGCGTGCTAACCAGCGCGCGGTCACATTGCACGAGTAGCGCCGCGAGGTCGTACTCGTTACACCACCTCGCATGTTATCAGAGACAACTCGAGACCCTCAGGCTTCACTAATGCCTCACAGAGAGAACGCGAGCCCCTCACTAATGCATCACTTACATGTTCAGCCAGCCCCACAGGCCACAATGAATATGCTGCAATAAGTCACAGGAAACTTTACGCCGTAGGTAGTTACTTATGAACAAGATGCATCTTGGTGTTAGCTGTTTGATGTTGCCTGCAACTTCAAATAAGAACTTTCCCTCTGTAGATCAGACTGAGAGTTCAGATTACAATAATCCTTTGTAAGCGCAGATTGTACGTCCTGCAGGTGTAGCATGTCCACTTCTATACTTATATCTCATCGAAGAACAGACATCTTACTATACAAAATGGGCGTTCTTTTGTTCCTTTTTAACATCGTGCCGTAGAAATCTACAATATATCATTTTGTGTTTCATGTCTTCCGTTTTACCACTGTTTCTAAGGTAGCCAGCTAAGGTAGCAAGCTAACTAAGGACTAACTAAGCTTAACGTGCTCTCCAAGATACGAGGGTATTACGCCACCAACTTCCAATTCGCCCGACTTTGGTAATCGAAGACAGGACCTCGATCTATTCATGACCACAAGACCAGTTGGGCAGAGAATGAGTATTATTATATTGATAGAAGATTAAACAAAACGATAATTGCGGACGGCGTTATACGAGTATAGGTTACGGTAAACGTTTAGGTTGTGAATCAGGCAGATCAGGCGCTCCCGCGGCCCGTTCCGACCGGCAAAAGGGCATTTCTGTTCGGTCGCTCCATGTCACTACAATTTCATTATAACTGACGGATGGACTGACAGATCCGTCAACGGCGCGCAGGCCGTGTTGAACAATAATTATCCAATAATTTCGCTGTAAAGTCTCGGTGGCAATTGAACTTGGTGCATCGTCATCATTGGTAATATTTTCAGCAAGCTTTTTTATTGTTTTTAAGAGCGGAGATGAATTTACGGAGGGCGGGACGTAAACATATCCGACAAACTTTTTACAAAAAAAGGATTCGAACTTTGGTATCGTGTAACACACAACATTTCACCTCAGCAACGAGAACATAATAGGAGGGGTTTAAATAACCCCCTACCCCGGCGCGGTGGCGGCGTGGTTGTGGCGTGGTTGTGGCGTCGTGTCGCCGAGTACCTACGTTGATTTGGTTTTAAATCATACGTGAGAAGGGACGAGGTCCTAGCACTGGCAGTATTCGGCGCCGTGTGCGGTCGACCCCCTTCGGGAACGATGTTCCTTAGCAATATAACTAATACTTCATTAAACGCATTATTACCTACTCTAGATTTGGATTTGATCAATGTTTCAATTTTTTTTTTTTTTTTCCTCACGCAATGCATAGTAAATCACTAATTCCATGTATAGTACATATCCCACTGACCTGCCCATATAATTCTTTTTTTTCATAACTCAACGCCCATTGTTTGCCTATGGTATTAAAAAGCTTCACCAAAGTCAACTTCTATTAAATATGACTGGAATTAGTAAGTACTATCATGGCAACATTGTATTTGATGTTGCCATGATAGTACTTACTAATTCCATACCTACTGCCATGTCATTACTCCGACTAGTAAATAGGTATCTTACCGCACTAGCGCGGTAATATAAAGTATAAAGCACGCGTTCTTAATACACTGCATTATGAACCTAAAACCGGTTCAATAAGTGCGACTTTACGAGCAAGTGTGTTAAAAATAACTATTGTCTCAAGCTCGCAGCAAAATCGAATTTTGCTCATGTCTGTAGCCAGCAAAACCTGCTTCTTTGAGGTGCTGAGGAGAAAATAACTTTAATTTCGGAAGTCGGTGTCTTTGGTTTTGAATTTTCGTTTTTTGCCACCTCCTTTTGTTGTATCTAGCCCATCGTTCATAAGAACGATATTTTTAATTAAAGGAAGCGAATAGCGCTCTCTTATAATATAATACATAGAAGAGAGACAAGAAGGCCGACGTTATTGAATAAAAACTTAAGAGGTTGGAGAGGACTTCGTGCATCGCACTATACTAACGGAACACAAGCAAATTAAGAGGTGACGCCGCCGCCGCCGCCGGCGTGGTTACAACGTACACGATATTAGCAATAAATCGCTCTTAGAAGTGGCTGCTCTCGCTGCGGGCAGCAGCCATTCCTGTGACCGTCGCGCCGCACCGACTCTTCTCTAAGAGACGTAACCAGCAGTCACTTGAAAATGATTGCTGTCTTTCAAAACTTTATAAACTGGAGTGGTTCGTTTACTATTCCAGACGGGATGGGTGGTGGGATGGTTTCCGAGCTGTTAACGTTTCATGCAAGGATTGCTCAGACATACCTAGGATATGAGAAATCGAATATTGGTTCTATAAACGGAAATTGTGATCGGCAGTGTGTTCAATGAGAAAACTCTTTATTTTCTTATTTTTAATTTTTATATGAAAGTCAAATTGAAGTTTGCAAAGAACGAATTCGCTTTGTAACTAGATTGTAAATTGTAAATTGACATACGTCGTCAACGTCTGCTATCATAGATTGACGACAGATTCGGCCAGCGGCAGCGAGGCGGTGCGCGGCGGCTCGCGGTGTCGCTGCCGGGTCGCCGGTCACCGAGGCCGCTATAAATACAATAGCATACAATTTATATATAGCGTTGCAGATGCGAATGCACGCAGTTTAAAAAATGGCGAGCATTTTAATGTCAAGAGTATTTGGCTCGGTGTTCTGTGACTGAGTGTATTGTCGTGATAGAATATCTGACTGAAATAAAGAAGACTAGTACTTACCGTTGTTAACGTGTCATTAAGCACCATACTAATGGTGCAACGTGTGAGGTTTTAGAATAAATAAATGAAGACTCCATTACTTATTATATTTACGTTCCCAGCTTTCGTAGGAACAGACAGAACAGAGAGATAAGGTGCCAAATTAGCAATGTGTCGAATATTGGTTGCCACCGTCTGCCAGGCGCGCCACTGCATACCACCTATTATATACTGATACTGAGTATAATGAGTGTCAAACGGAACCGGCTCACAATATACTTCTGTATATACATTATACTCAGTATCTTTAGTAACAAGACTCGCTTAATTCGGACTACTCTGTAGAAAGATAACGTGGGCATAAATAAAAAAAATGAAAGAAACCGGCCACGTGCCTGTCGAACCACGCACAATGAAGGGTTCCGCAGTTGGGATGAATTTATCTTCCGGAATGTATGGGAGGAAATGTTTTTGCAACTGCAAATGTAAGTTGGTCGATCATTACTCGGTAACTTGTAGAGTTTACTTAGCTTTGATAGTTCTCCTTTTAATTTCGTTATAATTATATAATACTGCCGTGATTTTTTTCACATATCCAAAACCAACCATTTAGCTGGCAGGGGGGAGTCACTTGACTTTAACAAAAATTAGCACTTTAAAGCTTAATATTTAGCACGGATCCCTAAATCCAAAAATGGTTTTCAACAAACTCACATAATATTTTTGAACGACCTTTCCAAAGACACCCCACACCATGCCATGCATGGAATAGACGAGAAAAATAAACCATCCCCACTTTACGTGTAGCTGTCGGGAAGGTACCTGTCGTCGGCGTAAGTGGCGTAGCGTGGGTCTTCGACGCCCAGGGCCGACCTGAAATTCTCCGCCCCCTATTTTCATAATTACAAAAATACAAAATACTAACATTTCCTATTATATACATTCTCGAAGTAGCTATATTCCTTAAAACTAACAAGCATCTATTTCCGGCCTTAAATGATACGAGGATGCGAACTACTGCCAAATCAAAATATCAGAGTCTATTGTGTACTGGTAGATATAACTCTGCTTTGCCTTAAAAAAAACATTATTGGTATATATGGCACCTATTATATTTAACAAATTGCCAAATTGTTTTAAGGATCAGCCCATAATGAAATTCAAGAAACTCCTGTCGTCGTTCGTCGTTGCTGACAGAGAAATGTTATTACTCTGTTACCGAATTTATAAATGATGAATTGAATATTTTGCTTCACTTTATCTCATTTTTATGCAAATAATTTTAGACTTAGCTGATCCATGATCTAATTTTGAATTAAAGTACCTATTTTTTAAATTATCTGTAAGTTATTTTTGTATGCCAACAGGCAGAATGTACTCGGAATATATCTGAAATCAACACAATTATTGTAACACCTGCATTCTGTACAAATAAATAAATTATTTATTTTATCTATTTATTTAATTTTAATGACGACACGGTTGGTGCAGTGGCTGAGCGATGGACTGCTGCGCAACGTGCCGTGGGTTCGATTCCCGCACGGAACAAATATTTGTATGATCTGCAAGTAGTTGTTCCGGGTCTGGGTGTTAGTGTATGTGAGTTTCTATGTTTGTAAACGCACCCACGATACAGGAAGAAATTCCTAGTGTGGGGCAAAGTTTAAAAAAATAATAATAATAATAATAATAATAATATATCATTAGTCAAGAAAATTGGTAAAAAGTCAAATACTTACATTTAAATTATTTAATTATTTAAAAATGTACCTTTTATGCAAATTAAATTAGTTTCGCCTACTTTATGTTTTTTTAGGGTTACAAAATCCAAATCAAAAGTCATTTATTCAAACTAGGCTGATAATTAGCACTTTTCGAGCGTCAAAATTACATAAGACAGTCCCCAAAACGCCCACCCTTCACCACTTCCTAGTGCTTTAGCTGGGAAGAAGAAGTGACGCAACAAACTCCCCAGCAGCACGGCTGTCTGTTTAGTTAGAAAAAAAAAAAATCTATACTATAGTATGCAAAATCATTCACATTACGGAACACAAAAACATAAATCTAATTATTAGCCATATGTCAGCTAGCACACGCCATTTTATCAACCAAAAATATATATATATATATTATTATTAAGATCCGTACCTCAAAAGACAAAAACGGAACCCTTATAGGTTCACTCGTGGGTCTGTCCGTCTGACACCGCCAATTTGCTCCGAATCCAATGACTGAACCGATCAAGTTAAATATAAATGTATTTCTACGACCCAAACACGGACGAATAACGTAAATAAATAAATCAAATTTAAATATGGGGGTCACTTTTGGGGGACAAATTAGAAAATAGAATAAAAGAGTTTTGCAAACTGTAACGTGTGACCTAAATGAAAGGGCTTGTTGCGAGGATCTCAAATACATTTTTTTTATAATTTTAAAATAAATACTTTAAACGATATTTAAGAAAATTGACCATTGACCCCCCTTATCGCCGGAACTACTGAGCCCACAATTTTGAAAACAGTACTGATCCTAGATCCTACTTCTATACCTACTCATAGATTACAGAAAAACCTATAATAAGTCTATGGTCTTAAAATAACAGGGTAAATCTTCCAATATTGTGCGTACAAACTTACATTAAATTGGAACGTATGGGAGAACATGATTTTCAACTACAATGATAAGTTTGGTCTTGAGATAAATTCATTCCAACTACGGAACCCTTCATTGTGCGTAGTCCGTCATGCACAAGGCCGGTTTTTTTAAAGCTGGCCAAGACTTATATTATAGATGTTGGGATGTTATTATATACCTAACTTCTCCCGCGACGGAGAGGGAGGGCGTGTCAGACCTTTACTGACTAAAACCCACCCGTGTTCCTTCAGTTGCCTGTATGTTTTGATGCCAGTTTCTCTATCTGACAAGATATTAAAAGAATATCGACAATGATATAGACAATAGTCTCATAGATAATTAGGTATCTCCCCTATACTTGGCAATTAGGTATCTCGAGAGAAATGAAAGAAACGTCACGGCCACATTTTTCCGGTTGACCTTCTTTCGAGGTTGAAAAATGTTGTCGTTGAAATGCTGAAATGGCCCACATACACAACTAAACTCAAAGCATTTATTTCAATTAAACTATTTACAGGCAATTTGAATTGTCAAGGAGTCAGTCAGTCAGAAATATGAAGCTAGTTGCCCATTCCAAAGCGTAGGTAGCTATGGAGAACATCGGCAAGAAACTCCTCGGAAACTCTTATAAATAAATAAAAAAATGTTAAAAAATATTGGTTTACATCATTCATGTTGAAATTATACATGTGAGAACAATGTAGAAAGCACGTTAAAAGCGTCCGCAATAATAAAATAAGAACAATTCAAAAATTAAAATAAGCCATGGCAGCTAAGAAATGACCAGTCACAACTGACGGCGCCCATTCACGAACATGACGCATGGATCAGCACCATTCAGCTCAACCATTTCGAAGGGAGCTAAATGATCCAACACACGCGCCACCATCAGCGGGAAATCTGAGTGAACATGACATACTCACAGTCGCCAGGGCACATTCAAGTCAATGAAAGACACATTACCCGGTAAATGGCAGCTATATTGTCTATTTTACATAGTATCACACTGCTATGCAATTATTTTATACAAAGGAGATTGAGATTTATACAATTCAATGATAGTCTTACAATCTTCAGCAGCTCCAACATTATTTTCAAATGTTAATTAATTAATTAGTTTTTATATTAATCATAATTTTTAATCAATCATTATTTTCAAATGTTAATTAATTAAGTAATTGACAAGGTACCGTCATGATGTTAATATCCTTAAACAGTTCCCGTATAGAATCGCGCCTGCGGAGATTATAGATGGGTCTGATCGCTCTTATCTGCAGAATAAAATAGACTCTATGTCTGCAGCCCGTCCCCATAGTAAATTAGGATGCATAGCTATTATGTGTTAGTACAACTACTTACACAAATATATGTTATACGTGCCTAATTGTAATTATCTGCCCGCAGTTTTGAACTTTTCACATAAAGTGGCTCTGAACCAGCGATGCCATTTTGTGACGCGTGGCCGTACCTCAGGAATAATAAGCACACCCCAAGGGCCGCGCACCCCCTCACTCCACCCCCCTGGCCCGCGTGCTCTGCGCCGCACACCACACCGACACATGCCCCGTCTGTGTGCGTGTGCTCATCCCTGTCCCAATCAGTTCAATAGCAAATGAACAATATTTCAATTTTATCAAGGAAATACAAAACGAAGCGCTACATCCAAACGGGATGAACATCCAGCGTTCGAGACTAGTCGCGCCGAATAGAAATAATATTTTTTAAATAAAATAAGTCGGGCGGGGTTATTTCAACTAATGAAAATAACTGTTATTCTACTGTATTTGTACCAAAACGCCATCTGTATCCAGGTAGGTGAACAGACTATTTCAACAAAATTTATAGATAGCGCTGCTAAAGGCTCTTACATACTGGCGCGACAAAACAATTTCTGAGAAAACTTAACGGCGAACAATGCAGCGGCGCGGCGTCACGTCGCGCGACAAGTCGCGCCTGTTTGTGGGAGCCTTAAAGCGTAAACTGTTTGACCCACACGCCTTTTTTTGTCAGACGCCATTTTGTGTAGGTATGTATGGCAAAAGACGCTCGTCAAATTTTTCGTCAATGTGTTTGCAACGCTTGTTTTTACAATATTAAACAATGACTAGAGAAAATATAAATCGTAAATTGTTTTTCGCCTAGTTGTTCTTTGAAATGATACGTTTTTGATGTGATTTTTCGTTAGTATAGCCCCACGAAAAGAAGAAGTGGGGTTATTTCGACTAACCTAAAGTCATAATTAAAATTGTTTCTGTACAAGTGATTTGTAATCTTTAGAAATAAATGAATTCAAACCGTAATTACCCCGCTGCATTTTTGTATGGTAGGTATGGCGAAACACTAGTGATGTGATGATGTTCCATTATATCGATACTCTATATCCACTGTTATAGACAGTTGAGTTGATTGCTAATTTACCCTCTCTTAAAATAAACAATTATCAAAGTATTTCATGTTTTAGCAACAGCTACTTTCTTGATTCAATAAGTAATAAATTATTTTTATGAAGAAATTATTTTGTTTCTTTACAAAATACCCAGGATCTTGAAAAATATTAGCGTCTATGTATGATAATTTCAATAAAAATTCTCAAAAAATATAAGAAACATAAAATAAACAATTTGCAATATTTTAATTAGTCTAAAATCACTTTTTTTAGTTTAGTTTAGTTCATGTACTTACATGAACTAAACTAAACTAAAAAAAGTGATTTTCATGAAATTTTCATTCAATGCAAGTGCATTGAATGAAAATTTCATGAAAAATTTCGTCATTCAATGCACTTACATGAACTTAGAGAGTTGTATTGCTGATTCTAATGTTTATAATTCTGTAAATCCATATTTGTTACCGTTTGCCGCTAATAATATTTAGATCAACATACAACTTGATACTGACCTGCAAATTGCAAAAAACGTAAGAAAATTTGAATTTCGCTGGCTATCCCCTTAATCGATTAAGAAAATAATTTACGCAATTAGCTATCAGGTATAGTGCCGATAATTGTGGTTTAGTCGGACTCAGAATGATAGTGAAGATCTCGTTCGTTGGATCCTTCTGTGCGTTGTCACTCAGCCAATCAGTCAGTCACACACTGAACTTATAATATCGTAGGACGGAGTGGGCCCTCTGCAGGCGGCAGCCGGCCCGGTGGTGGCCCGGTGGTGGCCCGGTGCCGGTCGCCAGTCCCGCCCTGAGACGTGCCGTCGCCGCCGTGCAGGGGATCGCCCCGTGACGTCTTTGCTCTACGTTTACTGACTTAATCAGTTATGTACACTGGCTTTCCTTATTTAGTAAAGTTTATTGATGTTATCTTAAGTTTATTTTGAAGCAAATACGCATTGCATGTCGTTTATTGAAAGCTAGATGAACACTGAAAGTAGAACTGTTGTTATTGCAAATAGTCTAGACGCGGGACTGAGGTACCTAGTGAACAGTATACACTTGCTAGGAGCAGACAGCCGGGCGCGCAGGTTCCGTCGCCGACAAAGATGGGAAATACCCAATCCTATGCCCCGCGCACAGCCACTTGACTCAATACTTTATTTCCGCAGTCGCATGAAGAGGCTCTATCGCACACATGTTTATTTCCTAGCTTTTATCTGAACATGCCGTTTATGGTTGGAGTCATATGTAGTTCAAATCTTTAAACGATAGTAAGTAGGACGAGCTGACGGACAGTAAGTACTTCACTTGAATAGTCGATAATAAGCGAGTCTTAAAGTGCAGATCTTTAGGACAGCGCATCGCGCAATCTCAATAGGATTTATAACATTTTTAGGAGCTACTTCCCTAGGATGAGATGCAATACGTTATGACAGACTGACATAAGGCAATGTTTTGTTATAATAACAAGTCATCCATAACATGTTTCAGATTTTTTAAGACATCAATGTTGAAGACATAGTGGATTGGTTACTTTGAACTATGGAATAACTATGTCCGCTGCCTGACTAATATACACGGATATAATCTCAGGGGTTGAGTGGCACACTCAATAATGGGCCCCCGGAAACTGGGGCTAGCACCTAGTGAATAAACGACAAGGGGGTAATATGTCCTGAGGTGTTTGAGGAGTGGAGAGGTATTCCACGGCTATCAGGATAATCCTAGAGCCCGGAAGATGGTCAAGATCCCTATCCGGGCAATAAAGGCAAAAAGAAGTGAGAGCTCTGTTCCTCGTCAGTGTTCACTCCAGCCGGCCAATAAAGACAAGCCAGAGGTGAGGAACAAGACTTCTCCCGGGAGATAGGGTCCGTAGGGTCGCTACTGCCCAACAGCACGTCACATGCTGTCTTGCTGGTTTCTGTATCTCTCTTGGTCTGGCTCCTCACCTTAGATCAGTTCCGGCAAAGTAAAGTCTACCGGCACAGATCTGGAGTACACAGGAGCGTGAAAGCCCTACCATGACGTCAGCATAGATATACGGCGGTGGGGTTATCTTCGCCAACATCTTATATATATTCGGCAAAATATTCACAAAAAACAGTGATATTCACAATATTAACACTAGGAATACGGACAAACTACGAGTTCCCGTTCACCGGCTTCATAAGATTCATAATTCATTTGTTGGGTTTGGTATAACCTTTTATAACAAGCTACCCTCTTCTCTGCTAGATTTGCCTTGTAAAACGTTTAAAGCTAAAGTAAAATGCAACCTTTGTTCAAAGGTGTACTATTCTATTAACGACTACTTAAATGTTATGAACAGTTGGTCGCTGTGATTAACTCAAGACAATGTATTTTCTTTTATCCAGAATTAGCTACTGAGAGGTTTTATGAGTTTATATAATTTATTTTATTTTATTTGACTGTGTAGTCAATGTATTTTAATCTCATTTATTGTTGACATAATCCACTCATTACAATGTTTTCTATATGAGTTGTATTGCAATATGTGGTTAGCTAATGACCTCGACAATAGAGCATTATTGTTCTTGCCTGAGCAACCGGCGGCAGGTTCGTCATGCTCCTTTAGATGTCACTGCTTGCGGTAGCGTCGTGGGTCGGGTTGTCTCCTTCCCTCAAATATGGCGAGAAGGGTAATGGCTGATCTTTGCGTTATGCTCGTGAACGGGTGCTGCTTGAGGTGACTGGTCGTCTTGCTGATCTTGGTTTTGTTGTTGTTATTAGTAATTAACTTTTTATTTATTTTACGTCGATGGTCCTAGTTTATCATTTATAACTTCTAGTTACAGCTATAACTAGCTATATGTAAGCGGGCACGCCCTTTGTGCTTGGAGGCTTTTATTTAGATAATATTTTATGTTTACATTTACTTTTTATTTCTGTTTGAGTACTTACTAGTACTACGTACTTTTTGGTTGGTATAATGGCGTGTGCTAGCTGACATATGGCTAATAATTAGATTTATGTTTTTGTGTCCGTAATGTGAATGATTTTGCATACTATTGTATAGAATCTTTTTTTTTTCTAACTAAACAGATAGCTGTGCTGCTGGGGAGTTTGTTGCACCACTTCTTCTTCCCAGCTAAAGCAATAGGAAGTGGTAAAGGGTGGGCGTTTTCGGGGACTATCTTATATAATTTTGACGTTCGAAAAGTGCTGATTCTCAGCCTGTTTGAATAAATGACTTTTGATTTTGATTTTTGATTATTCTTTATTTATTTTAGATAATCTTCATATAAGTTACATACCTACTTAATCATAATTTATCACAAAAAGAACATAAAATCATAAATTGTTAGGCTGTACCCATACTTGCAGACTGAGTGTCTCTGCAGTGATCCAACCACCTCTGACAGCCATGAGCGTCACTACGACAAGTATGTGTATTGGAATCTATTCCTAACATATTTTGTAGATCTGCATAACACCAGAAATCCGACAAGTCTTTATAAAGTATTTCATGTGGGTGAGCATCAAATGGGGTTAAAAACTGAAAGCTCATCATAGGCAGCACCACCCGTCCGTCCTCAAACTCAAAGCTCAACATGGGCAGCACCACCCGTCCGTCCTCAAACTCAAAGCTCAACATAGGCAGCACCACCCGTCCGTCCTCAAACTGAAGGCTCATCATAGGCAGCACCACCCGTCCGTCCTCAAACTGAAGGCTCATCATAGGCAGCACCACCCGTCCGTCCTCAAACTGAAGGCTCATCATAGGCAGCACCACCCGTCCGTCCTCAAACTCAAAGCTCAACATAGGCAGCACCACCCGTCCGTCCTCAAACTGAAGGCTCATCATAGGCAGCACCACCCGTCCGTCCTCAAACTCAAAGCTCATCATAGGCAGCACCACCCGTCCGTCCACAAACTCAAAGCTCATCATAGGCAGCACCACCCGTCCGTCCTCAAACTGAAGGCTCATCATAGGCAGCACCACCCGTCCGTCCTCAAACTCAAAGCTCAACATAGGCAGCACCACCCGTCCGTCCTCAAACTGAAGGCTCATCATAGGCAGCACCACCCGTCCGTCCTCAAACTCAAAGCTCAACATAGGCAGCACCACCCGTCCGTCCTCAAACTGAAGGCTCATCATAGGCAGCACCACCCGTCCGTCCTCAAACTCAAAGCTCAACATAGGCAGCACCACCCGTCCGTCCTCAAACTGAAGGCACAACATAGGCAGCACCACCCGTCCGTCCTCAAACTCAAAGCTCAACATGGGCAGCACCACCCGTCCGTCCTCAAACTCAAAGCTCAACATAGGCAGCACCACCCGTCCGTCCTCAAACTGAAGGCTCATCATAGGCAGCACCACCCGTCGGTCCTCAAACTGAAGGCTCATCATAGGCAGCACCACCCGTCCGTCCTCAAACTCAAAGCTCAACATAGGCAGTACCACCCGTCCGTCCTCAAACTGAAGGCTCATCATAGGCAGCACCACCCGTCCGTCCTCAAACTCAAAGCTCAACATGGGCAGCACCACCCGTCCGTCCTCAAACTCAAAGCTCAACATAGGCAGCACCACCCGTCCGTCCTCAAACTGAAGGCTCATCATAGGCAGCACCACCCGTCCGTCCTCAAACTGAAGGCTCATCATAGGCAGCACCACCCGTCCGTCCTCAAACTGAAGGCTCATCATAGGCAGCACCACCCGTCCGTCCTCAAACTGAAGGCTCATCATAGGCAGCACCACCCGTCCGTCCTCAAAGCTCATCATAGGCAGCACCACCCGTCCGTCCTCAAAGCTCATCATAGGCAGCACCACCCGTCCGTCCTCAAACTCAAAGCTCAACATGGGCAGCACCACCCGTCCGTCCTCAAACTCAAAGCTCAACATAGGCAGCACCACCCGTCCGTCCTCAAACTGAAGGCTCATCATAGGCAGCACCACCCGTCCGTCCTCAAACTGATGGCTCATCATAGGCAGCACCACCCGTCCGTCCTCAAACTGAAGGCTCATCATAGGCAGCACCACCCGTCCGTCCTCAAACTGAAGGCTCATCATGGGCAGCACCACCCGTCCGTCCTCAAAGCTCATCATAGGCAGCACCACCCGTCCGTCCTCAAATCGCCATTGTTGTTTATGTTTAGTGTTGTGTCGATCATAAACTATATGAAAACTAGATAAATATGTATGCTCTATGGAGCTATTAATAAAACACGAGCTAAGCATAGGGGAAGCGTCTACCACTAGTAAAAAAAGCAGCTTTAGTGAAAAGTCAATAGATTATGAACGTTTTATAGTTTTTAGTTTATTTTGTGTTTGTTGACTTTTAAGTTCTATTTTTGTTAAAGACTGGAAGCGTACGATAGAAATAACATCAGAGTTGAAAACTAACTCGAGGATTGATCTTCCTGACTGAAAAACTTCAGAGATGTAATTTCTAGCACTGCTCTAATATGATATTGATAATACAAAACACACAAACTTTTACTATAGTTTACATAGTAACACGTCACAAATGCCTGTAGGTAAAGAAGACAGACTTAGTTCTCTTGGGAGCATCACATAAATACGAATTTCTCCCATAAAAGTCTTCAGGTTTCAAAATAGTCGCGACGAAATATCGAGTTTCCAATTTATTTTTCGGAGAGCTTTCTTCCACAGTTTTCATCTTTGGAAAATACATGGACCCACGTATTTTGCAGTTACACAGCTGCGCAAGGGCATTTAATTAATTAAGCGAAAAAGAAGTCGCTTGTTTATAAAAAATGTATGGGTAGTGACAGGTAGCAGTAAAATTCTAAGACGCTGGGTAGTGGCAACGTCTGAAGTGAGCAAGTGTCAGTTTTTATCCTCATTCCCCCAAAATGTAGAAAGCTACGACACCACAGTTTTCTTCTACTGCTATGATAGATTGTATAGTACTGAGGCACTCTGTAAGAACTGGAATGTTCTCAGTACAGTTAGTAGGGAAATTAATACATAATTATCTACTAGTTACATTTAGCTTTATTGCAGCAGTCCTAAAAGGTTATCACAGGTTATCGCAGACACTGATTGAAACGCACTTTTTCTTCACAATAACCTCAGACGAAGTAAAAAATCTAGACAGAGCGCTCTTAACAGTGACATGAAGCCGGTTTCGTAAACATGTGTGCACTTAGTGAGTGTTGCCGCGCAGTAAAAACTCATTACCCTAATATTTATTTTGTCTTAAGTACTGGCGGGGGACTGGACAAGTAAATAGATAGGTTAGCGTTATATATTTTTTAAATTGTTTATAGGTACCTCGCTTGATTCCGACAAGAAAATAAAACAATAGTTAAAAGTAACTACATTTTTATTATTACACGACTGCAAAAAGGAGTGTAATGTTTTCAGGGTTCATGTACCTATGTATTTAAGTATGTGAGTTTCTTTACTTAACTTTTAAATGCCTGAACGGATTTGGATGTATGGGGTATGTTTGAATCCTTACATCATCCCGAGTAGCATAGGCTACGTTTAAAAAAAGCATTATGGCGGCAGTATGGCTCCATGTCCAAATGTGAAAAATGAACCTGTAATGTTCCGTCTCGCATCACATGAATTATTTACACAATAAACATGGAAAATTGTGACGCATACTAGTGACAACACTTGGTTAAGATTTTGTGTTCCAAGCTGTCATATATGGATCTATTAAAATTATGGATTTTCATCTAGATTTTATGTTTACTTACATACGAGACGTGATGCCATCTGGCTTTTTATTTTTTTAAGAATTGTTTTTGCACCCTTTCACCGCACAAGGCGGCATTTTCGCGGTAAAATAATTTAATTTGTTTCAGCGTGACGCTTCAGTGACAGACTAGCTGCAAATAATCGATTTGGTGTACTTTGGTTGTAAAAGTGTGCGTTCGAGCGTGTATGCACAGAGCTTGGTGTAGTTTTGAATGCTTCACTTTATTGTTCGCAGCGCTCTGTCTAGATTTTGTACTTCGTCTGAGACAAGAACGTGAATCTTCCGTGCGGCACTGCGGCCTGCCCGTTAGTAAGCTGGCCGAGTCGACGGCGGACGTGTCCGCAGCACCGAAGCAGTCGATTTCATGATTACCTGCCCCAACACACAACCCAGTAACTAGGTAATACGATACCCGTGGTAAGACTAGTTGTCAGAATTTCGGGCTTTTGTCAACCCGTAACGTACCGTAACAATTCCAGTTTGATGAGCGACTGCTAGCAATCATCACCAATAGCCGGCTCCTGCAACAGTCTCGCAACCGTAATGTAAGCCCATAATGTGTTTGTTGTGTCAGTGTGTCTAGGAACATAGATTTACTGAAAGAGGCCTGTTTGTTGACCGTGCTCCGTGGCTTTGACATGACATAAACACAGCTGATACAATGTTTCGATAAGTAACAAAACAAAAATAGATTATTTGTTTCATTTACCTATTGGTTGTGGTGCATTTATAATTTAAAGTTAACCGCAGTTTCTTGCTGGAAGTTAGTTACGTACCAAAGCGGTGTCATCATCTTAAACAGATCAGGTTTTCTATTTTTAGCACATTGTATTGGTAGGTATTAGTTCACGGAGTGCACTACGTAGAGAAACGGTGTCGGCTTTACGACACCGATGTACTTACAATATAATAACGGGGGCTCGTACTGAATACAGTAAGTGGCTAAGTGGCAGTAAGCACCTACAACATACTTAACTTAGGCTTTGGGAAATGTGCACACTGCAATTTCACAGCATAGGTAATGCTCAAAAACTGCAAAGTCCACACAAACTACGCACAGTGTCGCCCGGCCAGGCGGTCAGGCAGGCCGCTGCCGCTGTGTCGCCGATAGGCGTGGAATAACGCGCGCTTCGCTAAACGCATTCAATCGTTTGAATAAGAGCCGAATCACTGAACCTTGTTATCGAGCACTGGCCTGTGCCCGCGCTGTTCCACTCTACTCGACCACAAAACCAAATACAAATAAATAAAAAATTGCTAAACATAATCTGTTCTTTTGGCTCGTTTTACAATAGGCAGTAATGAAGTTAGTATTGCCCGCCCTTCGATGCTACTTACACATTTTCAAATTATATTAAGTAGGTAAAAAAATCTTCGCTCACGAGGCAGATACTATATTTTCAGTATGATAAAATTATTTTGCTTTGAACTGTCAAACTTGACCACCGGAATTACGGTTTTAACAAAGTTTCTGGAATTCTGATATACAACATTAGTTTTTGTTTATGCTAAACCCGAAAAGGGGTCATTGTACTCATCATTTTGAACAACTTTTTCTGTGGAACAAACTTTGAAATCGTTTTTTTCCAAAGTTTCAAAGTCCAATTAGGTACTCGACTATACATGATAAACAAACCAGATTTTAAAACATTTTGGATAGGAGTAAGTTTTAATTGCGAGTTAAATGAGTGATGACGAGAGCAATGTTAAGGCACTGTCTGTCACAAAGGTCGGGGTTTACTCGGAAACTGCAAGCCGCGGAGTAAGTACCCGTGTTGATCAGCAGTCACCAGACTGATGCACTCCTGAACTTGAACTACCTACTTCTGAACATCCGCGTTACATGGATTCGACGTTGTTCAGGTACTCTATCGGAATTTAGTTTAGGTAAGTATATGTTGTGGTGTCTGTTTGCATGTTATCAATGCAAGTCAATGTTGAACTCGTTTCTGTTATCCGAACAGTCTGAAAATTATTAGTTTTCTATGCTGATTACTTGAAGTACTTACCTACATTTCAAAATAAAACGGATATTAAATAAGTTGCGACTAGAAATTGTTTCATAGGTAGCTACAGGAAACCATACGTAAGTTAAAAAAAAAACCAGTAAAAGATAACCTCCTATTAAATTGGAACTCCGTAGGTACTACGACTACGCTAGGTCAAGTGTTGTACCACTGTCGTATGATTGTACTTGTTGTAAACCCATGAATGCAATAAGTAGTTAAATATTGAAGGTTGAGTTTAATCTATTTGCCTCTGCATCGCTAATAAGTTGGTGACGTCCACACACCGATGTGTGTCTCAAATAGTTCGTCATACTCATTTGTATACGTCACGTGAATATGTAAATTCCGTTCGCCTATCATAATGATCAGCACGGAACGTAACGTTGCGTGTACCCCTGCCGCGCGGCGCAGACGCACGCCGAGTTTTTACTGATGCGTATAACGTCACGCCGCACCAAAACAAACTGACATGTATATCGAACCCGAGTCACCAGTCACTACACTTACAGGCTAAGAAGATTCGCTACATTGTCAAATTCAAATTCAAATTCATTTATTTCGTGAACACAGGGTACATACAGTAGATGTTTTCATAAATAATAAGATCCGAGCTGTGCTCCGCCAAAAGGCATACAAAATTTTAACAGGTTTTACATGCATAAAACAACTATTTCAAAGTAGGTGATATCACAAAAAATATAGATTAAATATGTCAAATTTAGATTAAATTGTTAAAAATATGTCAGTTAAATAAAGTAAAAGGGCCAAACAATACAAAATGAAAAAATTATGTCACTAATAATTAAATTCAAATCAATAATCAAAATCATTCAGTATGTCACATATGATAAAACAGACTAATTAAAATTTGTCATTTAAATATTCGTCAACAGAATAATACACCTTATTATTTAACAGTTTGCAAAGATTCCCTTTAAATTCATTAATGTTCATACATGAGATAACTTGTCCTGGTAACTTATTATACAGTTTTTAAGCCATTGCATAAAAGCTTTTGCTATGAAACGCACCGCAATTCGCGCGTGTCTAACTGATGTAAAAAGGCTGACAAAGCACGGACTCCCAAAAGATATAGTTAACAGGCAATTTTGTTGAAGAATACTTACTATATTTATTTACTGCCTAATTTTGTTCTCCAAAGCACTTTATTACAAGTATGCAGTCTGCGTGTGGTTATTTCTGCCGAGCGGCGCGCGCGCAGCTACACCCACTGTCGGTCGCGCACCTTGAACCTCGACCGCTTATTACTTCACACTCACACGCATACATACACGTGCTTACAACCACTGTTTCTATTAGCGTTAGAAAACGAATTTCGGAGACATAAAACCGCAGATTTTCAAAGATGCAGAGCATGGAAAATAACAAATGTTGGCAAATTAATATTCTAAAACTTAACTTCACGTAGCTAGTTAAGTTTTAGAATATTAATTTGCCAACATTTGTTATTTTCCGAGCTACGCTAAGCGAGGCTGCCTTTTTGCCTTGTTATGTTCAAAAACCGGCCTGGCCACGGGAAATTCGCTACAGCGAATTTTCGCGCGGCGCGAATTGCGGTGCGTTTTGCGGCAAAACAAAATGTATAGAAATGTATAAGCATGCCACGCGAACCGCGGGGCGATCGGCGAATTTTGCCGAGCGAATCGCACAGGCGGTAAAAACAAATGCGAATCAGTATGGCGCATGTAGGGCTACCAACTTTTTTTACAAGAAATAAAGTACGAAAGAGACGGAAAATAAACAGTATTTTGAAAAAATTAAAGTATTTTATTTTTTTAACATAAAAAAAATTAAAAGTATATTTTTGTTTCACCATAGAGTTCGTTTTTTTAATTTCGTAGACTATTTTGACATTTCAAATTATTGTTGTTTGTTTTTTCAATTTGGAGTTTGATATTTGCACCTGTCAAATTAGTCTACGGGATTAAAAAATTAACTTTAGACTTCGACAATTTGACTTTCTGGGGGTTTTTGTAAGAGAAGATGCAGGTGAATGTGAATCGTTTTCATTTTCTATTTTTGTGCACTAACTAATAATAAAAAAAATAGGTTGAGTTGGAAAACTTGGAAACTAACAAAATGAAGGCAAAGGCCCGAAAAAAGGTTATGTTATCCGCGCGTATTTGAGTCAGTAGACGTCACCGTTGCCGTCGGCAGACTGTCAGACTGACGGTGACCTCTTGACGACAATTTGACATTTGACAGATTGCTTCTGAAATCCACCGCTCGCATTTATTTTTTTAAACAGATTTTATTAATGATTCTTGATACACGCGAAAAAAGTATTTTTGAATACTTTATTTTTATTGAATAGTAAATAGTATTTTAAGTTGAAATAAAGTATAATACTGTTTTTAACAGTATGGTTGGCAGCCCTAGACGCGTGCCACGCCCACGGATAGTATAGAAGCCAGGTATTTGAAACTTTACTCAAAATAGGAGTATTTACGTGTTACGTTAGGTATAGTTCCAGTAACCATTTATGAACTAATTTCTTGGCAATATTACGAAAATCTATCGGAACGACATCAACTATTAATTTAGTTACGATCCGGGTGGAACAGTAGAAATTATCGTTACTGGAACGGATCATAATGGTATTTTTACGTTATTTTATAACGTTTCAAGTTCCTGATAGAAGCCCAACAAGTTCTTCTTGTGAAATTCTCCGTCTATACCCCGGCATTCATTTAACTAATAAACTACACTTCCAAATATTGAACCAAAAAACCTACTCTCCAAGCAATATCGAGGTAACTTAGTTAACGGTCTATTCCCGTGGCTTGCATTCTGTGCCGCTTGTTTTGCCGCCCCGCTTGACGCACCGCCGTTCGCGCCGCCTGTCCCGTGGCCAGACGGTAAGAGAAGAGCATACAGGCGTACCTAAGTGCACAAATGAATTCGGAACGAGTGTGACAAACTTGTTGCGAGAGTGACAAACATGTTGCGAGAGTGACAAACATGTTGCGAGACAGGAGCGAGGAGACTACGCAGCTAGAGTCAAACAAATAAAAAACATTACACTACGTTTTGGGCAGTCGCGTCAAAACAATGGCATACCTACATAATAACTAACATGGACGGACAGACTGACAAGACTGGACACAAAAATTAATAACGAGTTGCTCGGGAGTTAATTCTAACTACATTATGAAGGAATACACCAATTCACAGAATATTATTGCAGCTTCCTCAGATAGTAAAATATTATTTGATCCTAACTAATATTATAAATGCGAAAGTGTGTTTGTTTATTACGCTTTCACCCTAAAACGGCTGAACGGATTTGGATGAAATTTGGCACATAGGCTACGTTTCATCCTGGATCACAGACGAAGTCGCGGGCAACAGCTATTAATTCATAATAATAACCATGAATCAAATCAAATCAAAAACATCCGTGTCCAATTCACAAAAGAAAAGAACAACGAAAGTTAGAAATCACTAACAATGATAAAATATTCAGGGACTCATGTGCGAAGCCGCGCCAACTCGATACTAACGAACACTCGAAGCGATTTGTTTACAGATATCTATCATTCAAGAAGCGAAGTGCAGACTCGCAGCCACTGCGAGTTTCGGCAGACACTGTGTGATATTGAAAAACCTTCGTATTTAATGTAATCTGAGAAAATTCTATCACTTCCGCCCCGTGAGTGACGATACAAATAATAATGCCGCCGTCCTTTACGTTAACCGTTTGTTACGATCGCCGGACAAGAGAAACACATATGTAATATCAATCAGCTTACCACACAGCGCGGCGCGGCGTGGCGTGGCGGTGGCGTGGGGCTGACGGCAATTTCACACTGACGCTAAAACACGCACCTTCAAGTTTAACTTCGACTAAGTTATTAGGAAGCTGTGCCCCAATTACAATCCGTACACATCATGCATGAATCATGCACGCTTTGTATTTTGCATGAAATCATTCTGCGAAGAATATCATGTATGTTGTGAGTTTATGATAAAGTGCGGATGGTGACAAAGGCGGGTTTCATAATCGGCGGGTCTCTGCAGTAATCCCAGATGAGAGAGCGATGTAATACGACAGAATGTTACGCTTCGTCCACAAACAAGCCAAGAGCCGGCCGCTGATATTATGATCCCTAACGGCAACAATTCTACCCCACACCATAAGAAGACCAGGAATATCATATAAACAGTTTGTTTGGTCCACATCAAATATTTATATTGGCAACCAAACTATTACTGAGACAGAATTCGAAACTTTCACAATTTTATTTGTGAAAACATTGAATTTAGAACAGCGCTGAATGTTTATTTTTAAATCCTGCAACTGCGAAAGTTTTAGGACTATTCTCATTTTCCCCGTTATTTTAAATAGAAAAATAACAAATTGTGTTGTCTTACTTTAGCCGTACGATGAAGGCTACAAAAAGCGTCGACCTTCGTCTTTGGCTGGCCTTCACTAGTTGACCTTCGCTCAGACACTAACGGTAGTAGCGATAGCGGTATGCTCACCAAGTGCCGAGCGACCAGCGAGTGAGCGACGACTCTACCATGTAGGTAAAATTGTATTACAGGCTTTTTTGGAAATCTAATTTTTAGTTGACTTTTGTCGCAGTTGGGTTTTGAGTTTTAGAACTTTTATTTTTATGAATTGTTAAGGAATCGGTCAGTCAAAATGATGAAGCTAGTTGCCCATTCGTATATGTGTATATTAATCGCGGCGGCGAACACTCTTCCCGTGGTTTCATTCCGTGCCGCTTGTTTTGCCGCCCCGCTTGCCGCACCGCAATTCGCGCCGCCTGTCCCGTGGCCAGGCGGTTACCGCGTTACTCGGGCTTAACTGTTCAATTTTTACTATTGCTAAGCGTTATTACTAAATTATTTATAACTGGGGGAAGTTCTGAGCGGCTGAGGAGCTCTTAACATTTGCTACCCCAGCTCTCTCTATTCATACCATACAACCTTATTATAATTAATTAATTATGATAATTATAATGTTCTTTCCGAAAATATTATTTTGCAGTTTATTATCTTCTTATATTCATTTATGTCTTCTCTTTATCGGCATTTACACTATAGTGGCAGGAGCCTCATAGTCAGAGCATCGTATTCGTATTATCTCTCATGTCATGGCCATTCGAGCAAAAAGCAAGCGTTTGTATGGAAGGGGTCGCCTTCAGCGGTAACAACACCGCGCTCCGAACGCTCCGCAGTTCCGGAATGCTTCCCCACTAAAAATCCAATCGCCGAGCGAATACTTTAAACGTTTAAAACGTTTTTACGATAGTTCGCCAGCTCCGATCCGGGCACGGTATCAACGACTGTCGCACTCCCGGAACGACAAACTCTGAACGTCGCGACGCGCGACGTTCAGAGTTTTGAACTACTTGAAGATATCGGCCGAGTTCGAATCAGGGATTTTGTAAAGGTGTGTGCTGTTTTGATCATTACACTCGAAGCGGTATTATTCACGCGAGCCGCAGGCGAGCACGATATGAGAGCCGAGTGTATAATGATCAATGCACACGCGTTTTTAACCGACTTCTTCAAAAAGGAGGAGGTTCTCAATTCGTCTGTATGTTTTTTTTTTTTTTTTTAAATCGTTTCGTCATCAAAATCGACAGGTAGGAATCATCAAAATCGATTCATAATTGGGGGAGTAATCGCGTAACAAACATACAAAAAAAAAAAAAAAACATACTGACGAATTGAGAACCTCCTCCTTTTTGAAGAAGTCGGTTAAAAATAGTAGATTTTTGCATCGAGCGAAAAGTGAGTTATTAAAGCACGAGGGTTATGTTTGGTGCCCGAGCGCACGCGAGGGCACTAAATTAACACGAGTGCATTAATTACTCACTTTAGCAAGGTGCGTAATCTACTTTTCTTTCAACTACCAATGTATCTACCGTGATAAAATATACCTACTCAAGGTCAACTCAACTCAACTACGTACGTCAAAAAATACGTCCTTTGTGATCGGTTTTGTAGTGATTAATGATAACATCACTACATAGTTAAAAGAAAACATCGTTTATGGGGTACGGCGTTAAATGCTATATCAAAATACCTTGTGATTTAATGCAATTGAATGAAAGAAAAAACTCATATATCTATCAAGTACACTTTGTAAACAAGCTTATTACAAATTAGAGGATTATATCCAAGATAAGAATGCTTAGAGTCTGGACAAAATCAAACTGGTTGCTAGTTGTATATTTTATTATTTGTATGTCATAGATTTTTACACTCTGTGATTACTTAAACTCACGCACTGACTTATTAATATTACTTGTAACAATGTTAGGAATATTGTAATATCGTATACTTTTACAATGTTTGTAAATATGTGAGCACCATGTATCTATCACATAATTTATTTATTTGTCATTGCTTCATTTTTAATTATTTTTACCTTTTGTGGTACAGTAATCTTATTCTAAGTACCTACTTACATCGTCTTCACATATTATTTAACTAATAATTTTATTGATGTATACAAAATATTTTAAAACATTTTTAAAAGAGTAACGGTGGAGTTTCTTTCCCATTCTTCTCCATACGAAAACTACCTTTTGAAAGGGGCAACTAGAATCAGTTCTATTTCTTTGTTTTTGACGTTCAAATAGGGGACCCTTTCAAAAGTGCCTTTTAGGTGCCTAATTGATTGATTTATTAATATTTAATGTTAATTTATTAAAATAATAATTTATATTGTATGTCAGTATGTGTTCTGAATATTTATTATAATAATTAATTGTATCCTAAATGTTTAAATATTATAAAAATTTATTGTACCTTTTATTTAAATTTTTGTTAATTTGTATGTACCTAATAGCGATTTTAAATTCTTATATTGTTAAATAGTGTATGCCCTAATGGGTAGTTTTTTGAGTTACCATAACCTATTTATAAGACCTACTGTATCACCAAAAATCGCACTAATAAATACTTTGACTTTGAAATAAATTATTTGACTTTGACTTTTAATCAGCCTGACCAAGTAGGTAAATGACAGCTAAAGAAGCGCAGGAATTTACCTCAACTCTTGTATTACGTGCACGTGACATGTTATTAGTTAAATAATACTTGTCGAATGTATCGCTCCACACATCATGCAAATCCGACAATAGAACAACATGACAAACGCAACGCTATTTAAATGAACGACAGAACAAAAAGCGGCCAGCGTTAAGTTACAAGCAGTTACTGTTGGGTCACTCGCAGAGCGAGACAACGTGAAAAGAGCGCGCACGGCGAGGCATGCGCGCGCGCGTTTGCCGTACCGCGCCGCGCCCGCGCGCTTATCACTTATCACCAAGTCCACAAATAACACGTCGCTCATTACCGCCGCGTGTCGTGTTTCTATCTATTATTCTGTTATTCGGCATTGAAGGCAAATCTCAATGAGTTATCCGTTGTCGTATGATCTCCGCGCAGTTTACAAGGAACTAACTTTACGAGCGATTAACTTTGTTTAGGTAATTGTTCGAATATTACGAGGTAGTAGGTACTAGTAGTTCGAGCACATCATTTCGGCGGCATCATGTTTGTACTTACTTTTTATCTGCCATCAGCGTCAATGCGGTGTAAATAAAACTGCAACTTAGCAATAGAGTTTTTTCGGCGAAACGCGAACGAAATTCGGTCTAATTTGCATTTTCGGCTGACAACCGAAAACGAAACAAAATGTTTTTTAAGGTTCCTTAGTCCACAAGGAACCCTTATAGTTTCGCCATGTTCGTCTGTTTCTCTGTCCGTCTATCTGCGGCTTAGCTCAGAGACTCTTAGTAGGTACTACTAGACTAGAAAACTGTAATTTGATATGGGTAAACATATAAATCCAATAATAAAAACATATAAATCTAATAATAAATACCAACTGGTATTATACCAGTTGGTATTTATCATGAAAAAAAATTTGTTTCAGGGATTGGTTTGCGAAAAATTAAGCTTTAAAGAACTAATTTCTGTTAGAGTCAAGTGTCACATACCAACCAGACCAGCACCCTGCTTGCGTACCTAATACACGACCAATCAGAATTGGAATAGGTTTGAAACAAATGTCTAATCCATTGATTCACGGTCGTACCAACATGGGAGCTAGTGTGTCACAACCAAATGTAGTTCATAAAAAAACTCCTATTTTTTAAATCAGATTTACGTTTTTGTTATGAAAACGATTCCCGAATTTCGGAAACGCAAAATAAAAGTATTTTTTTACTTGTGTAGGTACGTATTTCCCGCGTATGTGATGTCACTGTCATTGCACTTCATTTCTGAATGTTGCTGGGGTATTAAAACACGAATGTGGGTTTATATTAGTATCACATGAGTATTTTAATACCTAATTATTAACAGTTGCATAAATAACTATTTTGACACATGAAAATATATTATACCCTAATATTAAATTGTTAAATAGCAAATCAGTACCTACATAATTATCTTCTGAGTGAGTATTTACGCGTGATGCATCAGGAAACTATCGCCAAGTCAAGAATAAAAAGCGACCGATATTACCACCAACCGACCGATATTATTAATAGTGATATTACCACCAACTCTACCATTTCGAGTCATTCACTTCCTCAAAATATGAAGTACTTAGGTAAATGGTAAATAAATACGAAATGCGGAAATCCATGTAAATAAAAACTTTTTACAAAAAAAAAAACAACCAACTTCCAAAAAAACACTAAAAACGTGAAAAATAACTTTAATTTCGGAAGTCGGTGTCTTTGCTTTTCAATTTTCTTTTTTTGCCACCAAGTTTTTATTTTTCACTTTTTAGTTGTGGTACCTACCGCACACAAATTCGAATACCACTACCTGCTAGTAAATAATAGAGAAGGAGTCAAACAATATATCGTCTACATACACTAAGTGGGAAAAATACATAATTATTGAAGCTAACTCAAAAACTACGCAAGCAAATTTAATAAAATTTATATGGGACCACCTCTGAAGCAGGACCTACCAAACAAAAAAACAATCATCAAAATCGATTAATAATTCGAACCTCCTCCTTTTTGAAGAAGTCGGTTAATAATAGTTAACAATATAGGAAGAGCATTAAATTCTCCTAGGTTTGGTTGTGACAGCGGACTTTTCGGTTTGGTACAGGGTGCCCTATATTAGAGGGCATTCTTTTTTGGTCCACAACGTAAATAATGCAATGAATGTTGTTGAACTGTGAAAATGAAACAAATTAAGTACATTATCATAATCGGTTACGAAAATAAGTTACGCGATCGCAATTAGACAACTGGTCAGTTTAGGTTAGGCAGATGATGATGGGTAATCAAAATCATGATTCAAGGTACAACCAGCTATTGTGGCAAGTGATAGTTAAGAATGCGGCGAACGATAAATTTTCCATACAAACGTAATACCTAAATCATTTGCAATTTGAGCATAAGTCCACCATATTATGTTGATATTCAGATTTAAACAGTAGGTATTTATCTAGGTTCCATCATCTTTTTTTTTTTCAAAAAAACTTACCTAAAATGAAGTTAAAGCTTGCTAAGCTTTTTTTTTGTTTGGCCGGCACTTTCACAAATATAGCCCAAAAATGTATGGACGGTGAATGATCTCCTTTATCACAAATTTTCTTAAATATCTGTAAATTGTCTTAAATATTTGTAATGTCAATGTGTGCGTGGTCGCACGGTTCACGGTAGCTGTTATCGCTCCGACAGGCACACTAGCGCAATATTTGTAGCACTCGATTTGTAATTGCGACCGATGCTCCGCCGGCCCCTTCAGTACAGGATTTACAGGTAAAATAATACGCCATAGTTTACCTAATTATAAGTTATGACTGTTATTATGAGACATCGACCTTTATTTAGCCTACGAGTTATGAGACATTATAACTCGTACCTTTGTCGACAAAGGTACCGCTGCCTGTCGCGCCTGCGATATCGCGCCTGTTTGTACGAGCCTTTAGTCGCGGAGGGTTAAAAACGCTATCATCCATTCAGCCGATCCCAGCGTTTATCCGGTAGAGCTGGAGGCTAATCTAGTTTATATGAATTGTAGGTACGCGGTGGGCCGGTGGCAGCCGGCGGCGGGCCGGCGGCGTGCCGGACTGCCGGGGTGGGCCGGGGCCGGCTCCTAACCATGTCCCCCGCCCGCGCAGGCCGCTTGCCGGTTAGACCGCCTCACTATTATTATAATAGCCAAACTGCCGACGCCGACGTCTGCAGGACGTACCGATAAACCCCACATATTGTTGGCCACAGGACGGGCGGGCGTCGCGAACGGCGACACCTTTTATCTATTTTACATTATTTTAGGGCTTAGCTACACTAGCAACTGTCGTGTGTGCCATACGATACGCTGACGAGGATCGTTCGGTTAATCTAATCTAATCTAAATAGGTAACATAATCTTCCACCGACACCTGAGATTGATTGAAGAATGCGTGGAAGAACAGAAAATGTTCCATCTGTTATAAATTATAATGTAAGTATATATAACTACGTACATTATATTATCGCTATGCTAATGCTATTCTTTGGTAAGCACACCACTTCAGCACGGCTGAACTGATTTGGCATTTTTTTGTTTTAAAATGTTCATAACAATCCGAATAATGCTGAAGGCGCGTGTGAATATGATCAATATTCCTGGTGCAGACCTGCAGCAACATCTTTCACAACAAGATATAACTACAAGTGGGTTATGTTCGCGTACCTACACCTACACTGCAACTTGCTTTAGATTCGCGTCGTTTTTGTTTGTTGCAAGGTTGCTTTTACAAGTTGTATACCAACTGCTTCGTTCGTATGTGTTTCCAGTAACTCGCTTTGTCATCCAATTTTTTTACTACGACGAGCATCAAATTGTTAGTTTTGCGTCTTGCGAGGCTTATAAATTTGTCAAAATAGAAATAATAGTAAGTGGAGCGTGCGTGATGCGTGTTGATGGAGCATTTCTAATGTTCGGTGTTTTAAGCATCGAGCGCTTCGTGTGGCAAGCGGTGCGGTGCCGAGTGGTGCCGGATGGTGCCAGATGGTGCCGGCGGTGGCCACTGACCATTGACCCCCACTGCGACTGCACCTCGGCGCTTCTGTGGCACTCTAAACCCCTACATCTCTAACAACGACTACACAAACCATTATCGGTCTCGCAAGAAACATCTTAGTAAACGTACTTACCTAGGAACATTTGTTTATGTAGTATGACGTTATCTATGTTTGTGATCACATCAGAAGAGTGTCGTAGTGGCGCATCGCACGGTTATCAGTAAGGCGCGGAGATAAGCGCCGATAATTACTGCGTACGCACCGGCTACAGTAGGGCCGGCCTCGTAGCCGAGTTGCGCTACAGTAGGGCCGGCCTCGTAGCCGAGTTGCGCTACTGTTGCGCAGACTTGCGCAGCAGTCTTCTTCTGTAGGTGCAAACTTTTCTCATAACTTGGCAAATTGATCATAGGTACTCCTGGTTCATCTGCTATTAGGTATTCATACAATCCTGCATAAACGATGAACCATTCATGTAATTAATCTAATCAAATGTAACAGTGTAGAGTGTCACCGCGAATGATGGAGTATTTATCGTCAATTTGGCGCGGCATGAGCAGTTTGAAGTGCCGCCGTGATTACGGATACAGATACAGTATGTGTGTACACATCAGGTGCTCCGAATATTGAGTAATGTCTGATGTTGACCCCTTAGTTTATCAGCGGGGTGATTGTCGTCATAAGTGTTATGTTTCTGACTTGTACACACGGCTACACATCAAGCTATACATTTCCAGTTTATGCTGATCCCGCATTGTATAGGATATCCGTACAATACGAGGTCAGCTTATACTGGAAATGATGTGTAGCCGTGTGTACATATTTCCATATATTCGTTGAAGACACCGAGAAAATGAACAATCTTGTCGTCATATACAATCATAATGTATATCGGTCAAGGTCAGTGTTCGGCGCTCGCCCTCGCGCCGCGCACGCAGCTATTCATATCGCGAGTCTTAGGCGCTGCTCGTTTATGCGCTATAGATGAACCACCACGCCTCGCCGCGCCGCACCGCTGCGGGGTGAGCAGCGCTCGCAAGTCATCCACTGAACAGTCTGCAGTCGGCAAGATTGGTCGGGAATTCCATACGTAATATTAATTGTGTTTTACCCGTTAAGGCTCTAGGTTAAGGCGTTAGGTTTTGTCAACAAAGGTACCGCTGCCTGTCGCGCCCGCGATTTCGCGTCTGTTTGTACGAGCCTTTATAGTTTACTTAATCAACCAGAGAACTACTTACTTAATAAGATATTTCGCATAGTGGAAATAACTGCATTGTTGTCCATAGTCGTTCAGATCTTTCAAATGGTAAGTATAAAAGTAACATACACATTATTTACCTGTATTAGCAGGAAAATAATTCCAAAAAGCACGTCTGAGTCAAAAACAATGTCGTTGTCCTTAAACATAAATTATAAAACTTATGCCGATAGTATAGAGATATAGAGAAAAAATTGGTAGGTATTGAATTCCTACCTACTGACGGCTAATTCAATAAAACTGTGCTCAATAATTTCAGTTCTGTTTACAATAACTTTTGAATAAGTGCTTACATTCAACTAGTTAGGTACCTCATTTAAAAGTCACGCAGACGAAATTTTGCTTTAAATTATTAAAATTGTTATTATCAGCTGACACCAAAATATTCCGCAACGATACATAAACTTCTATAGGTCCACTCGGAGCTGTGTACTACGTTACTAAGTCGCATCTCGGTTAAACTCGCTTCACAACATGCTCTGATGTCGCGGAAGTGTCGCAGTGTGCTCCTCGCGGTTATCTCGCGACACCACCCTTCCGAACATTCGGCTGTCAGAGCTAAGGTCACGGTATCGATCCGCGCCAGCTGGCGACCGCTCCGCGGCACCACCGCACTCAGCACGACCCTCCAGCATATGAGCACCGCGCGAGCGACTCGGGCCCGACCGAGCCTCTTCGAGCCCTTTCGAACCCCGACCAGGCGGCCCGAAGAAGTCGGAAGTTCGGAACGCTTCCGATTCCGTTGTGATCGCTCAGCGACGTAGCTACCGCGAGTTATAGGTAAGTTTACGCTTTTCGGGAAGGGGCCACAGGGGCGCGGGTCGATCGAACGGCGGAAGCTTCAATGCGGCAAAGCTTATCGTGTGCGGAGATCCGCAGCCAGCCGAGAAGCGGGCAGCGAGCAGTGGGCACAACGAGCGACACCGCTGACCCAGTGCCCCGGCGCGCGGGCACGCGGCGCGCCCGGACCGCGCGCTCTACCGAGCGCGTGACGCGCGCCCAGCCCGCTGCACGGCGGCCGCGCACCGCCGTACTCTGTGGCCGTGAAACCCTCGGGACTACAACTCAGGAAGCACTCACCGTTTCCGTTTATGAGGGGGTAGTCGTCGTCGTGCCGGCCGATGTAAGTCTTCAGCGGGGTGTCCGTGAGGGAAGGCGACGATCTATCCCTGTCGCTCATAATAGTCACTTATAACACCGGTTACAGACTCGATACAACAACACTGGACGGGGAGACCGGCCCCGCACGCTCGTCTCCAGTCACGACCGACCTCCGGCCCGCGGCTCGCGCGGCGAATAAATAATAAAATACTGGCAGCGGCACTCTCGGGCGAGTTCGCGCGACAGCCGCGCAATCAATGCCCCGCGGCGTCGCCTGCCGCGCGCGCGACCTCTGCCGGCCAACTCGTGCACGTCGCCAGCGACCACAGGTGGCGCGCATACCAACACTACAATGCAATAAATATATTGCACATAAATAAGCATTAGTAATTGACGAGAACTACCGCAAAAAAATTACTCACAAGAGTTACACAATTTAGACATTAAAGAGAGCGCATAATAAGAGTTCATAGGTACTTATTACTAGAAGAGGGAGATAACTCTGCGTGTAACGTACGTGCCGCCATCTAATGAACTGAAACCATAACTTTGGAGGGAAACTCCCGCTTTCAGTATGAAGTTCACAGATGTTTGAGACAGATTACTTAAAAATAAATTATAAAAATATACAGACGGAAGACAGTTTTTTTTTATATCGGCTACAAGTGCCCGATGCATATTTTACCTGCTTTGACAATAATAAAATAATTATTATTTATTTATTAATTTATGACTCCAAAATAATGTATAACGAGTTTAGCCGACGCGGCGACTTGAACCAGAGCTCACGATGTGCGTTACCCTAGCAAAATGTTGTCGAAAATGGACATTTCAATCAAAATGGATATTTAATTGACGAAATATCAGAATTCCAACAATATTTAATCACTCACATTTAAAGCTATGTTGCTCCTTTTGTACTAACGATCAAGAGAAGTCTTCAGAATAAGAAATATTCTTCTTGATGAGATCTTTGCGCTATTTGGCTCCAGGGCGGAAACGCCCAATTTCTTTTGTTGCAATTAGTTAGTTTTAGCTCTTTTTTTTTCACAAAAACTTTTCCTGCTGGGGTAACGTTTCAAACGTGTGCGTGTCCAAGATCCCAGGGCCACCAGACAACATCCATTATGTTATTGGCGCAGGTAATATGTAAGTAATATGTATATCCATGCCAAATAACAGCTTCCCTACTAACAGTCTTTGAGCTAAGCTGCGGACAGAGAAAAATACTTTAGATGCATGTAGCTCGGTTCCTCCGGGACAGATTGTGATGGTATCGTAATAAAAAATGTTCAGTTTTATTTTCTCTTTTAAGTAACTCACACGTAGTGGCTGGCCGTGCATTTCATAACCGGATCCCTGAATCCAAAAATGGTTTTCGCAGACTTACAATATTTTCAAACGACCTTTCCAACGACACCCCACACCATGGGATAGAGGAGAAAAAAAATCAACATTACCACTTTACTTGTAGGGCAGGTACCCTAAAAAAAGATGATTTTCTTGATTTTATTTTACCACGTTATCAACGTGATTAATATGTAGATATCATGTTGTGTCAATCAGTCTCATGCGCGTGGATAACGCTCTCACGCTCCTACCCACAGAGGCACTACAATTGTGTTTAGGGGATGATTGGCTCCTTGGATCGGTCTGTCTTCTTGTAAAAGGTTTTAAAATATCTGGTGGACATATATAAATGGAGCATCAGAATTTACGTGAAGTTAAGTCATTATTTTGAGAGCTTTAAAACGTCTGCAAAGCAATTTTACCCACGGAAAGTGTCTGGGAGTAGGCAATATCCTTAAAAATAAATCGCCAGGACTTATTTTTAAGGATATTGCCTAAAATATACGCGTGCGTTACCCTAGCAAAATGTTGTCGAAAATGGTCATTTAAAGTTTATAGATAATTAGTTGCCTAGCTAGCATAATGTACTAGGCGGGCGCTTTTTTGTAACCACCTATACTTGTTCGGGTTACCACGGTCTTGGACTTCCTAATTACTTTTATTTTTTTATCTCGTTAATTACTGTATTTACTACGCTGAAATTTTACAGGCATAAAACTGAACTAAGCAACTAAAAATTATATAAAGTTCAGTTTATATATCCACAAACAGGTTTACTGGTGGCCAAATAACTCCGCGCGCATTGTGCCCGTGAACGTGGAGAACTGAATATCATCATTTTTTTTTAATTACTTACAGTATACTAATGAAACTTCACATACATTAGAATGCCGTTACAAGCTACAAAATAACGTTTAAAGTAAGTCTTTAGAGCTCTTATTCAGAGTCTAAGGACCTATTGAAGTGTTTTTATATTTAATTAAATACCCCATAAATGGTGCATTATTTTGATTTTTTTATTGCACAACAAATTAAAACTAATTCCTAAGAAGTCATGTACAAAAGATGATAAGAATCCGCTAACCGTTTCAGAGATCCCATTTTTTAGAAAAATGTCTGACTGGGGTCAGGCGCGGTAGCAGCCCAAGATTTTAGGGGGGGTCACCATTGCTGCCGAGGAATATATTTAGGGAAATGATTACCTAATTTATAAGTACCTACTCTAAAAACAACTAAATTTTTTTTGTACCTATATGCCCATCGGGGTCACTGTGACTCAAGTACCTACAGTTTTTAATTAGTAAAGCACGTAAATTATTCAGTCTCTCGACAGCCTGAATGATTTTGGGGGGGGGTCATGACCCCTAGGACCCCCCCCTCGGACCGCGCCTGTCTGGGGTAACGTTTGAAACGTTACTCAAGCAGGAACTATTTTTGTGAAATTAAAAAAAAACTATAAGTGTAACTTTATAAATGTGCGCAACATTTACAGAAGCTAGGCAACTAATTATCTATAAGCTTTAAATGTCCATTTTCGACAACATTTTGCTAGGGAAACGCACACAAAATATACGTAAAAATCAGCTTGGAGAATTTACGTGAGGTAAGTCATGTTTTTATGTACCTTGATTACCTGATACCTGAAAATTGGCCGTCTAAGCAAGCTAGCAGGTAGGCATGCGTTCTTAGTACATACTAACACTACTCAATCGTCCACATTTCCTTCGTCAGAAAATATGTGACGTCTGGTGGCCCTGGGATCTGTCTATATGGTAGTAGGAAACACAGACCAATCAGAAATCCGCAAGTCCCTATCACTTGCCGATTTCTGATTGGTCCGTAGCCCAGAATAAAAATGAATGACGACATGATTTGACAATTTTTCCTACGCCCGAGGTGTCCCGAAGAAGTTGATACGACATCAAAATAGCTAACGTGCTGTTGACAGTTAATATTTCGGAATTTTTCGAAACTATGGCTGCTTTTTTAGTGCTCGAACTACTTCAAGAAGCTCTACAGGAAGAGCGGAGGCCACGCCGGTTATACTTGCGCCAATAACATAATGGATGTTGGGACTGATGGCAGATTGAATCATTTAAAATAAATATTTCCACAATAAAAGCATTGTTTTTATTAACAAAATAACTTCAGTCTCAAATACCTAATATTCTGAATAAAATTAACAATCAACAACACACTAAAACAAGCAGTCTTTGCACTTCCAGCTCAATAATTCGTATTCTTGCTGAGGAGTCGACATGGGAGGTGTCACCGAGCACGTGGATGTGCACGACGAGGGTTTAATGCTGTAAACAAAGGAAATAATGTTGTATCAGGTTTTCTGAAACATGATTTATGTAATCTCCTTTCTACTGAACAATCATACTTACTTCGCTAACTTTGCCATCGTCAACTTCAGCTCTAGTGCCTCAGTGGACAACGAGTGTTGGTCCTGGAGAGTCGGTTTGCAGGTGTAGCAGTTGATGTAGGTATGGGTGGGCGAGGTGGCTGCTGGTTCTTGTGTTTGTTACAGATGGACCCTGTACAGCAAAAACTGAATATCATTGACAGATACAACAAATATACCTAATGTGTCTGTAATATAATACAATATTGCCGTTTTTCTTTTTACCATTGAAATAAAATGAACTGATTATCATTGTATGCACTTTACTGATGACAAGACCTTAAAATCACATGAATATTTACGAGTAATGTATTAAACTCACCCTTTGCCACTGCTCCACGGGCTTTGTGCAACTTCCCGTCGAGTCAAGGGAGTTTCCCACAGCCGTTTAGTCTCCCGTTAGCACCCCTCAATAGACCGCGACCCAACTCCTGAAGGTCTCCCATAAAATTGAAGAGGACCTATATTTGAGCTTGAGTTGCTGCTGGAGCGTTTGGAGCTTTTTTTATTACCTAATTAATTAGTTACGAAAACTTCTCGTGTAATTATCGAAAATAAAAAACTTTGACAATTACCGTCAAAAAGAAAAAAGGCAAAGATCATAAACGATAAAGCCGCTATCTAGACAAAAATGGCAAAAATAATTCAATTCTTTAACTAAAGACATAAAATGTCTAAATTGTTTAAAATGTGGTCATTTTCTAACGATAACAATTTTTTTTTTTTTAAACCGGTAATCGAGATCGGACTATCGTCAGGCCTCATTCGTTCAATAGCATGGTCCATGAATCCGAAATCAATAGGCAGTAGGGAACAGACAGACTTGATTGTCTGATTGGGAACAGACTTGATTTTCGTTTACGGACGTCTGTTGGACTTAGGGAGCAAAGATGATAAGAATCCGCTTAAAATATCCAATATCCCTAAACAACGAATTGAGAAACTTAAAGTTGGTAATCAAATACAAACCTTATGATATCGTTAGTGCTTTTAATGACTTTTTCTTTGACAAAATACGTCCGAAAATAGATGTTGACTGTAAGCCGAAAACATCTCGTCCATGAAACATAACTCAATGTTTATGGCACCCAGCACACCACACGATTTGAATAAAATAATAATGTCGCTAAAAAATACTAACAGTGTTGGTTTTGATGGAATCGCCACAAAGATACTGAAGTCTGTGTCAACCGCGATATGCGAACATTTAAGCCACATACTGAACCTTATTATTTGTACGGGTAAATATCCAGAAGCTTTAAAAACATCTATAATAAAACCCTTATTTAAGAAAGAAGATAAGGAGGTGATGGAATATTATAGACCTATTTCGCTCATACCGGTTATTTCGAAGACCTTTGAGAAATACATTTGCAGGGAATTATATAATATACTTTGCGAAGAACAAAAAGGATTCAGACAGCACAGAGCCATCAATATGGCAGTTTATGACTTTTTGAATCCTATAAAGAGTAGCATGGATAAATGATCCCCCATATGCGGTATATTTTGCGATATGACCCAGGCGTTCGATTATGTCCATTATAATTTATATTACTTAATAAATTAGAAGCCTATGGCATTAAGGGTAACGTGCTCGAACTTATGAAATCTTATCTGGAAAACAGAACACAAATAACCGAAGTTAGCAACATTAACATAGTTACGAAACACGAAGACATTATAAGGTCTCGAGAACGTAAAATCTCATACGGTGTACCACAAGGAATCGTGATAGGCCCGTTTTAATTTATAACTTATGTTAATGATATGCCCATGTCCCTTGAATATCCTATAACTATGTTTGCAGACGATAGCACTGTAACAATCCCGAGTAAAAGTACAAATACATATGAAAATGACATAAATAATTCTCTTGACGCACTAATTAAATGGCTAGACGAAAAGAATTTAAATATTAATTTAGGTAAGACAAAAATAATGCACTTTAGACAACGTACTCCCGGCGGAATTATCAAAAATCCATAACAAAAATGACAATATTGAGGAAGCAGAGGATACCAATTTTTTAGGGTTGCAAATAGAATGCAACTAAAATTGGATAGCACATATAGACTTAGACAGTTTGTGTAAAAAATTTAGTTCATCCGCCTGTGTTATATAATCCTCCATTGTAGATGTCAAAACACTTCTTACGGCTTACTACGGAATAGTTGAATCGCACTTGTGCTACGATATCATTTTCTGGGGGAACTCAACAGGGGGGCCTACCACAACCTTTTACAAAACATTCTTATTTCAAGAGCGTTTTGTTTCAAGGTTAAAATAACATTACTCACATTCGTACCATGGTCTTCATCTTTCAATATTGTTTTATTCCTGCTTAGTGCTGGGAAAGAACGAATGGTTGTCTATTGCCTGCTATAGTAGAAAAGAAACAAAGCTATACGAACTGTATAGCGTTGTCCCTTTGGCGTCAATGTCATAATTCAAAGTAAATGCATGTATTGAAGCGTTTTTAACGATTATTAAGAAAAAAATAATATATATTTAAAATTACAGCTCGAAGTTCTACTGTTTAATTTTGCCATTTTTAAGTTTGCATAATCTCGCGTAAAGTAGTTTGAAAGTCGACGTGGAACGGATTGTAGTTTTTGATTGCTTGTCAGTTTGACTCTAGTGATGTTACTCAATCATTAACAGTCAGGCACTCGATTGTCCCGATTTTGTAATTTGAAAACTCAATTCGACTTGAATCAAAGGTGGAAGAACTACAGGGAGGTTTCCAACAGATTTGTTCGTTTGAAACGCACACAAAAAAAACAACATAATAGCCAGATCCAAAATACAGCAACCGTTCAATATTGGTACATTGGGGTATAAGTCAGTGGCATTCGGGTAAGATCGACTTTGTAAAGAGCGTATTCTCCTACTCCAATCACAATCTGATAATCAATGACGATAAGATGACGATTTTAACGACAAATTACAAGTTAGTCTGTCTAGTGAAAGCTGATCAACCAGGAAAAAACTAATTTGATACTTGAATATTCTTATACAGAATATTTAGTTTTGTTTCTTCTATCAAATACGTGTTTGCCTTTGATGCAGGGAAATACCGTGTAATTTTTTTAAATTTGCCGCTCTTTTTACCCGGACTGCCAAGGGAGGTTATTCACTCTCCGCTTTCACTAGACAGACTCTATCAACTGACATCACTAACCCACAGATCATGTATTTACAAACTCTGTGACTGTACAATTCAGTATTTTGACGGTTTATAACTCGAAATAAATCTTTTCCCTGGTTTATTACCTACCTACTTAATGAATTATAGAATAATAATGATGGTACAGTGTAGGTGATATTTTTGTAATCGCGGCTAAATCGAGTTGCACCAAAAGGCTAAAGAGAAAATGAACTCGAGCTTTTATTTAATTTACTAGAGTAACGAGTTAAATAAAATTGAGGCGCATCACTATCTTACACTGTCAGAAAGACGAGTGTCAAGGGACATCCACATAAATAATTCTTTCAGTTTTTTTCAAATTACATCAATTTAATATTTCTGGTTTTCCTGTGTGTAATTGAAGGATTATAATGATATGGAATCTTCAAGATGGCGTTTACTCCAGAAGTGCCTATGTTGTGCCTATTTGTTTCAGCGTGACGCTTCATTGACAGACTAGCTGTAAATAATCAATTTGGTGTAGTTTGGTTGTAAAAGTGTGCGTTCGAGCGTGTATGCACAAAGCTTGGTGTAGTTTTGAATGCTTCACTTTATTGTTCGCAGCGCTCTGTCTAGATTTTTTACTTCGTCTGAGGCTGAAACAAATTAAATTATTTTACCGCGAAAATGCCGCCTTGTGCGGTGAAAGGGTGCAAAAACAATTCTTAAAAAAATAAAAAGCCAGATGGCATCACGTTTCGTATGTAAGTAAACATAAAAACTAGATGAAAATCCATAATTTTAATAGATCAAAATATGACAGCTTGGAACACAAAATCTTAACCAAGTGTTGTCACTAGTATGCGTCACAATTTTCCCTGTTTATTGGGTAAATAATTCATGTGATGCGAAACGGATGATGAAAAAGGGATGATGTAAGGATTCAAACATACATCCAAATCCGTTCAGGCATTTAAAAGTTATGGTGGACTAAAGAAACTCATATACTTAAATACATAGGTACATGAACCCTGAAAACATTACACTCCTTTTTGCAGTCGTGTAATAATAAAAATGTATTTACTTTTAACTATTGTTTTATTTTCTTGTCGGAATCAAGCGAGGTACCTATAAACAATTAAAAAAATATATAATGCCCTATCTATTTACTTGTCCAGTCCCCCGCCAGTACTTAAGACAAAATATTAGGGTAATGAGTTTTTACTGAGCGGCAACACTCACTAAGTGCACACATGTTTACGAAACCGGCTTCATGTCACTGTTAACAGCGCTCTGTATAGATTTTTTACTTCGTCTGAGGTTACATAATGTGATTTTTGCTTTCAATATCCGTTCAAAACACCCAATATTCCTACTAAATGTATTTATTTACGTAAACTTTCCGTACAGTGCACTATTTTACTAAACTACAATAACAATGGAGCCGATTCTCTTGTCACAAAATTCTCTAAACTAAACTAAAAATCACTAAAATTTCGTTTAGTCCTGTCAAACGATCAAACTCATTCTGAAATAGACTTTAAATGACACAACTTAACTATAATTTAGTGTGACAGCACTAAGATGGCACTGAGATTAGTTTAGTGAAAATGCTATTCTGAATTTGACGATTTAACCTAAAATTTTGTCCTATATCTAAAATCCTCTAATCTGACTATATTTAATCGCGATTAAAAATGTGTGGAATAAAATAAGATGTCATGAACTAAAATTCAAACCAACACCTCGACTTCAGTTACAAAAAACAGTACTGTATTTTTTTATTTTCTTTTGCTTATAATTATCTCGAAAACGGTGTGTCCTATCGCAAAAAGAATGAAAATTTGGACCCCCTATAGGAACCCTTTAAACTCCTAATTCTCAACATATTGGTAATTATTTTTTATTTTTTTTCGTTATTTTCCATACAAAAACTGAAAAAATCCATTAAAAACACGTCGAGGCTGCCGTGCATGCGCGCCTCTGGCTCAAAAAAAAAACACGGGGTAGGGAAAACAAGTACCAAGTGGAGGCGCGCGGTTGTCAAATTCGATTTTAGTTGTGTCAAAATAAGTTTTAAATTTAGAGAATTTATTTGGCAGAATAGCTCCAAGATTCCCATAGTCAAAAGTAAGGAATTTTAGTGATAGTTTAGTCAGTTTAGTTCGGTGTACAAGAGAATCGGCATTTAATAGGGTTCTTCATCAGTGGCCTCAAGTCATTGCATCACACAGGTAGGTTATGCTAGATCCTTTGTGAGTCTATACCGCATTACAAACTCCGTTTCGTCTAAATTGTTGCATTCCTTACGTAGCTGCATATGCCGCCCTTTTTTTGTACCGTTGGCTTCTGCGTTATCAGCTTCCAAAAACTCAAATATTTCGTATGCATTCGCCATCTAAAATCAAACAAGAAATTAATTGCACATGTACTAAAATCTCTAGATACACAATTTGTTCGGCAAGTTTACGTAAATAAATACATTGTACTTACTTTTTAGAGTGTAATTTGCAAAACAATAATATTGCCGTCGAGTCCGAGGAACTTTTTTAAGATTGCTAAATTTGACGTAAAATCAATAATGCTAGTTGTCAAAAGTCACGTCGTGGTACGAATAGAATGAACTATTAGAGGTGACGTCACCAAAACCGCTAAGAAAATAACATTGTTTCAACATTACATTAAGCTTATTTTAAGGACGTCATGGTACGAAAAGTCAAAGTAAGATTATAATAATACTGCTATAACAGTTGGTGGTAGGGCCCCAGATCGAGATATAGCTTTAAAGGCCCAGAAAAGATGTCTCCGATCATTGTTAAAACTTAAATCGACAGACAGTTGCGCGCCTTATTTTACATTAGATACATAAAATCTTGACACTTCCGTGTATCTACATGTTCGAAGTAGCTATGTTTGTCAAGCAAAATCCATCTCGTTTTCTGCGCCTGGCTGTTGTATTCGCAAGGAATAGCCGTGAGAACAGCAAATTATGTCAAGTATCATGTCGAACCACTTTAATGCGTAAGAGCGTTTCCAATCATTTACAATAAATTACAGAGTTGTTGGAAATACAATTTAAGAGTAGATTACGGAATTTTTTTTATAGATAAAACGTACTACAGCGTAACTGAGTTCCTATCGGAGAAAAATGTTTGTTAATTAGTGACATCTTGATTTTTTGAATTTTTAATGTATAATTACCTTTTTGATTCTTGACATTTTGATTTTTGACATTTTGATTTTTGACAATTTTGATTTTTCTCATTTTGATTTCTTATATTGGTTAATAATAATAATAATAGTAATGACATGTTAAATGATGTAATTATAATGGTATGACATTTGTAGGTAATAGTAATGTTATCTAATGAATGATACTAATTAGTTTTTTCCTTTCTTACAAACATATATTTTTAATTAATTTGATGATTTAAAATTTTCTAATAGTCATTTATAAATTGATCTAAATAAGTGTAAGTAATAGTAATAGTGTTATAAATAATTCCAAATGTTTGCATGCCCATTGGTAAAATGTGGCTGAGCTAAATGTAATATTAAGAACTATTATGTATTACCCATATTTGCAAAACAAAACTCTATTCTATTCTTAACCGCTTCAGAGATCCAGCAAATCACAAACGTTACTCCAAAAGGGTTTCGAATAACTTCGCAGAAGAAGAAAAAAATAAAATAATAAGCTGCAACATTTACCTCGTCCAGACAACTAATTATATAGCTATTTTATTTCAATATTCCCATTTTTTTTTAACTGTCTGGAAACATTTTTGTGAAATAAAAAAAAACTATAAGTGCAACAAATTTAAAAATGTGCGCAACATTTACAGAAGCTAGGCAACTAATTATCTATAAGCTTGAAATGTCCATTTTGGACAACATTTTGCTAGGCTCACGGCTGCATCTTAGAGTATAGCTCTGCTCCCGATAGAAAAAAAGACGCATCTAACAGTTTTTCCGTCTTGAGTTATATACTTTGCCGGAACCAGAAAAAAGGCGCATCTGCCTGTATTTTTATTTAATATTTTTCATACTTCCTCCAGTGCGGTTTTAGCACAACAAAATAGGGCGCTTCTGTTCATTTTTTACACCCGATTGAAGATGAAAAGACGGATTTATGTGAAACAGTCATTTATCTAGATAATGTCCTTATACTTTATAGATTATTCTATAAGGCTATTTACTTCTATTCAATTAAGTATGTATTACTTTTCTTAATTTTGTATGCTAAGATGGAACTGTTTGTCTTAATTTTTATTATAGTATTAATAAATTCATATTATTTATTAAACCAAGTTAAAGCCTATTATAGTGGGCATATTTTCAACTTTTAGTATGTAAATATTTTAATTTACTCGAAGACAGCAAACGATTTCCCGTTTCATTCATTAAAACATTATTTATTATCCGTTTTTACTTTTTGTTAGATACGTCTTTTTTTTATCGGGACCAGAGCTTGTCCACTCTGAAATGACACATCCCACGTACCTACAGTGGGACACGTAACATGCGGCAGTGGGGCACATGTACGTATGTAAGTTATTATAAATCGCATTCTGCTTGATGCAATTTGATGCTATTTCTTTTATTCTATTTTACTACCAAAAGGTTAATGCCACGCACAATGAAGGGATCCGTAGTTGGGATATTGGGATGAATTTATGCCGAGAAAAACTTAACATTGTAGTTGAAAAACATGTTCTGCCATAGGGAATGTATGGGAGAACATGTTTCTGCAACTGCAAATGTAAGTTGGTCGATCATTACTCGGTAACTTGTAGAGTCTACTTAGCTGTGATAGTGCTCCTTTTAATTTCTTTATAATTATATACTACTACCTACTACTAAGTAATTCATTGGTTTTGGATATGTGAAAAAATTCACGCCAATTTATGCCAAATTACAGCTTTCTAGTACAAGCCTCTGAGCTAAGCCGCGGACAGAGAGACGGAAATGGCGAAACTATAAGGGTTCCTTGCTGACTACGGAACCCTAAAAAACCTAACCTAACCTTGATGAATTGATTTTATTTCGTAGCATCTATAAATTATTTTGAGGTTTTCAATTATAGCTGATTGAATAAACATAATTATTATAGATCCCATTCAGGATGAAATTGAACACTGTGCAATTTATGAACACTGTGCAATTTATGCTCGTAGCGCGAGTACGAGACACATCACGCAGGCGCGGATACAGAATTTAATTTTGGCCATTCTGACAGACTTTGTCAACTTATTATAAATAGCTACATGTTCGGATTTTATTTTCTGACACAAAAAAATAATTTTACGAAATTCATTTTGTATGGGGATAAAATAGCAGATTTTTTATGTAGAAATAAGGTAATTTTCGGTTTTACTTTTCGATTTAACTTCAAGTTAAATCCATGAAAGATAGCTTTTTGGTCAGAAAATAAATAAGACGTGGTTCAGTATTTTTGCAGGTAGGTATTGGAATTCCGTTACCTACTTAGTTTTGTAGTTAAAACCATGAAAATTGGTACTAGTAGATAGGTATTTAGTCTATTGCTTGATGGGAAATTACGTGTTCAGCATTTTTAGGGATTTAACCCAAGAGTATGTATGTTCATTTCAAGGTCCCAGTCCCAAGTGGACGTGGTTACGAGGTGGGTTGCTTGCTAGTGATCCTAAGTAGTAGGTACTTATGTGCATGCTTATATCTATGATCTTTGTATATCAAATCAGAAGTAGAAATTCACCTGTTGTAAATAATATATTTCTGTTTCCTTATTATGATACCTATGAGTATGCTGCGTAAAAGTGCACCTGTATTGAATCGAAAAGTTGAGTCGAAAGTGTGGAATAGGGCGGGCCATGACACACATGGCCCCCATGGCACATGTATCCCCCTGTATCCGCCAATAACATCACGAGCTAAGCTGATCCTAGTTGTAGGCTATGAGATAGGAAGGCTAAAATGATAGCTTGCTTGTCGGTGTTTGCATACAAATAAACAAATAGGTACGTTATGATAAATTGTTGTAAATGAAGAAAAACTAAGTTAACTCGCGTTATGATGGTCTGCGCGCAACATTCTTTTGACTACAATTTAGTTGTTTATTGCATTTATATTAATACTAACTTCCGCCCGCGGCTTCGCCCGCGTGGTATGTCGATAAAAAGTAGCTGTAAAGTATGTCCTTTCTCAGGCTCTAGACTATCTGTGTACCAAATTTCATTTAAATCGGTTCAGTAGTTTTGGCGTGAAAGCGCGACAGACAGACAGATACTTTCGCATTTATAATATAAGTAAGGACTCATAAAAAATTACTATACCTACTGTACGTGCTGTATGGGTCCACCTCTGCCTATAGCTCTTCGGGAAGTTTGAGCAATCTCTAAATTAATATTAGTTGATGTTCACAAGTTGTAGTCGAGAGTCGAGAGCTAAGTCGGTGTCCAAGATTCCTCCTAGATGAAATTATAAATCGCCCCCCAAGCCTCTACACAACGCCCTCATTTTTTTTCTGGGTCTCTTACCGCCCCCCTGTAGGCCTGCAGCACCCACAAGGCTGACCTATACATTAAACACGCCGACAAAGTGGTAAAAAACCGGCTAAGTGCATGTCGAACCACGCACAATGAAGGGTTCCGTAGTTGGGATGAATTTATTCAACAAACTTAAAATTATGTTTGAAAAACTTGTTCTTGTTCTGTTCATGTTTTTGCAACTGCAAATTTAAGTTGTCGATTATTACTCGGTAACTTGTGGAGCCTACGTAGCAGTGATAGTTTTCTTTTTAATTTCGTTATTTATGTATGTTATGGACCAAGTAATAAATAGAGGCATTTTTCATAATGCCCGCGCATTATGAATAATGACAAGCTACATAAGGCTAAATAATCCTATCCTAATCCTAATATCTACTACTACTATTATAAATACGAAAGTGAGTTTGTTTGTTTGTTACGCTTTCACGCTGAAATGGCTGAGCGGATATGGATGAAAGAATGATGCCACGAAATGTATGGAAGATGGTACCCGCTCCAATAGGAATAAATGATATATCATTAGAAAGATATTAAGATTTAGTACAAGAATTCCGCAGGCCTTTGTCTCGATTCCTTGTCCGATCGGAGTACGGGAGTGATACAGGGTGGAAGTTGAGGCGAAGCAGCAAGGGAAGCTACCTTAACCGTTGTAACTACAGAAAAATGTTCTTAGGAGACTATCCTTAACTTCTTGAGTAATTGCTAACTGCATTCACAGATTTTGGAAATATGGTACAGTCGGCTAGAAAAACGTCAATTATAAAATTTTATTTTTATGATGACAATCAATGCAGTTTTGAATACGCATTTGGACCAACTAAGGTAAGGGTAGAGTCAGCCTACTAGAAAAGTCAGAAATCGCAAAAAACTTTTCCCATAAGTACCTACCTACATTTCGTACGTTTTCGTAGTCGACCACGAATCACGATCTTATATTAAATAAAACATTTTCAAACATCGTCTACGATAGAATCTTTAAGAAATACGACAGAAGGCGGTAAATCCCGCATGCCTGGAGTAGGTACCCTTAGTGCCAACAATTGATATTGTAATAATTGAAAGAAAAAAAACAATTCGCTTGCCTGAAACCTAAAAGTTCTTCTACTATTCATACTAAACAGATAACAAAATCCAAGAGATAGCCGGAGTGAACAAGAAAAACTGTAACCGGAGTCCAGAGTGCGAATACCTAAACAGTCGCAATGAACCAGCGCAGTCACAATCGATTCAAACGATCGAATTATGTTTCGGATCAGCACCACCTCACCTCATCGACACGCCTCCAATCAGGCATTACTTATGAATGAAGTTTCAAGGTGATGCCAATTCGGTGCCAAGCTGAAATGCTTGCTTTATTAATGCTTTATTTGGCAACACCTCATACCGTTAGAAATCCAGGATTAACCGTTAGGAGGAAAAGAAAGTAGTGAACCCATGATCGGTTAATGGGTAGCGTATGTTGTCGAAACCTCTGTAATGATGCTCAAAAGGGCAGTAAATAATGAAGTATCTAAAAAAATACCTTATTTTGGTATTGCTAAAACTGACATGTTTGGTACAGTATAACTCCGAACGGACAAAGATTTCGAATAAGCCGCCATAGTATCTTCTTTTCAGTTTAAAAAGGGCTATCCAACGATGTATTACACGTGGCTATTGGAGCAGGGTACCAAAATAGGCATCATCCTTTGGCACATGGGTAGACTATGACCTGGAATAGGACATAGGCTACTTTTCATCGACATACGCTGAAGCTAGTAATATTATAAATGTGAAAGTGATAAGATAGATAAGTCTTTATTTGCCTTAAACTCGGTATTAAGTTGTTAGTCTGGTTTTGATATGATGTCCACATGTTTAGCTATACAGAATATTGTATCAATTGCATGCAAAATAATTAGTAAACAAGTTAAAGGTTAGAATGTCGCAAATTAATTGGTTACACATAATAGTCTTTTTGATCATGCGTCACAAACATTATCATTAATACATTTTATATTTTCAAATTAAAGAAATCTTTTATGTCATAAAAATTATGTCCATTCAGCCATTTTAATAGTTTGTTTTTAAATGAGTTAGGATTATTTAATCATTTTAGTTCCTTTGGTATTTTATTGTATATACGTACACACATCACAAAGCAGCTTTTAGCATACTTGGCTGACTTAGGATTATCCTTTAATACAAGTCTGTGTGGATCCCTTGTTGGTCGAGAGATTACATCATACGCTTTTATGAACAATCCCTTATTACTGTACACAAATTTACAGTTTTCGTATATGTAAAGTGATGGAAGTGGTAATTAACCTACCGTTTTGAAAAATGGTTTGCAGGGCTTATCAGGACGGAGTCCACAAATGGCCCTGATGCATTGCGCTATAAATGCTCTATTAATATCCGTACTGTTCCCCCATAAAATGAGCTCGTAACGTAAAATGGATTCTATGTAAGCGTGGTATGTAACAATTGCCGTTTTTCTATTTGTCACGTTCTTTACTTGTCTGAGAGCATACGCAATTTTTTTGATCCTATTGCACAAATCATCACAATGCACTTTCCAATTTAAGTCTTGATCAATAAGTACACCCAAGAATTTGGTTTGTGTAACCTCTTTCAGTCTATCAATATTAAGTTTAAAATTGTATTTAGCATGTTTAGATTTATTAAATTGTATAAAATTAGATTTGTCTAAGTTGATTTTTAATTTATTTGTCTGTAGCCATCCTAAATTATTGTCAATAGTACTATGTCCATGTAATGTCCATTTCATGATCAGATATTGATTTATACTTCTTATCAGACTTCACGATAATTGAAATGTCTTCTGCAAATAATATACATTTATTATTAGTCACTAGTGGTATGTCATTTATATATAATATAAATAAAATGGGTCCCACTAGAAGAATGTAAGTTTCACGTACCTACTCTATCTATGACAACGTATTTTTTCCGATCACTTAAATAGGACGATATCCACTGCAATGCTAGCCCTCTTATTCCAATTCTTTCTAACTTTTTTAATAAAACTTCATGTGCTACAAAGTCGAAAGCTTGTGAAAGATCGAAAAAAAGTTCTGTTGTTACGTGATTACTATTAAGATTACTCAGGATATTGCTCAAAAGGGAAAATATTGCCTGTGTTGTCGACTTGCGCTTTTGAAATCCAAACTGTTCATTTGCTATAATTTTATATTTGCTACAAAAGTCAACAAGTCTGTTGAGCATACATTTTTCGAATAATTTTGACAAAATAGGAATAAGAGTAATCGGGCGATAGGTTTTCACGTCATTTTTATTGCTTTTTTTGTAAAGTGGTTTTACGACTGATAATTTTAAGGCATCAGGAAAAGTACCTGATGAAAATGAAAGATTAATTAAATATGTCAATATATTAATTAATTCAGTATTGCACGCTTTAATTATTTTTGTATTAATTCCATCATAACCTTCGGAGTTAGTATTATTTAAAGCCATCATCTCCTTCTTAACTTCATCTTCAGTCATGAAACTAAGAAACATGGAATTAGGAATGGACACATTATTAGAGTCATTAACATTGTTTGAATTATTAAATGTTAAGGTGTTTGTCGAGTCAATAAAATAATTATTAAAAGCGTTCGCTATGTCAGTGGGATTCGTCAGAATCTGCTTGTCTAATTGTAAATCAGAAATATTATTGTCACATTTTGTATTTCCAAATTCGTGATTAATGACTGACCATGTTGCTCTACATTTGTTTGGGTTTTTTTTAAGAAATTAATATTTGAAATCATTTTTGATTTAATAATGCACTTTTTCAGTATATTTGAATATTTTTTATATTTTGTTTTGTATAATGAATTCATATTTTTGTAGTAGTTTGGTTTTGCAACGCTTTCGTAGACCCTTACTTACCCATTTTTGTTTGTATGTGTTAGAGTTACTAATCTTAATTTTTAGTTTTGGGAAGCATAAGTTGTAAAACAGACAAAATAAGTCATGAAATTTATTAAAAGCCATATTTGGGTCGGTTTCTAGGTGTACTTCTGACCACGATAAACTTGTGAGACATTCTTTGAATTTTTTAATATTTTCGTTACAGTCTTTCTTGTAAATGTAGTAGAATTTCGACTTAGACTTTTTCTCTTTTATTGGGAATTCTAATAATTGGGCAGTGTTGTGGTCGGATAAATAAAGAGGCAAAACATCTGCCAATGTTGTCTTTATGTTACTTAGTATGTGGTCTATACAAGCATCCTTACGAGTGGGAATATTAATGTGCATTTGCGGATTGTAGGTGTTACATAAATCTTTTAAATAAGTGGTCACTTTTCCTGGTTTTAGGGTATTTATAGAGTATTTATTGAGTATTGTACAGTATTTAGTGAGTTTGTTTGTTTGTTTATTTGTTTGTTACGCTTTCACGTTAAAACGGCTGAACGGATTAGGATGAAATTTGGCACATGGGTAGACCATGACCTGGAATAGGACATAGGATACTTTTTATCCCGATATTTCTACGGGATCGAGACTTACGCGGGTGAAACCGCGAGGCGCTGCTAGTTAATTATAATTTGAACTTCCTTATTTACCACATTGCCTCGTCATTATAAATATTGCCGTGTGGTCTTTGGGCAATCTGATAATACACAGGTATTTAATTAGAAAGAAAGAAAGAAAATACATTTATTCAGCACAGACTAAAAGGCACACAATATACATAATATACAGCAGATAACAAAATAAAAATAAAGAACCAAATTGAGAAGGTAAAGAAGGACATTATCAGGGGAGTGTGCCTCACGGCTGCGCCAAAAAGGCCCAGTTCAGCAAAAATGCCAGACAACTAGTGCCTGACGCTGGTTTTCAACCGGACCCGAAAGTGTGAAGTTACGGATGCAAATCAGTTTTATATTGTGATGTGTGTATGCATTAATGGTAATTAATGTAAAGTATGGTAAAGTCATCATAGGTCAGCAGAGTGTCTACGAATGGAAAGATTTTATTTGATTTTAAATATTGATTCTACGTTTGAAATCAAAATAATAGTAATAAAACCTGGTTTTAATTGTACTGTCCCATAGCTGACTAGCATAATAAAAGATGCCCGGTCGTGTTGATTATTTCAATAGTTGTTATTTTACTGCCCTCTCATATTGGGCATTTTTCAAACTGCCCGGGCATTTTTTATAATGCCCTAATAATCACTTGGTCCATAACATATATATTACTGCCGCGATTTTTTTCACATATCCAAAACCAACCATTTAGCTGGCAGGGGAGGGACAATTGACTCTAACAAATATTAGCACTTTAAAGCTTAATATTTCGCAAACGAATCCCTGAATCCAAAAATGGTTGTCACAAATTAACATTATTTTTAAACTAATGGTGGAAGGTAGTTAATCGACGAGAAAAATAAATCCATCCACAATTTACGTGTAGTTAGACAAGGCACACCAAAAAAATATTTTTTCCGTTTTTTTTTACCACTTTGTCGGCGTGCTTTGTATGTATATCCATACCAAATTACAGCTTTCTAACAGTCTCTGAGCTAAGCCGGGGACAGACGAACGGACAGACAGACGGACATAGACATTTTCTTGCTGGGGTAACGCACACTTAGTAATAGGGTCTCGTTTTACCTACCCTTTGGGTACGGAACCCTAAAAAATTCTAGTTAAAAACTAAAACCCAACTGCAGCAAAAAAGTCAACAAAGGTATAAACAAGACATCACAGACAGAAAAAATCAAAATCCGGAGTCACATCACAGACAGAAAAAATCAAATTCCGGAGTCACACGTGTAAAGGCTCTTACATACTGGCGCGACTTATCACGCGACGCGACGCCGGCGCCGCCGTATTGTTCGCCGTGAAATTTTCTCTGAAATTGTTTTGTTAAAAGTAGCCAGTATGTAATAGCCTTTAGGGATAAATCAAACATATGAGTTGTGAATTTTTCTTCCATACAAAAATTTAATTTTCATTCCATCCTATATAGGTGTATAAACACTAATGTCCTCACTGACTGACTCAACAACTCAGACCCCATCACACCACTGTAGCTGGAAACTTATTTGGAGGGTCCTTTTGCGACGCAGGCAACCCACTAGGAAAAGCTTTTTGTGTCCATTTTATAACAGTGCGCTGCACTCGTACATAAATAATTTGATGATCCGATCCGAATCCGGCCCGAACTAAACATGACCAAAATGTGATGGAGAAAAATCGAATTCTACACAGACGAGCTTGCGGCAAAGTTATGTGGCAAAGCTGTATAATAAAAATAATTCTATTCTATTCTGTAAGCGTGCTATGAAAGTTAAATATAGTACGTACGTCCTCGTGCTGAATTCTCTATGTTGTATTGTGCCTACCTGTATTGGAGTATAATATGAGCACACGTCATGAATATATAGGTTAATACGACACAGCAGAACATGTAGGTGCGATGTAATGATTCACTGTAGGCGAGAGTAAGCTGGGGGTACTCACTGAAATATTCCTATACTCGTATCTCTGGAAACAGTTTATTAAAGCTAAAAAAGTAACATATATAGAAAATTGCAGCCGCGGGGAGTTGTTGGCGGCGATGAAATCGTTCCACTGCTGGTTGATGTCGGGCAGCACGGCGGCGGGGGCGAAGGTTGGCAGGGATTCGCCGGAGCCGAGCGGCGGGGGCGCGGCGACAAGCGGGGCGAGCTCCAGCTCCGCCTCCTTGCGCGTGCGCCGCGTACCCAGCGCCCCCAGGGCTGCCTTCAGCTCGCGCTCGGCCACCCTGGCGCCCGACGACCGCGGCGCGCCCTCTGCACAATAGAACAACAGTTTAACGTGATACTGTCAGTGTCTGACGCTCGGCACACGAGCGGCGCAGTGCACACTTAAGGGAACAGCATCTGGATACCGAGGCCGATAGTTAGCCAGCGATAAAAGACTTCTCACTTGAGATGAGTGAATAATCATCTATCTATACTATCCATACTTAAATTTATACATTCAAAAGCACCTGCCTGTCTGTCTGTTCCCTAGTCACGACTTAACAGCTGAATGTATTTCGATGAGGCACAAAGTTACCTACACCATGGAAGAAATAAAACAAGTTCCCCATTTCTAAGAATTACTATACTAGTTACTATTTTAACACTAGAATAGTAACTTAGTAGTGTTAAAATATAATCTAGTCAAAATTATTTTTAACTTGTCCTATCTAATTATTTTTAATTAGTCGTGAGACGTCCACTTGACTTCGGTTCCCATGAGCTTAAAGGCTCTTACATACTGGCGCGACCAGTCGCGCGACGCGACTTTTAACAAAACAATTTCTGATAAAACTTCACGGCGAACAATCATCGCGCCAATATATAAGAGCCTTTAAGCTCATGGGAACCGAATTCAACTGGACCAAGATCGCCATGTGACTGGGAGTCACAATCGACAGCCGGCTCTCCATGGGGCCGCACGTCTGCAAGGCTCGGTGGGTTCATGTAGAGTGGTGATGTAGAGGCCGCCGCCGTTTTCTGTGGCACGTGGCTGAGTGCGGCGTTTGGGATTCCATCCACACCGGGTGCCTTCTTCGGCTTGGATTGGGTCTTCAGTCTTCACCAGCGTGTTATTGGTGTTGTACATGATGTAACACACACGTAGTGTTTGTTATGTAGTGCATGATGTATCATACACGTAGGCGTATTTGGAATCTAAACCTCCACACAACGCTCTATAGTGTTGCGTTCAGGTATACATTAAAAATATGTACCGCCGTGTTAGGGATGTGAAAATATACCCGTCCTCAACATTTTTCTGGGGTATACTTTCATGTAGAACACTCCATTTTGATATACTGTAATGTATACCCGTTTCACTTTCTCTCCACTTTTAATTACGCTAACGAATACAGAGACAGACAAAGGGACGTTTAATTTTATATGTTAGGATTGAGATAAACTATACAAGAAGAAAAGAGGATAAAAAAAATGTTTATTACTTTAAAATACAATTGGCAATTAAAAATAACTATTTAGCGCGCGTTATGGACATTCATTTTGATATTTTTTCCTAAATCATGTTTTCTTTTTTTAATTGTGCGTTCTCCGTTAGACGGCCGCCCAGCTTGAATTCTAGACTTGTCTTTCCTATGACTTGTCTTTACGTCTGCTCAGTGCTGTGGTGTGAATTTTAATTTTCCTTGGTACACGCCTTGTTATTATTTGATTTAAAATGAAGTTTTGTCCTTGCTCGGATGTATTTATTTTTTTAATCATATTTGTGAATTTTGCTATTGCTCTTAGATTGTGGATCGTTGGGTTTGTTTCAAATAACTGTGTGAAGCGTTGTAGTTCAATCTTAAACTCTGCAAGTGCATTTTTATATTGGTGAGGAAATTCTACAGCAACCTGTTGCGAATAAGACGAAGAATTGGCTGCATCCTGTATCGGCTCTTGTGTATTGGAGGAAGAGCACTGAGGAACTATCGGGTCCGAATCATTGTTCGGTGTTTGATCCAAGTTAAGCATATTCATATAGAAATTTTCATTTATCTCATCCCCTGTAGCAATTCTTGCTAGTGACATTCTATCATGAATAGACAGCCGAGGAGAATTGGGAAATATAACCCCAAACTTTAGCTCAATGCTACATAGGTGCTTGCAGAATCTTCCACATTTTCCAGCATCACAGTCGCAAACGGCTAAATCGGCTCTGACAGTGTAAAAAGTATTAGGACTTGTCTCAGATTCCACACTGTGCTCATTATCGTTGACTTTAGAAATATTTTTAATATTCCGAGCAGTCTTCATGAACATTGCATAAATGGAATCTTTGGTTTTTCACGTGTTTGCGTAAGAAATGATGCGCCGCTGGAAATATTTTTCAAAAATGGACGTGATGAAATCTAACAATGCGCAAGCATTAAACGCTTTACAGCGCTGGAGTATCACGTCTTTAAAAATGCGTATAGATACTTCTGTTATGTTGTTGGTGTTGTTTCCTCGCGTAAGTAAATCCAACCTATCAGAGACGCACCATTCAAGCCGCCGTTTCCATAAGTTACTCAGATGATGTAACAGAGCTAGCATCGTCTTAACATACTCGTCACCTGTTAATCCATCATACAATTTGACTGCTTCTTCTGGATCAGTTACAAAAAGAATATTACGAAATCGTGTAATGATTGACTGTCTTTTCATTATGTCAACCTTATGATCTGCAACGCAAAGCCAACGCCAAAAGGCTTGGCAAACATGGAATGCGCATAATAGTAATCGAGCATTTGGAAAAATTGTTCTCAAAGCATTCCGTTCTGCAGTAGAATCGTCGGTCGTAACAATATCAGGCTCAATATTTTTACCAACCTCGTTCTTATCTATAGCTTCTTTAATAGCGGCAAAAACCAGTGTGTAATTGGATTCGTTTTGCTCTGTATGTATAGCGCAAGCCAATGGAAGACCTCCAATTTTGTGAGATGTGAAAACTAGAGTAATCGCAGAACTGGTCTGGTCACACGATGATGTTGTGTCTACAAATATCATATTCTCGTATGCAGTAGATAGAAAGACTCGTTTCATTATAGGAGTAATTATGACGATAATCCTGGGATTCTGTTTCAGCAGTATCGAGTAAGCTTTGTTATTTAAACTCTCAATTCTCCCTTCTATGATTTCGGGGAGATTACATTCATTACGGTCGCCATACTTTTCAGAACGCCATTTATTATACATGTAGTACACGTGATTTTCGGAAGGATTTATTTGAGAATTCGATAGCATCTCTATTCCATTTACAGCAGTATCTTCAAACGAGTCCAGTATGTTCAATTCATTGTAATTTATCGCTGCGCAAGGTGTCATTCCACTATCGAAATATTTATTAAAAGTTTCTTCGGTTTCCTGGCTGCATTTTAGTAAATTTAAAGCTTCGGCAACGTAAACGCGATGAGAGTGTTAAAAAACTATGGTCACTAACACATTATACCCCTTCGACAACAGTTCGTCGTTTCGAATAGTGTCCTTCAGCTCTTCGTATATTGTTAACTATTTTTTACATGGATTTCCGCAATTCGTATTTATTTACCATTTACCTACTTCATTATTTAGAGGTTAAGTTCGAGAAAGTGACTGACTCGAAATGGTGGAGGTGGTGACAAATAAAGTGGTAATATCAGTCGCTATTTATTCTTGATTTGGCGCTAGTTTCCTGATGGATGAATATACAATACATCACTCATAGTCAATAATAATTCTCGTTGTCAGTTGTTTATATAATGAATGAATATCAATTATCTTGTAGGTACCTAGGTACTCGCAGTAAGTGCAGCTGGTGGTCTGAATAAGTTAACAATTAGTACTGTGTTTGATTCCTAATATCTTGAAATATTAACATAAAAGCAGGCCTGTTTTCCCAAGAGAGTTAGCCAGAGTTGTATTTACACCCACTTCTCGAACTTGAAATGTTAGTTAATAACAATAATGTAGCTGTTACTTATATAAAAAATGAAAAGTGTAGTTAAGATTAATTAATAAATTATATATTCATATTTACATAATGTATAAGACCTCGACCTCTACCAGGGCAGAGAAAATAAATGTACAGATAAAACAATTGGTAGGACAATTGGGTGGCACTCGGGAAGGCTTTGCGAAACGTAGCATGGACTGTCCACATCCAAAGCACACATCACTGCACATTGTGACCAAATATTGGTTTCTTGTATCAATGTGAAACATTCGTAACATTATAGTATTACTACTACCAGGATTGATCTGAAAGCATAAAAACTGTTTTTAATCCTTGAATTGAACGAATAGTCCCGGAAGTGGGTTGGTATTTTAGAAGCTAACTATAATATATATGCTTCTACTAGGTGAGGTAATACTTACAGGCGTCGGTGCAATCTATGATGTTAAAACACGATCATAGCCACGGATATATTTTATACGTAATTTATTCTAAATTGTTCTAACAATACAAGTGAACAGTTTATACATCGGCGACGCTGACTTGGTGGCCGATGCCTTACTCTAGATGGAGGTATCGCTAGCCGCGCACTTTTTGGGTTTGGAACATCTTAGTGTTCAGTTTTCATAATTGCGAAAATGTCTCAAATGTAAATATAAGTTTGTGAGTGAGAGTCATTCCATTCTAATACCAAAATCTAATACCACTAGTATTTGTTTCAACTAATATTTATTTTCTATTCCGAACGGATACCATTGTTTAAACGAATACCAAAACAAGTTCGAAGATATAAGGTACAGTCAGTAAAAATGCTTTGTATGTAATTTCATTTTTCGAAGATGTGAACGATCAATCTACTTATGAGTTGGGACACTTTACGAACAAGATATTATGTGATAATGAAAAAAGTCAAATTCTTGATAGACTTCAGGGGCTTTTCCGAAAGACGCCTACCAGAATAACAGGTGTTTTTCATAAGCAACCTTCCTGCTAATTTCTGTTTTCCTGATAGTTATAATAGGTGTATACACCTATTACAGTTATAGGTAAGGTATAGGACAGTTTTAAGACTTCTATCGATATAGTGAATAATAATAACGAATACTTTATGTTCCTCTTTGTGTGTAATCGTTGGTTATTGTGCAACTTTTTAGGCGCCTATTTTCTTTTCATTTCTGTCACCCTGGTACTTTTCAAAACAACAAATGATTCAATTTCAAAACCTGTATTTTTACCATTATTGAGCTAAGTAGTAGTCATAAGTCACTTAAGCCCCTAGTTCCAGTTTATTTCTGCTTTCCTGGTAGTTTGAATAACTGAAAAATTAGGACAGTTGAATTTTAAAACGTCTATCGATATCATTTGTTACGAATCCGTCATACTGTTCTCTATATATTTCATCGTGGGTGCGTTTCGAGGAATACTTTAGTTGTGCTTCATTGGTTGCGTTTTGAGGAATACCCCAAAAAAAGTAGCAAGATGATTCACTTAAACTACTCTTACCCTATACCTTTGTAAAACTATTGGAATGAAGCGTATTTGGATAGTATGTTATTACGATCAAATAAAAATATTAGAAAACAAAATTATTAATTATTTGATTCGGTTTGACGGAGCTAACTGTACCAAATTCAAGTTGTTGGTATTCGTTTGCACATTAATTTAATTATTTAAAGAGTGGTATCGGTTCGGAATAGAAAATAAATATGATTTCCAACAAATACCAGTGGTATTAGTTTTTGGTATTATATGGTGGGCTGCAGTATTATGAGCATCTTTAAGTTTACCTAAAATGTAAGTTATATTGCAAAACATGACAAGTGGTGGACCTTTAAAAAAATTTGGCGCAAGTGTAGACCATGACCAAGGGCCTATTTAATAAACTTGACAATCCGACAATTTAGTCACTTTTTTATCGAATTGTCGCGACATGTGCGGTATAATATAGAGGCATGCTTAGGTAAGAGAGAACATGAGGGTAGTATTAAAAAAATATAACAATTTTATTTTTGGTTGTTTGAGTTGTACTTTATTGAATTTGAAAAATAATTTTTGTGTCGGAAATCGACGGCAATTTCAAAATTTATACAAAAAGCAAACAAAACCAAACAGCGACTTCCGGAACTAAAATTCTTTTTCGTAATGTAGTCGCTTTGGTTTTTCGACGGTTATCGTTTTTTTGTAAAAGATTTTTAAATTTTGAGAAGATTAAAAATAATCTTTCAACCGAATGACGTTCACTGCTAAACACAGGCCCCACTCAAGCGGCGCCACAACGACCGGGTTTGCGCAAGTAACGAAAGTAAGTATAAAAGAATTTCATTTTTATTAATTTTGTTTTTTCAGATTTACTAAAACAAGTTACGCAAGAAGTACACAACAACATATACAACAACACTTTAAACAAATAGATAAACATGTAACATGACCCAAACACGAAAGAAGCCGCACGCGAGCGCGGCGGGTGCGCCGGCGCGCGCGTCTCCGTCCACGAGCGCCACGTCGATGTAGTCGCACACCAGCTCGTCCCAGTTACTGGTGAGGTCGTGGATACTCTTGGCTTCAGCCACCAGCTTGCGCCGCATCAGCTTCTTCACCTTCTCGAGGCGCTCGGGCGAGTCATCGGAGAGCTCGCGCACGCGCAGCCACGGGTGCACGCTGGTGGGCGGCTCCACCATCACCACGGTGGGCACGTACTGTGACACCTGCAGGAGCACCGGCGGTTTCTGCGTCGGTGCATCTATGTGCTGGCCTTTCTTCCGTTGTTCTTTCTTCAAGATGGACAGTCTAGATTTCTCGGCGAGTGACAGCGCCGTGGCATTAACGGTCGTGGTGCTCACGGTGGTGGTAGTGACAACAGGCGTGGTGGTACGGGTGCGACGCGTGGCGCTGCTCGTGGAACTGGTAAGGGTGGGGGCCAACGTCCTGGGGCGGGGGCTGGGTACGCGCGGAGAGGTGTCGACGGGCTCCTCAGGCCCGGCGGGCGTCAGCATGCGCCGGTGGCTGGTCCACAGCATGTCCAGGTAGCTCCTGGGGGTCGGCGCGGGGGCCGGCTCTGAGCACACACAACGAGCGTTTCGTTAGCTTTTCCAATCTTCGAGTCGAATCACTTACAAACAACGAAAGCGACAAGTCTCGTTTTTAATATAAAACAGCCTTGAGGAAGGATAGATCAGGAAGTTGTTGCACGGTATGTAATGGCTGTCGTAATCGTATTTATAATATTATAATTATAAGTAAATATGATATAGTTAGGATTAGGATTAGGATATCTATCTAATATCTTCTATCTTCTAATATTATAAAGGCGATAGTGAGTTTGTTTGTTTATTTGTTTGTTTGTTTGTTTGTTACGCTTTCACGCTAAAACGGCTGAACGGATTTTGATGAAATTTGGCACAGGGGTAGACTACTATAAGGAATAGGACATAGGATACTTTTTATCCCGATATTTCCACGGGACCGAGACTTACGCAGGTGAAACCGCGGGGCGCAGCTGGTTATTTATTATTTATAAGCTGGCTAATGTGTATAAAACTGGTACATAATTTGTCTCACTAATAAGTACCTCTAACATGGTCTTAAGACCCACTTACCCAGTTAGCGAGTAATACACCGGTCTCACAATCATCTCGACTTTGTCGACTCCATCTACTTAGCTTAGCTTATTTTTTTTAATACGCCTTGTAAAAGTGATTCCATTATTCTACATGGAACAAACAATTTAATTTCATTTGTTTTCTATTGCGCATTACAGAAACGTGCAGACTTTACCTCCTATTATCTGACTGGTTTCTAAATGATTCTTCATAAGACTTGCAAGAGGAATACATTATTACTGTGGTATCTACCTAAGTGATAGATTCCCCATTGATAATCTGCAGGTACAAGCTGCATATTATTCACATTGCAACACTCTCACGCACGCAGCACACGCCGCGCACGCAGATGCCAGTGCAACTAATATTCGTGCCCGCGCAATTAGCGCCGACCGTAAAATTGACTTTCACACAGGCACGAATGGCTAATTTGAGTAGTTCCAAAAATTTTCACCAGTTGGCGCGTCAGTCAATGTAGACCTGTTTAAACATTGTTTTCATAGATTTATTATTGTAAAATGGGATACAATTCATAAACTCATTACATGCCTTCATTATGTATCATGCCACATTGCTCTTCAAGGACAACAGGGCGTCGTTTTACAAGCGATAGCAAAAGTAGAAAGACGTGACTAGTTAAAATACATCGAGAAAAAATTGTACCCCCACTATATTCTCGCGTATGCAAAAATCACTTTCTGAAATCCAATGTGATGTGTAATGTAGTGCCCTTGACTCTCTGCGTGAAAACGGTAAATCTTTGATATTTTTTGTTATTTAGATACTTACATTTAGCAGACTTCACTATCACTACATAGTATAAACCAAAGTCGCTTCCCGCTGTCTGTCTGTCCCTGTGTATGCTTAAATCTTTAAAACTACGCAACGGATTTTGATGCGGTTTTTTTTAAAAGATAGTGTTGTTCTCGTCGTGTGGTTTTAGTATATAATTTTTCAAGTTTTTGTATACATTGGCTAAAATATAATGATATTTGTTGGAGGTGTGGGAAAAAAATAAGCCGTCTGGGAGCTTTCAACGAAAACGCTGCCTAAACCCTTTGAGATATAACAAAATGATGTACTCGTATGGTGGCATTGTGTATCTTATATAGGTCTATCGAAAAGTCCGTGATGGCTTAATATGTCTATCTCATATGTATAACATACTATATCCATTTTAATACTTTAAAAATGGGCAATTAACAAGCGGTAATTAGAAAGCTATTTACACAAATACGGTATTAATCCTTATCATTTTAAATAAGTAAGAGGCTTTTCAACACACTTGCTCGTAAAGTGGCTCTTATTGAATCGCTTTTAGGTTCATAATGCAGTGTATTATGGAAGTGTGCTTTTTACTTTATATTACCGCACTAGTGCGGTAATATGCGCCACAGATAACTATTTACTAGTCGGAGTAATGACATGGCAGTATGGAATTGGTAAGTACTATCATAGCAGCATGGAATATGTATCCAACTACCGTGAAATATGCCAACATTGCCCCCAAGGGAAACTTTGCCCGTAGAACGAATTATAAGCATATGTTTGATTTGCAATAATATCTTAGTAATATGGCAACATTGATTGACTTTGGTGGATAATAGGTTATATGTATGGCAATACTGAATATCGTGTTTATTGCTAACTTCGCTTAGTAACTTGTTGGAACTCGTCGAGTAAGGTGCGTGCTTTTGCGGACAAATTTTTGTGCAAATTTGAAAGTATATTCTGTGAGATGGGGAAAACACAGGGTAGTTTACTTTATAACATGTAATAGAAAATTATTTGTAGAGTATAATAATGTAAGTGTCATTGCTCAGGGTCTTTTATAACTAAAGTTATGATGATGGGCAAAGTTATCTAGTAATATTCCGACCTACGATTGACAACATTGCCCGCCACCAAAAAAGGTTTACGGTTGGCACGTTACGAAACCTTGTATTTTATTTCTTTTTTAATTTATCGCTACTGCTGAGCTTATTAACTTTTAAACATAATATTAGGTACCTATTTAATTAATAAAATTCAAAGATGACATTAGTTATTGGGTACTGAGTGAGTACGTGCTCCACATTACCGTATAATTTGAACGTTTTTATTATTCTTATACTGGTAATAAGCGGGAAAACTATTTATTTTTATTTACCTAAACACAATCACATTATTTGTAGAAAGGAAAAAATTCAGAATATTTTTTACCATGTGCCAACCCTAGCATTTTTAAAAGGCGAAATGTGGATTGTATGGAAAAGAGAAAAAATGTCAGTGTAACATTGCCCAGTCGTTTTAGCAAGAAACTTTTCATAGTATCGTTTACATTCCTAAAGCAAACGCCATCTTTACCAAAATTCATGTACTGGTTTTTATTTCATCTGCATAAAGGCCATATTTGCGTCAAAAATCAATGTGGGCAAAGTTGCGTAAAAGTCCAGATAACTTTGCCCGCATACAAAATCGAACAAATATTGAATTAAATGTTGAAAAATTCCAAATTTAGCTATACTAACACATGCACATGATCTTACAGTTGTATTTGATGAAGGAAAATACTTACCTACGTCTCCATAGAAAAATCGTATTAAAATTGTAATTATTCGAAAAAAGTGGGCAAAGTTGGCATGTTTCACGGTATAAATTGTTTTTGGTGAAGCGTTTAACCAAAGACAAGCGCTCAAAAGAAAGTTTTTATTTTAAAAATAGAACCATAAGCAAACCAGTGGCATTTAGTTCCCATAAAAAATCCCATGGCTGCCTATTAGATTTTTTTTTACCTAAACGTCAGTGGGATACTAGAGTCTGACCAACGAAATATTGGAATTTAGCGATTGAAGCGAGCGAAAAAGACGTAAGAATTCTTGAAATTGAAAAATACAATTTTATTCCTATAAAACATGGCTTATTAATTTTACGTTGACATTCAAAGAGAACAAAATAACGCCACCCACGGCTAAAAACGAAACTAACTGATGCGTTTATAAATAATTATTAGGTATATTTGTAAACGCAGCAGGGTTAGTTTATAAAGACACCTTTAAATTTAATTATTCAACACGAAAGCTAACCACGAATTATTATCTGTTGAATATTTTATTTCACTTCTAAATACATACATTTATTACATTTCATGGCTACTCATATATAAATATGAAAAACTGATGAAGTATCGCATAATATGTCTTGAATAATATAATTATTATAGTATCGACTCCGTTTAGGCAGTGGGTTGACAACTCTTGATAGGTATTTTTTTTAATTGCCGCCTTTTTTATTCGACAGCTTTTGTTGGTAAGACTATATACATTGAATTAGTATGAACTATCTTATTATTAAATGAGCATTCTCTATTTACACCCGGGCAAAGACTTGCGTTTTTTTTAAATCTTTTCAAAGAGATTTCATGCCTTTTTATTATGCCTACTGTGTAAATAAATAAAATATGTATTATTAAAATATCATCAAATTATATATTGTTCACTACCCTAACCCAATTTGCGTATTATGTAATACAAACATTATTATATTTTTATATAGGCTGTTCAGCGGTATTACCAGTGCCTTTACACCCGCGTGCGCATCACTAGCGGAAAAACACAACAAAAGCTGCGATTAGAATCATTATTAAAAATGTCGATTTCACGTAGGGAAGAAGAGCATACATAATAATAAATAGATTTGACTCCGCCATGGTACGTACAGTTATTACGTTCTAATCCTATTTTTTTGTAGCTGTCTAACGGTTTCGGCAGTGCCTCTATTTACACTTATAGAAAAACAAAACTATACCGCCATTTTACATAAATATTTATTATTATTTTCGTTGTGTGGTTAATTATTATCAAAAATACAACAAAAAAAAAGTATTGTCACCAACCGACATAGAAGTTTTTAAAAGAAACTCCGGATGGTCAGTACCTGGCAACAAAGGTCAGTTAAACTTTATAAATCTATCATCTCTATGTATAGTTACGTTATTGTAGCTTAAGTTCTTACAACAAGTCTTTTTCCTCGCAAGTGTTGAAAACGTCGTATGAAACGCGTGTGCATTGGTTATTACGCGCGAGCTGCAAGCGAGCGCGATAAGGTAGCCGAGAGTGCAGCTCGCGCGGATAATACCGCCTCTACTGTAATATCCAAAAGAGCATACTCGTATCACAATGTACTATTCAGGATTGTTCTAAAAAAAGTGGCTCTGTAACCTGTTAGCCAGTTTTTAGTGCAAACGTGTGATTTTTTAAATGCTATCTAATAAACTCTTTACATCATTGTAATTAAAGAGACTTTTCACATTGAGGCCGAGTAATAATAAGAAAAAATAAATAATACATTTACAACAAAATAAAATTGTAATAAATGTTTCTCAGTAACTTGTCATGTCCAAGCACAACGAGGAACACTTTGAGGTGAAATAAAAAAATAAGTATTTAAATATGGGTTCAAAACCATTAAAATACAGATATGAGTATTCATAAATTTAACTTTAATTCACCGATACATTAAGAATAATCATAATTTTCGAGATATTCATGTTCAAATTGTGTCCGGAATGATTTTCTCTATAACCTTTAGTTGCACACTAACAGGCATCACACAAACTATATTACGTACTCACATCCCACGCATGCATAAAACTATCGGACTAACCGCTGGCGAGGAAAGAAGTGTAGAAATTCGCGCCATTTTTTTGGAAATTAAGTCGATGTGCCACAATCGGTGTTTGTAACAGGTATTTATCTTAATTTGATTTCAATATTTTTATTTGTATTTGAACTACTTTGCTAATGAAAGCGTTATAATATGTAATTTAGTGCCTAATTCTTATTATATAAGTGTGAACTTCACAAACGTAAACGTTTTGTTTGTATTAGATCATAATCTTCATTTTTTCGTTAACCTGACTCTGTTCAACCTGTTTTGAATGCACAGGTTAAAGAGATTGTGACAGGTTAAAGATAGTTTGACTATCTAATTTTGTAACAAAACCCGTCTTACTAGGAAAATCTATAGGACAGTCAAACTATCTTTAACCTGTCACAATCTCTTTAACCAGTGAGGCAGATTTTTTTAAAGCTATATTTTGTCTATTTATGTGTAAATTTCGTTCCCTTTCAACAATTCGTTATAATATAATTACTGTGAATGGATTTCTGTACAAAAAACTCAATATTTGATACATTTTCTTAAATGGATAAATTTATTCCAGCGGTGCCACTTTTTTGAGAAGGACCCTTAAGCCCTTCATGCACATTATTTTACTCTTTTACACCATATATACTTTAAACGAATATCTTAGGAGTAATCGCAATAACATTACGGACGCGAAGATAATGCGCCTCGCTTCGCTTGATGCAATGGAATAAGACCTACAACCCGTGCGCATTAACATGGCATCTGGCTTAATGACATTTGGAGCTCCCCTCGCTTCCCCGCACGGCGACGACGCCGGCGGGACGCCGCGCGGGTAGCGGGGGGAGTATTGAGTTCCGAGCCAGGTGCCATGTTAATGCGCACGGGTTGTATACTACTTTTTACACGACTGCCCAAAAAGGAGTGTATGATGTGTAGGAGTGTGGTATGTATATGTTACCGGCCAAACCCGATTTTAGGATGAACTAGTTTTGCCTAGGTCAAACCAGTTTTCCCTACACGCGATAAGACAAGCCAGTATAGCCTAGGCCAAACTCATTCATCCTGTTACCGATAGGATAAACCAATTTAACCTAGGTCGAATCGGTTTATCCTAGTTAGAATTTACATGCTTTAGGATAAACTGGGACGTCCTAGTCTGAACTAATTTCACCTAGTTTGTATCTTCTATAAGCTTTTCAAAGTAAACTGAATAAAGGAATAGAAATAAAATAGTCAATGGTGCCGATTCCCTTGTTCACAAACTAAACTAAATTTAAGTTCAGTGCATCTTTACCTTTCTATTTCATTATGAAAAGGACAGAAGATAAATTTTAGTTTAGTCCTGTCAAATTAATCAGCGCCTGACGTAAATTGACGTAATTTTAGTAGGCAAGTTTTTAATTGCGTCTAAACTTGTAAGGAGTAGTGACAGTTTGACAGGACTAAAAAAAAATTTATCTTCTGTCCTTTTCTTAATGAAATAGAAAGAAAAAGATGCACTGAACTTAAATTTAGTTTAGATTGTGAACAACAGAATCGGCACCAATATGATTTATTAAAGTTATTTATTAACTAATCAGTAATTTCACATCTATCAGATGACGGAACTAATCATAGATGATTTGTGGATTCCCCGTTCATACATACAGATTCCAACTGGGCAAAATTAGTTCAGAGTAGGACGTACCAGTTTATCCTAATGTAATCCATAATGTAAATTCTAACTAGAATAAGCCGATCCAACCTAGGCTAAACTGGTTTATCGTATCGGTAACAGGATGAACGAGTTTGGACTAGGCTATACTGGTTTGTCCTATCGCGTGTAGGGAGAACTGGTTTGGCCTATAATTCCTTCTGCACATGTGGCTTCCCTGGTACCTTATAAACGGCATAATTATGTAAGAGTCTATTAACTGCTCCCAAATTACCATGTTTATTTTCTTTACATTCATCCTTGACATAATCATTGTATTTGACATTATTCCTATTATTATAGATACCTCCAATTTAATTTCAACTCCTAGTGGCTTTTGTGGACATGATAATTATTCAATTTGTTACAGTTGTAATAGCAATCACGTCATTTGGCTGAAATAGGTTTATTTTATTTTTATTGTTTGTCTTTTATATAGATTATTTTCTATTTTGTGAATGTGAGAACTTTGTAGGCTTATTGGACTGTAGATTTGCTGAACATCTATTTTGTTAAGTACCTGGTACTTACTTGTTGAAAGGCCTACATTGTCCTCCCATGCCTACCAACACTGTAATTTAAAAAAATTGTAAAAGCCAATTATTTTATAATAATATAAATAAATTCAATTGGACCGTGTTATGCAGAAAGCAGCCATATGGCACTTTTTCAAAAAAGTTATAAACACAGCCATACTAATTACGACATGCCTGATTTTTTGCAAAAACAGCCATGTCGATATCTATATTTATCATGGAGATATTAGCCGTCAAATGCAGCCATATCTACAATTACTGTTTAGTGTAAAAAACTGTCATTTTCATGTAAAATGCAGCCAATTTTGTCAAAAATTAAAATACTTATTTTGCAGAAGTCAGCCTAACTTTAAGGCCGTTTTTTACAAATTTAATAATGTTAGGAGTTATCGGTGTTCGAGTTACGTAAAAGGCAGCCACTCTATGATGGCTGTTTACTGTAAATTATTTATTTGTTGCTAATCGCAGTTGGCTTTTTTTATTTATTTGATTTTTTATAAGACCTAAAGGAAGTGTTCCTAGACAGTAAAAAGCATGAATACATTATACAACAGTATTATTATTTTAGTGAACTTAGTTAACATTTTAGTCAATAGCTGCTACACTTTCTTGTCTATTTTTAGGGTTCCGTAGTCAATTTATTTTTTAATTAGTAATAGATCACGTTTTAAAATACAGTCAACTTACATGGCTGGTTTATTCTTTATTGTGATTTCTACAAAATATGATATTTTGTATAAAACAGCCACGTCTAAAATCGCAATTATTAATATTAATAGCCACGTTTCGAAATTCTGGATAGGATACAAAAAATTACAATAGTTATACCAATATGTCTCAAATATAAAATAATCAGAAAATTAATAAACAACCGAAGTGCTACCGTTAACTGTTTGTACTTTTCCCGATATGGCAGCCTTCTACATAACACAGTCCAATTTGTATTTTTTTCATTAAAGAAGTATTAAATACTCGCTTGTACAAATAGTCGATATTTATTGTGACAATCATTTCAATGATAAAATTAAATAACAAGATAAAATTAGGCGAGACAAAAAAAGATGACGGTCGTTTCACGTTTGAAAAAATTCAAAACCCATAACAGTTTTCGCTTTTATTTACATATAAAATAGTATATTTTAAATTTTAGAAACACACACAGGATGTAAAAGTGACTGATAATACGTGTATCCTAATTAGTTCGTATTCAATCAGTGACACGTAGATATCGCGTTCAATTCCCAGGCAAGTTCAATGTTATTGCATAGGGGGAAACGCGAAAAATTCCAGTATATGTTTGTATGTATGTATGTATGTGAGTTTCTTTATTCCACCATAACTTTAAAATGCCTGAACGGACTTGGATGTATGGGGTATCGTTAGAATCCTAACATTATCCCTAGTGATATAGGATTTTTTTGAATAAAAATCAATATGGCGGCAGTATGGCTCCATTTTCAAATGTTAAAAATTTAAAACATCTTCAATTATTTACAATATGGGTATCCAATTGAAGGCCTTGATGAGCACATTCCAAAACTATATAATTAATTGGCATCAATTTTACATAGGTACCTACATGCAAAAAAAACATTTCATCTTTAGCTGCAAACGATTTAATCAGACTTTAGTAACCCTGCAAATATCTAAATGGGTGAATGGTTTGGTAAATGATTGAGTTATTATTAGAATTCTTTCATCATCACACAGTATATTAGGCAAGTAATAAAAATAAATTGTTAACATTAACACAATGCCAACTATTGCATAGCGGTAAACAAAAGAATAAAACTTGTCACTAAAATGTAGTAAATAAAAATTTTTATTTTTTTATTTTTTTTAAAGTACCTACGTTTTTTGGCATGGCAGTCGTGTTTTTTAATTTTTTAATTATTATCCCTGAAATAGATTCCCATGGGTTGCGGGAACGGGACCAAAATTTCATGATTACTTTTGGTCGCGATAACAGACATCCACGCGGGCGAACCCGCGGGCATCGCATCACATTCGTGAGCAATTTATTAGATTACTACCTAGCGTAGTAATCTAATAATTTGCTCACGAATGTTGTCTGTAATACATAATTATAACCTATCATTATCTATCAAATTATTGTACCTATTACATACCATCATGACAAAATAAAATGTACTCAGTTAAGTCTAGGCCACCACCTAGACGTCAACCAACCTAGATCTCACTAAGTACATTTTGTTTTGTAGCTACACTCACAGGTTGAAAAAGAATGATGTACCAAGTCAGTTTGTATGGACCAAAGCTCAAACAGAATCTGTCATCTAGCGGGCAGAGCGAGCCAACAGAAGATTGCACTCCCATAATGTTGTACTTCTATGTTCATCAAAAAGCACCGAAGACTCATTTGAAGAGATATTGCAACCTGAGGTATATCCCAGACATTGGTATAATCCCAGAATATAAATATCAGTTAGTGAAGTGGCAGTAGAGTGCTCGTTCTTGTTAACGCATTTCTACTCCTTACTTTTTCAGTTACCGTATTTATCGACAATTTTCAAATTATCTATAATAAATCCTTACGAAACAGTTCCATGAAAAATATTAGACAGGTCTACATCTACAACAGCGCCTCCAAGCGGGAGAAATTGCGAGAAACTGACACGCTAGCTTTGTATGGAGAATACCGTTTCTAACAGCGGCTGCTGAGGCATTTCCGTGGCATGTGCAGACGTATGACGTTCGGTTAACACAACCAACTGAGCAGTTGCTAGTGGGAGGATTCTGATAAAAAATTAAATCACTGGACACGGTGGCGTGAACGTACCTGTGGTTCGTCGGAGGAGTGAGGGTAGTTTGTTCTTGATGCTGTTGACTCTCTTCATGTCGTCGTAGTAGTCGTCGTAGTCCTCGAAAGCCTTGTGTTTGTGCTTGCCGAGCGGCTGCATCTTGCTGAGTTCGTCCTCGTCGTCCTCCGACGGTGGCCGGAAGCGCTCGGGGGCGTGACCGCGCAGGCCGTAAGGCGCGTGCGCGCGCTGCTCTGGCGAGTGCGTACGACGCATGCCCTCCACCTCATCGCTCTTCATCTGCTGGTCCGGCTCGTCATCGTCGTTCGCGATGTCGAAGTCACTGCTCTTTGTCTTTACGAACCTGTCCCGAGGCTTCCTCCGAGAACCTCGCCTAGTGGTAGCTTCGTTTACAAATTTAACTTCTTCCTCGAATTCTTTACTCTTATCATCTGGAAAGTCATCTTTATCTACATGGAAATAGTCTTTGCTATCTATATCACTAACATCATCTTTCCTATCTCGACTATATTTGGCGGCCCGCCTGGGAGGCTCGTCGTCGCTAGGCACGTCTTTGAGCCGCGAGCGGTGCTTGGGGTAGCGGTGGCTCGTGCGGAACTTGGGCACGTCCTCATCGTCCCGCTCGTACTTGCGCGCAGCGTCTGCGGCACTGTCTAACGGTGGTCTCATCAGTCCCCTTTGCTTTCTTCCCGGTTTCCGCCACACTTCTGGTTCGTCGAAATCCTTCGCAGGTTTTTCAGTTTTAACTGTAAATAAGATATGTTCTCATTTTTATAATTGCATTAAGGGTAAGGCTTATAGTAGGTAGGTACCTACTTAGGTAACTCAAGAAGAAAATTATTTTTCAACACACTTGCCCGTAAAGTGGCTCTTATTGAACCGCTTTTAGGTTCATAATGCAGTGTATTATGGAAGTGTGCTTTTTACTTTATATTACCTATGCGCCACAGATAACCACATATTTACGGAGTCGGAGTAATGACATGGCAGTATGTAATAAGTAAGTACTATCATGGCAGCATTTTTACCATTTAATTAATATGAACTATACCCCATTTGATATAAGATTAGACATTAAAACAAACCCTTTTACAGTCCGTTCAAGCGATTTTGACTTCTATACCGTAGGCATAAGGATAGCATTAAAAGAAAAAAAGTTACACAATACCAACTATCTACTGCGGCTGACATTTGTCATGCCACCAACGCAATAGAATCCAAAATCGGTTGAACGGAATGTAAAAAAGGCTTATCTATACGTCTAATCTTATTTCAAATGGAGTATAGGTACCTTATTAAATTATTATTTTAACTTTTATTTCCATCTTTTTAAATTTTATATTATAAAATATTACTAATAGAAACGCTACGATCAATAAAGCGACTCGCCGAAATCTGCGTAGCTGTACGTATTTTTGCCACAGTGAAGCTAGTTAAGTGATTCAGGCGTGACTTTCGGGAATCCATTATAAAATACAATAGACGTAGATATATTTAGAAACCTATTCCGCTTGACTATTCTTCAAGAGTCATAAAAAACCCTGTAAGAAATCGACACGTGTTTTGTTGGCTGAGCTTCCTTTTATGAAAATAGAATATCATAGAACACACAGTGGTTTAATAAAGTTCTTTACATTTTATAAATATAAAATTAACTTCATCTGATAAAATACAAGATGACAGAACAGAACATAACAGTTGCTAGGCAACAACTAAAAAGAAGACTCTCCTCTACTCCTAGAGCATAGTGCATTATAACCTTCATGGTACAACACCCCCACTTAATCCACTATGCTGTCTGCAGAACACATGTTTCTGCTTACCAACTCCCTTTGTCAACATATCAGCAGGCATAAGGGCAGTCTCACAATATTCAACCCTAATTACCCTTTGCTCTGCCAATTCCCTAACGAAATGATATCTTATATTTATATGTTTGGAACGCTTTCCAATAGCAGGAGTATAAACTAGCTTACTGGCACTTTGACTATCACTAAAAATAGTAACAGCAGTGTTAGGCCGGCCAGTCAGTTCAGAATATAGACCATTGACTGATATTACTTCTTTTCCGGCCTCACAGATTGCGATGTACTCAGCTTCAGCAGTACTTAACGCAACACAACGCTGTTTTAGAGCCTGCCAAGACACTGCAGCACCACCAAAAACTAGGGTATACCCAGAAAAAGATTTGCCATCAGGCCCATTTCCCCAATCTGCATCTGCATATGCGACCAAAGGCTTATTAGATTTTTTGTAACACAACGATAGTTCCGCTGTCCCCTTTAGATACCTGAGGACTCGTTTTAGTGCCGCCATGTGAGTTGAATCATTGCAGTTATTGAATTGACTTAACATCGTAACTGCATATGATATATCAGGTCTTGTACAACATGCCAGGTACATTAGTGAACCGATTATTTCCTGATACCGCGTGTTGTCATTCTTTGCACCAGATTTCAAGCGAAGATTCATTTCAACCGGTGTACCAACTGGTTTGCACTCCAACATTCCATATTTCTCCAAGATTTTTGAAATGTATTTCTTTTGAGACAAGTGGATTTCACTTATACTCTTCCTCTCGATCCGGACTCCAAGACATTCTCTTGCCTCACCCAAATCCTTTATTTTGAAGGATCTTCCAATCTGATGTATCACCGTCCTGGCTTCTATAATTCTATTTGTGAATATATAAAAATCATCTACGTACAGAGCTATAACAGTGAAAATTTCTTCATGATTCTTTGTGTAGACACACTGGTCATATTTAGACCGAGAAAACCCCATCTTTAATATATGCTCATGAATCTTTTGGTTCCAACACCTGGCAGCTTGTTTGAGGCCATAAATGGCTTTCTTTAATTTGCAAACCTTGCCTTCACTCCCCTTTTGAACAAAAGATTGCGGCTGTTCCACTTACATTTCGTTTTGATAACATTAGCGTCTAATGGTCGATCAACCAATTCCCAGGTTCCATTCACCTTCAAGGAATTGAACTCATCCTTCATCGCTTCTACCCAAAACTTCTTGTCAGAACGCTCCATAGCATCTTTTACTGAAATAGGGTCAGGATCATCTGACACATGGAAATTGTATACCATGTCTTTCTCCCGCTTTGGAACCCTATTTCGAGCAGGGTAACGTCTCGAACTTTGCAAATCTTCTGCCACAGGACGCTCTAAGTCGACAGAACCTGAACTTTGCAAATCTTCTGCCACAGGACACTCTAAGTCGACAGAAGCTGAACTTTGTAAATCCTCTGTCATAGTATTCTCTATGTCGACAGAGTCGTAAAAATTCTCTACAGAATCCGATCTCGTCAGTGAACTAGCCCTCGCTGTCCTAGATGCACTTCCAGATTCTCCTTCATTCAGATCCGAATTAGCCACCGGAACCCCCACTGCAACAGGACCAGCAATCGTTGATACCTCTGGTTGAGTAGTGGAACGACTAACTTCAGGAATGTCATACTGTAAATCTATGATTACAGCATCCTTCTTAGAAACAGGAACAACAGCTTCTTGTTTCTTTTTAATAGTCACTGGAACATTTTCCATAAATGTAGCATCTCGAGCGATGATAATCCTCGTTGGATCATTCTCCAAATGAATAAATCGGTACGCCTTCGAATTGTTCGAATACCCAGTCATTATCATTTGAACCGTCTTTGGATCAAACTTCTTACGACTATGATCCTTTACCAGAACCTGAGCTCTACATCCGAATATTTTCAGATTCGATAGATCGACTCTCTCTCCTGTAAAGACCTCCTCTGGAACTTTATCCTTGAGGGCCATTGTTGGAGATCGGTTCTTCAAGTAAACGGCACAACCAACAGCTTCTCCCCAGAATCTCTTGTCCAAACCAGCCTCATGCACCATACATCTAGCCTTCTCAGTTATTGTGCGTATTGTTCGTTCCGCCACTCCATTCTGTTGAGGAGTGTAAGGTACTGATCTCTGGTGTTGGATCCCATGTTTCTTCAGGAAACCTTGAAATTCTCCGTTGGTATACTCAGTGCCATTATCGCTACGAAATTTCTTTATCCTCTTTCCCGTCTGATTTTCAACTAGTGCCTTGAATTCCATGAATTTAGCGAAAACTTCGGTCTTGGATTTCAACAAATAGCCAAATGTTTTTCGGCTGAAGTCATCCACAAAAATCAGGTAGTACCTATTACCACCCCAGGACTCTACCTCCATAGGGCCCGCTAAATCCGAATGCACGAGTTCAAGAAAGTCTTTTGCTCTCTTGCTTTTCCCTTTAGGAAACATTTTGACGCACTCCTTCCCTTTACAGCAACCTTCGCATGGTTCCGTGCTCACCTCTTTAAAAGTCAGACCATCTGCCAAACTTTTCAGCTTCACCATCAGAGCTCCACTCAGGTGACCTAGTCTTCTGTGCCACAAATCAAAACAGGCGCGAGAAGAATGTTCTGGAGGACACGTCAGAACCATCGCTGCTTCTTTATCTAAAACATATAAACCCTGTTTCAGTAGTGCTGTCAATACTGGCTTTCCAATTACTTTTACTTTGTAATCCTTTTGGTAAACCTTACAAGAAGTCTCATCGAAAACAACGGTACAACCCTTAGTACACATTTTACTTACAGACAGCAAGTTTGTCGTCAAACCTGGAAGCATAAGTACATCCTCAAACCTAACAGAGCGCCCCATGACATACACATCCCCTTGTTCCCTCGACACAATTTTATCATTGTTCGCGGTCGTCACTAGCTTAGAATTAATGTACTGTCTATCTTCAAGAATGTGCACATCAGACGTCATGTGTGATGTAGCTCCGGAATCTACGACCCAATGGCCCTCACCAACCGTCATAGATAGAGCGGCCATTAGACCAGAGGTCTCCTTACTGTCTTTCTTCTTATTGAAAGATGTGTATTTATTGTCTTCAGACTTGTCTCCCGTCTTACGACGTTGGCACTGCCACTTATAATGACCTTTCTGTTTACACAAATGGCATATAACACCCTTTTTGAACTTTGACATCAGTGCCGTTGCTGTGTCATCTTCAGTTGTGTTCGTTGTGCTGCTTTTCCTCAAGCTTTCTTTGAGCAACGCTGCCTGCACAGACTCTGTAGTAATCTTCATGCCTGAATGCTCCAATGTCATCACCAGAGGATTGTACACATCGGTTAAACCGGCCAACATAATAATCCCAACAAATTCATCATCTAGACCTGACTTGATGCTAAGTAAGGACTGGCTGGTTGCCTGGATGTCATTGAGATATTCCTCCATTGATGAAAACATTGTCAATTTGACGTTGAATAACTTCCGCAACAGATATAGCCGTCGCAGTAATCCACCGTCAGCATATGATTTTTGCAGCGCTTGCCAAGTATCTCTCGCTGTCTTGAGATGCATGATCATGGGATAAATATTTTCCTTGCACATTAGGCAGATCTTACTTCTAGCTTTGGCATCATTCCTTTTAGCCTCCACCGAGTTTGCCACGAACTTCTCGTCCACACACTCCCACAGATCGAGATCGATCAGGAACATTTCCATGGCAAAAGCCCATGTACCATAATTAGCTTGGCCTGCCAATCTCTCAAAACTTTTTATAACAGCTTGTTCCATATTTGAAATTGAGATCGGATACTTTTCGGCTGCTCAGATATCACACCAGACCACGCCTGGGCCCATAACCTGTTGGCTGAGCTTCCTTTTATGAAAATAGAATATCATAGAACACACAGTGGTTTAATAAAGTTCTTTACATTTTATAAATATAAAATTAACTTCATCTGATAAAATACGAGATGACAGAACAGAACATAACAGTTGCTAGGCAACAACTAAAAAGAAGACTCTCCTCTACTCCTAGAGCATAGTGCATTATAACCTTCATGGTACAACATGTTTCACCTCTCGACGAGGCATCCTCAGAATGACGATTGACCAATTGCAAACCAGAACGCGACGTGTTACCAGACCGAGCGCTGGACGCAAAGACTACTTACTTTGCGTAGTATACAACGATAGAATATTTATAACAGTGTTTACTGTCGCTCTAATGAGCCTGATTTACGCAATAAAGGTTCTGAACGAACTATATAATGGGTGTTTCATTATGTATGGTAGTTTTTGTTTATTGCGTAGGTATGGTACGTTTTATGTATCTTGGGTTGCCATCTTCGTAATTATTCAGAATTAATCGTATCTTTTACTGTATGCTCTTGCCTGACAGACGGTCTTCGCCCCATTGACCTATTATTATTAATATTCTTCTTCAAAAAGTCTTATTTTTGTCTTGTCTTTCTTCAACAGCACATTCATCACTGTTTAACTGGTAATCGATTCCAATAGATTATTAGGTTAGAAAAGGAACTACCACGTGCATACACTTATATAAAACGACGGTTTACATTGTAGGTAAGTTTAACTCTATCACGTTAAACCCTTTCCGTCACAATGTTGTCTACCAATACAATGTCGTTTACCTACATCATCTGCCTAAACCATCCGTCGGCTTCCAGTCTAAACGGATGCAGCTAAACATCAATATCTCACACGGAGCGACTGGGTTCCTTACCTGCACAACCCGCGATATATTGGTAAGACTGGTTGTTTACCAATACGATGTAGATAAACATAATACAGTAGATAGTGATGGTGGCGGTGGCGACTCACTGCGAGGTTCCTCCTCGTACTTGTAGTCGGGCGAGGCGGGCGCGTCGGGCGAGTGGCCGCGGTAGTCGTCGGATGGCGGCGCGGCGGCGTGCTCGCGCTCCACCTCGTAGTCGCCGGCGCCGTACGCCGGCATCTTCACGCCCGAGTAGTCTACGTAGCGCGCCGCAGACGCGGCCGCCGCGCACGTCAGCGCCAGCAGCAGCGCGCGCGCCATCGCACCTCTTCGCACTCGCCCGCCGCGCACTGGATGCTACTGACACTATATTGATGCCTCGGCACGGTGACTATCTTTCGCGCACCTAAATTGCGGCATATTTTTGCAAATGTAACTATAAATTTGACACTGAAAGATTAACGTGTGTTTCTGTCTTTGTTGACATTGTGTAGTAGGTACATTTTTACCGGCCAGTCAGTTTATTTGGCAACACAAAAATAATAGTCTCTACTAAATCATTTTTTTTTATGCACTACGACCATGCCGTAATAGAATATACCTACTTAAAAAATGTGTTAACTGTTTACAAAAATATCTATACAAAAAATAATAGACAACATAAAAAGCCTCCTTAACTTAAAAAAATAGTACGGGCCGTTCAGAATGGTTTACTCGTAAATTGTCACTTCTGTCAGTTAATAATTCAATCTGATTGATGCCATCAAAATTGTAACAAATCAAAATAAATGAAAAAAAAAATTAAAAAATGTGAATCGATGCTTTCTTTCCAAAAAAACGATGAAGTAACAAGTGATACACATCTATTGACGCTATGGGTGAGATCAAGAAGGATGCCAAGGACTTTGACTGCGAATGCTACGCGGCGTCGCGCACTAAGAAGAGCTGCCCCGGGACGCGCAATGTGACGCACCCTCTGGTACTTATCCCTACACACACACGCCCTCGCACATCCCGCATGTGCCCCCCGTGCGCCACACACTCATACAGCGCACTGGTCTGTTGCAGCGGTACTATGAGTTCACCCAGGAGGAGATGAAAGCTCTGGAAGAATGCGACAGAGAGAGCTTCTACGGGCGCTGCGTGCCCTTTAGTGCGATACTCGCCAGTATCACTTATGCGGCCATAAAGAACGGTAAGATACATTGCGAATTATTGTATTTAGAAAGTAAACCAAAAAGACAAAGCAAGGAAGGTCGGCAGGGGGGGACGCCACGAAAATTTTCATAGAAGTAAGAATTTTTGCCAAAATAACTATCGTGAAACTAATTATGATAAATTATGTTAATTCATTTTGGTGGTGATTCCTTCCAATGACTTCTTACTTCTATGAATGTTTTCAGACGTAATGCGGCCGCACCAGCACTTCGGCCCGGTGCCCAAAATGATGGCGGCGATGTGCGTGGGCTACGTGCTGGGCCGAGTGTCCTACCTGGGCCGCTACGACAAGCGCCTGCGCCAGCTGCCGCCCGACAGCCAACTCGGCAATATCCTGAGGAAGTACCACGCTGACAACAACCCTCCTCCTGACAAATAGAAATGATGTTGTTATCAAATTAGCGGTTTGTTAATCAACTAAAATAATCACGCCCCAAGGTACAGTGATAGTGATTGATAACTGTAACTAGGTACGCTGCTGTTGCGCTATCAAGTGGGCGGCGCTCATTACCCAGACGTATCCCTGAACGCATGCCTCATCAGGCCTCATGTTCGCTGCGCATAGCGCATGCATCAAATCCTGTCGCACATGCAACATTGCACACAATCTTGCATTCTCTCACTAGTTTGTGACCCACACCTAATCTAACTAATATTATAAACGCGAAAATTTGTAAGTATGGATGGATGGATGTTTGTTACTCTTTCACGTAATAACTACTAAATGGATTTGGATGAAATTTGGCAAACAGATAGTTTATAACCTGGATTAACACATAGGTTACTTTTTATTCCGAGATTCCTTATTTACGCGAGTGAAACCGCGGGGCGCAGCTAGTAAATAAATAAATCTGTGCAAATATAATGGCTTCATACAATTTTCCAGAATTACTATAATATGTTTTAATAGTTTTTGGTCGTAATCGTAACACTGACGCGATCTACCGTACGCGGTTATCTACTCTCTTCCACAAAAGCATATTGAACGGCAATATAGTATCCTATTCTTAGTTTGTTGACAAAAAAGCAAGCGAGTAAAAATATGTATTTATCTTTATCGATAGGTTCCGGGTAGTACTATTACTGGAATATGGAAATTATTGATTATGGAAATATATTAATAGAAAAAAAATACTTATGCTTGAATACTTACATGTTTAATTATGCCTACCCCGCCTATCCATTCCATAAGTATGCCAAATTGACATCCAAAGTCAGCGCGGGCAGCCAATTCAGCAACCGGCGCCGGCAGCCAATTCAGCAACCGGCGCCGGCAGCCAATTTAGCAACCGGCGCCGGCAGCCAATTTAGCAACCGGCGCTGGCAGCCAATTCGGAAAACGGAGCCGGCAACTGAGGCACTTCCTAAATTTTTTATGAGACCACCTCAGACCAAATAAAATATCAATACATAGTGGCATCAACAGTGATGTGAGGCCGGTTTTGAAAACATGTGTGCACTTATTGAAGTGTTAATTAGTTTGATTGTAAATGGTTGTAAAATGTGTACGTGTGAACGTATGACTAAGCACAGAGCGGAGTTGTAGTTTAGGCATGCTTCACTATTTATATTGTTCGCAGCGTTATGTCTTGGTTTTTAGGGTTCCGTACCCAAAAGGTAAAACGGGACCCTATTACTAAGACTCCGCTGTCTGTCTGTCTGTCCGTCTGTCACCAGGCTGTATCTCCTGAACCGTTATAGTTCACAGATGATGTATTTCTGCTGCCGCTTTAACAACAAATACTAAAAAATAGCTAATATTTACAACAAACGTGATTTTTTTGCTCGTTTTTGCTCGATATCCCGCAACAGATAGACGCTTGAAATATTCACAGAATATTTAATTATTCACTTTAAAATAATTAATTAAAATAAAGCAAATATTTAAGGGGGGCTCCCATATAACAGATATGATTTTTTTGCCGTTTTTATAGATCATTACGGAACCCTTCGTGCGCGAGACCGACTCGCACTTGGCCAGTTTTTATTTGGTCTGAGGGTGGTGGCGCGCGCAAGTTTCCTCTACCAAATGAAAAAAATAATTTTCAAATTCGGTCCACAATTGACGAAAATATCGATAGACTTATGTCTACATCAAAATAAACATACAGCCGAACATAAAAACTCTTCCATTTTGGAAGTCGATTCAAAAGTAAATGGCATGTAGGTAATAACAAACCACAATATATTATCTACATTACCATTTGGTTTAAAAAAAAAAAAAAATTGTAAAACAAACCAAAACACTCATAATATAATGATTGCGCCTCTAAAATGAGTGATTTCCGGAGCTATTCGCATGAATTGTTAAGAATTTTCTGAACCAAACTAAACAAACATTACAAAAATGTCGAAACAAAATGGCAGCTCGCGGCGATGACAGACGTACGAGCAGAGGCGGGCTATGAGCAAAATCTCAAACCTGTTGGATCGCCGACGAACTTACTCAGCGGTTTTAAAGTACGCATACTTAGTATGAAACACGGGCGAGTAAGCTCGCCGAACCGTAGATAACTACGCGTACTTGTTCGCACCGTCGCCGTCGCACGGCTATCACCCCTTTAACCGTTGGTCGGGGTTCCCTAGCTTAGTACTGCGACCATACTGTGACAAATGGCCAGAAACTTAAAAAGAGGCTGAGTTATTTTAAAAAAGTAGTAGAAGATCAATAAGTTTTGACAGGATCAGTTAAATATTTCCTAAATTATATTTCGTTTATTATATAGGTACTTGATCTAGTAATCCTCCTTGCAATATAGTTGGGCAAGCATTATGTTAAAACTGTTCCAAATTTCAAGTTGATAGCCTATACCTACTAGAATATATAATAGGTACTTAGGTAGTTCCTGAAATAAGCAGCTGTGACGGACAAAGTCGCATGTAATGGTTCCTTTTTACCATTTTGTTAGGGAACCTTAAAAATTTGCGCGTGGTGACGCCATAATACATGACTGGTTATGTTACCGACCAAACCCGATTTCAGGGCAAATTAGTTTGTCCTACACTACAATTGTCTAGCCCAGGACAATCGTGTTTGACCTAAATACTTTAGGCTTAAATAGATTTGCGTAGGCTAAACTGATTGAATCGTTGCAAGTGACAACATAAACACAGGCTAAACTAACTACCTAACTTAATTAAATGGTAAAAAAAATAAAAGGTATTAAAGACCTGAATAAAACTCCCAAGAAAGTGAAGACAATCAAGATGTTCAAATGCACTGCAGGCATTGCAGATACCTATGCAGCTCAGTTGGGACCGAACAAAGTTGTATGAGGTACACCAGTACCAAAAACTGTGCTCCCAATAGGTGCCAGTGTAAAAAAAAAGATTTTGTGAAATTCAAAATGCCACCATAGTTCACCCTGTAAAAATAAATAAGAGCCCGCGACTACGTCTGCGATCCAGGATGAAAAGTAGTCTAAGTCCTTCTCCAGGTCAGGTCTAGCCATGTGTCAAATTTCATCCAAATCCGTTCAGCCGTTTTATCGTGAAAGCGTAGCAAACAAACTGCTAGGTTGTATAATGTATACCTAATTATAATGACAATGTTCTCTAAAAGATTAGAATTAAACTGTTTAGAATATATCACACTACAAACTGTTCCATCAAGGAGAAAAGTCGTTGTGTTATATTATAATAATTATTGATGTGTTAATAAATGTGTTCCATTCATTTAGCCTCTTGATTTCAATAGGGTATGGGCCCAGTCCCAGGTTCCAAAAACGCCTAGAAGCTAGAACACAAAAAAATAAAGAGTGTCCTAATAAATAGAAAAAGGTGTCAGTTTTAAAATCGAAAAATACTTTTCATGTCTGAAGAACATTCAGCACACTAATTGCGTAATACACGATCAATCAGAATTTGAATCTGTTTGAAACAAATGTCTAATCCATTGCTTCATACGTTCGAAAAAAAAAATTGCTCAACAACGTAAATAACGCAATGAATGTTGTCGAACTGTCAAAATGAAACAAATTAGTCATAATCGGTTACGAAAATAAGTTACGCAATTAGATAGCAGGTTCAATTTGTGTGTGCTGAGGACTTTGCAAATTGTTATTTGTATTTGTAGTGAGGAATTACTAGTCCAAAAACAGGTTCTAGGTAATTGAAGCGAAAGAAATAACAGCTGAATTGAAAGATACTGGCAGGAAAGCAGGAACGACGTTAAGTCTGCTGTTTGAGCCTGCGTTTTTCGCACTACGGCGTGCAAACCCGGTTAACCGGGAAACCGGAAAAAAATACCGACATTTTAAAATCGGTGTTTAGAGACAAAACCTGAGTAACCTCCGGTTTTCCCGTTATTGAATTACATTTTAATTTAAATCAACTTTGTTCGAACGCACTCAAAAAATCAAGTCAAATATATCCGAACGCTACCTATAGGTACCCCTCCCTACTTACATTCCTCCCTCCGCGACACCCGCACCCACGACGCGACTCGTTTTGCTATATAGCTATTTTCTTCTGCTGCCGCGTATCTTGCTCTTGTGCTGAGCAGTGCCTTCATAAGTGCTGACTATGGATGCATATTCTAATCCTGAATATGCTGATATAATGTATTGTTACGGACTTTGTGACGGTAACGCTGCTCAGGAACGGAGAGAATATCAAGTTCGCTTTCCCAACCGCCGACTCCTACATGTTAGTGTCTTCGGATCGACTTATCGGCGAATATCTGAAACTGGCAGCGTCCAACGAAGCAGGCAATTTGAGACTGGTTGTTCCCGGAGATACACGGCTGAGGACGAGGAGATGATTCTTTAACTTTTATTTACGACTATCAAAAAACATCGTAGCGCGTAAGCTTGGTATGTCACAATGGAAAGCCTGGTCGTTCACTGGTCAGGCCGAAATCCCTACCACTACCAACCAATCCAGTTATTAGAAGAGGGATATCCGCCGAGACGGCTTGAATTTTGTCGTTATATGCTAAGTGCCGACGCCGAAGGCGGCAACAAAAAAAAATATTCTGTGGACCACTGAGTCATGTTTTGACGGTGATGGTATCACAAATTACCACAACTTACATCGCTGGCAACCGCATCCCAGCGTAAATTCTCGCTTAATTTTTGGATGGGTATTATCAACGACGATTAATTGGCCCACATTTTTTACCCCGAACACTAAATGGGGAACTTTATAAAATTTCCTACACTACATGGTTGATTAAAAAAGGTATATGCTAAAATTTGCTTTATTTATAGATTTTGTGGGTATATACGAAAATTGTATTCTTGTTAAAATTCTATTATACAAAAACTATAAAAATGTAGCCGAAACCGGGGCTAACACCGGTTTCCGGTTTTGGGCCTTCAAAACCGAAATACCAAAGGTTTTGAAGACCTTCCGGTTTTGACGCCCTATTTCGCACATGAATATAGTGCGAAGACAGCACGTGAAGTTTGGGTGGGTCTCAGCGAGGCTTACGAAGACAAGGGCTGGAGCAAGCGAATCAGATTGCAACGAGAATTATGGCAATGCAGACTAGAAAATTGCGAAACCATGGAAAACATTTCTAAAAAAAAAAAAACGCAACAACTTGCAGACACTGATGTTATTATCAGTCAGATTACAAACCATATAAAATGGCGATATACAACCGCGGAAAAGAAATTAAACTGGAGCAGATAAAGTCAAAGTTCTGCAAGAAGTAAGCCGACATATCGAAAATATTCAAAATAGAGAGCAACCGAACGACGCAAAATAGAAAGAAGTTTAGCAAGGAAAAGAAGATATTCTAGTGCTTCAAATGTTTATTATTTGTTATTATAGCGGCAACAAAAATATATCATCTGTGATAATTTCAACTGTCTAACTATCACGGTTCATGAGATACAGCCTGGTGAGAGACAGACAGACAGACGAAAGCGGAGCCTTAGTAATAGGGTCCCGTTTTACCCGTTGGGTACGGATACCTAAAAACTACTGCATCGATTTTCATGGTGGCTGTTTTCACCAATGGATAGAGTGGTTCTCGAGTGAGGATTTAGTATAATTATAATAACCGACATCCACTCGAAATATCGCACCGAGTTAGTTTGAGTCATCTCGTAATTAATATTAGTTGATATTCACAAGTTGTAGTCGAGAGTCGAAAGCTCAGTCGGTGTCTAAGAGTCCTCCTTTTAGAAATTACAAATCGCCCCCCAAGCGTCTAGGCCTATCCTTTAGGCCTGCAGCGCTCACAAAGGGGCGTTACCGCCTACTTTGGGAAAGGCTGCTCTAGAGTGTAATTTATCGCGTGGACGCGGAGGGGCGAGGCGGCCCGCGAGTTGAGGAGCCGGTGGTTGTAACGCTCGCCGCCACCGGCCAGCAAGTGGAAGCTGCGGTGGTGAGCGTTAAACCATCTGCGACGATAAGCTCGCGTGGGACCGCCGAAAATATGTTAATAGCAAAGGAGAATGGGCCACTGCTTTTGAGGTTTTGCCCAATAAAAATATACCAATGGAAAGAGTTTTTCAAGGGGAACCTCTCCTACTAACACGACTTTTGCCAATTGTTAGTCAGTTCGTTCGGAGTAAATGACCTAAATGGGTGTGAATGACCTAAATGGGGCATCGAAGTTAAGGAATTTTCTTGGCCCAATAGCCATAAGATATACATCAATGGCTTTAGCTTCTTTAGGGGAACTTTTGCCAATTTTTAATCAGTTCGGAGTTAATGACCTAAATAGGTGACTACTTCGGTACCGAAGTTATGGAACTTTCTTGGCCCAATAGCCATAAGATCTACATGGAAAGCTCTTTCCATTGGTATACACCAATGGAAAGAGCTTTCCATGGAGAACCTTTGCTACTAACACGACTTTTGCTAATTGTCAGTCAGTTTGGAGTTAATGACTTAAATATAATGTGACTACTGGGACACTGAAATTAAGGATTTTTCTTAACCCAACAGCCATAAGATATACACCAATGGAAAGAGCTTTTTAAGGAGAATCCCTCCTACTAACACGGCTTTTGCCAATTGTTAGTCAGTTCGGAGTAAATGACCCAAAAATTTGTGAATACTTTGGCATTGAAGTTAAGGAATATTCTTGGCCCAATAGCCATAAGATATACATCAATCGATTTAGCTTTTTGAGGGGAACCTTTGATACTAACATGAATATTGCCAATTGTTAGTCAGTTCGGAGTTAATGGCATAAATAGGTGACTACTGGGGCACCGAAGTTAAGGAATTTTCTTGGCCCTATAGGCATAAGATATACACCAATATAAAGAGCTTTCCAAGGAGACCCTTTGCTACTAACACGACTTTTGCCAATTGTTAGTCAGTTTGAAGTTAATGACCTAAATAAGTGTTACTACTGGGGCACCGAAAAGATATACACCAATAAAAAGAGCTTTTCGAAGAGAACCCTTGCTTGTAACATAACTGTTGCCAATTGTTAGTCAGTTCGGAGTTAATGACCTAAATAGGTAATAAATTACGAACCGAAGTTAAATAAATCTTGGCTTCCAATAGCCATAAGATATATACCACTGAAAAGAGCTTTTTAGGGATAACCTTTGCTACCAACACGACTTTTGCCTATGATTAGTCAGTTCACAGTTAATGACCTAAATAGGTGAAGAATTTCAATAATGCTTAATTACTCAATTTAGAGCTCTGTAGCTCCTTTCGTACTAACAATCGAGAGAAACGTCATATCACGAAATATTTCCTTTGAAGAGATCTTTCCATTGGCATATATCTTAACTCTATTGGGGGATGTAGCAGGCTTAACGAAGGCTTAACAATTTGTATTGCCGATCGACTCTTAAAAACATTGTTCCCATAACGGCCATCTAGGAGGCCAAAGTTTTAAAATGTTCGTTTATAGTTTGTTTGCAAGATTTAATAATAATATAATATAGTATTTTTATTCAAAAATAACAAGGCATAAAAATTTGTACAGATTTGCTTAAATGTAAATTATTTTTCTAAGACTTACGTGCCTGAACTAGGTTATCCTGTGTTTCAGGCGAGAAGAGCTAAAAATAGAGTTATAAAATAAATAAATAATCAACAAGTTGACAATAGATCACTAACTACCTATTTACCTATTTTATTGTCTAAATACCAGAATTTCACTAATGCTTACTTACATTTAGAGCTCTGTAGCTCCCTTCGTACTAACAATCGAGAGAAGCGTCCTATCACAAAATATTAGCCTTGAAAATATCTTTCCATTGGCATATATCTCAACTCTATTGGGGTACGCGTCAGGCTTAACGATCTGTCCGGTCGACCGACTCTTAAAAACATTGTTCCTAAAATGGCATCTATTTGGAGACCAATGTTTTAAAATGTTCGCTTATAGGCTTCCAATACCTATGATGTGCAGGGCACTGAATCATAAAAAGTTATTTAATTGAAGAAATACCAGAATTCCAATCATATTTAACTACTCATATTTAAAGCTCTGTAGCTCCTTTCGCACTAACGATCAAGAGAAGTCTTCAGAATAATAAATATTCTTCTTGATGCGATCTTTCCATTGGCTATTGGACTCCAGGGCAGAAACGCCCAATCTCCTTTATTCATTTTAACATAACATTAAAATTGCAGGCGCTTGTACTGAACTAGCATTGTTGTGCTATTATGGGCAAATGAATATTATGGTGAATAAAATTTTATGGAAAACGAAATTATTTAAAATTAAAAATATATCAAATAAAGGAGGATCGGACAACTACTATGGTGGCTCATTTGAAATCGCTGTGTGAAAAAAGTTGTGGTGATGTTTCGCAGGACGGACGCTAGATATCGGAACACTTGGAATATTAATCATTTCTAGTGGTCTAGTATGAATATTTTGAAATGTATGCGATGATAATACAATAATTTCAATAATATTGTACCATCGAGCTGATCTGATGAAGGACCTAGATAACGGAACTCTTAATCAGCTACTAGTATACCCATCGAGTGTGGGCTCATTAGATGTGTTTCAACGAGTCCTGTTCATTTTACCTGATGACGAGGACCTGGTCTCTGACCTGGACGCTTGATAACGGTACTCTTGAATAGCTATTAGTAAACCTATCGAGTGTGGGCGCATTAAATGTGTCTTAACGAGTCCTGTTAATTTTACCTGATGACGATGACCTGATTCTTATAGGGTCAATAAGTTTCGACTCCCAGAATACATACTTCTTCCCAGTGCTCGCTGGCTGAACCCGTGAGTGCAGACTTTTGACGCTTTGTTAATGACCACGTTTGCGCTGGCTCCATATTATAGGTGAGGGTGAAAAGAATGCACATTGTCAATGAGTTTCGTCCTTTCATTTGGTGTTTCATTGACCAATAGCTTCTAGGCGTTCTCTGTGCGTCGAGGGACATCTTTATCTTGTATCGCCTGAAAGTTGACTATTTGACCGAGGCATAATTTAATTATATACTCATGGACGAATGCAACCTCCACACCCCTATGTCTACCTACTTTGCGTTTCGTGTTGTTGGTCATTGACAAGGTCCTTATAATAAATAAAACCCAACTACGACTAAAAAGGTTAACAAACAGATTACGTGTGACTCCGGATTTTTAATTTGTCTGTCTGTGGTCTCTTGTTTATACCATTTTAGTCGTAGTTGGGTTTTAGTTTTTATTACTTTAATTTTTTTTTTAATTCTTTTGGGGTTATAATTTATAAATATTTTTGAATTGTGCTCATTAAGCCTTCATTAAGCCCATATGATACCCAACATGGTACGATTACATTTTTTTTTTTTAGTTCCTCACTTTATGTCCTCTAGAGGGCGCCATTTTTAATTTAATGTGACGTCACATAGCCTATAACCAGCGGACGATCAAGACGCTTCCAACGATACCTCATTTTTCAAATTGTGATGAGTCGTTTACAAGATATGAGGGAACAGATGAACATACATACATACATATCGGTCAAAATAATAACCCTCCTTTTTTCTTCGCCGTAGTCGGGTAAAAATACAAGTGGAATAGTAAACAGTTTTATAATTACATACAATAATTACAGAAATTATGGCATTATAGATTATGGCAAATATTAGTAAACCCATTTTTCATATATTAGTCCAGTCAAGTAAGCCTAAAAACAGGGTTAAACTCGGAATGAGAGATAATAAGCTGGAAACTCGTATATCTACACCTTCGTTCTAAAAGTTGTCTCTCATAAAACTAGTCTAGTGGGGTGCAAACATGAGCTCCTGGTTTCGGTTTCCAGGTCGGGCAAAGTGTTATTGGGTTTTTCCATCTGAAATTGCTCAGTGGCAGCCCGGATTCTCTATTTGTGCCCGGTTGATTTGGCTCGCTCCCTATTACATGGGACTATCTGGTGAAAGCGTGTGTACTATAGGTATACCTGTGCCTAACCCTCGGGGAATACAGGCGTGATGTTATGTATGTATGTATATAATACAAATTATTTATAGATATTTGTTTTATGATTTAATAACTTTAAACAAGGTATTATTCACAGAAATTCACAGTTGCAATGCAGTAGGTATGTATGGCTGAGTAGCCGAGATTAGAAACATCTTCTGCTGGCACCACCGCGGCACCGGCTCCCATAATGAACATCGGCGGCGCGGCATTCATGGAAAGGAAGCGCCTGCGCTGCCGGCGCTGGTTGCTGAATCGACTACCGGAGCTGACTTTGGTGGTCAATTCGGCCATAAGAAGTAGATAGGCGTTATAGGCATAATTAACAAAATAAAAAACATGTAATAGAGCATATTTTTTAAATATTCCAGTAATTTAAAGTCATAAAGTACTACCCGGAACCGAACTAGTAAGATTAGGTTAAATATTTTTAATCGTACAAAAGTTAGGTAAGGTTAGAACTGTGAACCCACACATGAGCCGAGCGAGCGAAGCGAGCGGTGCCGGTGGCACACCGACTAGAATATGCAGAAAAACATATTTTAGTTGGGGTTCTGAATACTGGAAGGGTTTCTATAAACGCCGCACCGCCGGCGTCCGTTATGGGAGCCGGCGGTGCCGGCAGCCGATGTTTTTTAATCTCGGCAGTAAAATCATTGCCGGTTCGCACTGCCGTTATTTTTAGGGTTCCGTAGCCAAAGGGTAAAACGGGACCCTATTACTATGACTCCGCTGTCTGTCTGTCCGTCTGTCACCAGGCTGTATCTCATGATCCGTGATAGCTAGACAGTTGAAATTTTCACAGATGATGTATTTCTGTTGCCGCTATAACAACAAATACTAAAAAACAGAATAAAATAAATATTTAAGGGGCTCCCATACAACAAACGTGATTTTTTTGCCGTTTTTATAGATAATGGTACGGAACCCTTCTTGCGCGAGTCCGACTCGCACTTGGCCGGTTTTTGGGAGCCGGCGCTGGCAGCCGAGGTACTGGAACCCTTCCAGTATTCAGAACCCCAACTAACAAAAGTATTTTTTTCTATAAATTCTGGTCGTTTTTGGCCGTAGGGGTCACAGTTCTAACCTAACCTAACCTTTTTTTGCGAGTAAAAATATTTATCCTAATCTGACTAGTTCGGTTCCGAGTAGTACACTCGATTATGAAAATTATATGGATTAGGGGGAAAAAAATGCTATGTCTACACCACTATCCACTCCTTAAGCAAAATTGACAACCATTATCAGCGCTGGCAGCCAAATCAGCAACCGGCCCTGGCAGCCAATTCAGCAACAGGCGCCGGCAGCGGAGGCACTTCCTAGATGTTAACATCATTGGAGATATATAGAAACTTGATAATCACGAAAAACCGATTTTTGTGACCTTTGACCTCGAATAACTTACAACGCAGACATGAGATTTTATGAGACTTTTGAGACAACTTTTAATGCCAAAACAAAATGATGGTTTAACCCGTCCTATGTCGTAATTACAGAAACAATTAAAAATCCATTGTTTCTCTACGAGATCTACGTTCATGCCAAAGGTTAATACAAGTTTCCAACTTATTATGTCTCATTCCGAGGTGAAACGCTAATTTGACTGAACTATTTGGTCCTACAACAAGGGAACCAACTTTACTATTCTAAGATTACGGCATATGAACAGACTATTTGATGAAACCGTAGACAGGATGAAACGCACTCTAGGCGTGGTCTTAAAATGTCCTAACGGCGGTGACAGACGACGAGCCAAGGCGGGCTACGAGCAAAAGAAGACCATTCTTATTGGGCCCAAAACCCAAAGTCGCCGGGCTAGCGAAAAAACATTATTAGGATTACTTCCCAGACCAGGGGGTCGGGTAAGTCCTCCTAATCATTTTTTACTATTGCGCCGAATCTCTACGCCCATTCCTTCAGCTGTTTTTCAAAGTTGAAAAATCTAGTTAGTTTGATGATAGGTATTTCGTGATTTCGTGTCTGGGAGGAACATTTTAGATATACGAAAAAGTAAGTCGGGGAAGAAATTAGGTCAACGAAAAAAGTATGTCACCGGCCGACTTTGGATTTTGGGCCCAACTTATAAGAAACGTGAATGGTCTCCTTTCAAACCTCTTGGATCGCCGACGAACTTACTTGGCGGTTTTAAAGCACATATGTGAGCACTATGTACTTACCTACCTTAAAGCTACCATTTACTAGGTACGTCGTTCATTGACTTGAATGTGCCCTGGCGGCAGAGAGTATGTCATGCTCACTCAAATGTCTCGCTGGTGGTGGCGTGTGTGTTGGATCATTAAGTTCCCTTCAAAATGGTTGAGCTGAATGGTGCTGATCCATGCGTCATGTTCGTGAACGGGCGCCGCCAGTAGGGACTGGTCATCTCTAAGCTGCCACGGCTTATTTTTAATTTATTTTAATTTTTGAATTGTTTTTTATCTTTACGGACGCTTTTAACGTGCACGTCTCTTTTTTTTTTCTTTTTTACATTGTTCTCACATGTTTAATTTCAAATGAATGATGTAACCAATATATTATTGTAACAAAATTTTGATTTAAAAGAGTGTCCGTGGAGTTTCTTGCCCGTTCTTCTCCATAGGAACCTACTACGCTTTGGAATGGGCAACTAGCTTCATTTTTTTGACTGACCGACCCCTTGACAATTCAAAAGTACCTGTAATTGGTTTATTTGATATAAATGCTTTGAGTTTGAGTTTGAGTTTAAGTCCGCGTACTTATGACACACGGACGAGTAAGCTCGCCAAGCCAAAGTACGCGGACTTGCTCGCACGTCTATCACCCGGTTACGTCTAACCGTGCGTTTGCACTGGCGAAACATAACAACAAAACATGTCTAGTTTCAGTCAAAAATTGTATGGAACATTGACAGAAAATATGAAGATGTTTTGTCGTGAATGTTTCGCCAGTGCAAACCGGTGCAAGCGCACACTATGGTAGTCCAACACACAAAACAGTTTCATTTATTAGTAAACACTTTTATTTTATTAGTAAGTTGGCAACATCTATCTAATGTTGACAAACGTCATAGATGTCAAATTGTCAAGTGTCAGTCGGCAAGTCATGTCATACGATTCACGATTCACGACCGAAAGCAGCAGAAACAAGTAATGGTTTAGCTCGTCGAGTATTGTATAATTATTGGTTTTCATCAGATTTTTTTACATATGTCATTTGTTTAGTGAGATTATGACTGACCCTAATTCGTATGGTTATCGGGAGAGCGCGACGCAGTTGCCAGCGGTGGAGCGGGCGCCAGGGCAACCGGGGGTGCTGCCGGTAAGGTTATTTGCTTGGATAAGATGTGGTCGGGTGGCGGCTGTGCGTAACCATCGGCTTATTGGTTCAGTCGGAGTACAAGTTTGCTCCGGACGAGCTGCGCGTGCTGGGCGAATGCAACCGGGAGAGCTTCTTCCAGCGGTCGCTGCCGCTCGGCACCACGTTCGGAGTCGGGGCTTACGTCGCTGTTCAGAAAGGTTAGTACTTATCTACTACATTATTGAATAAGTTCAATCTGTGTTTATTTCTAATTCAATGTTGTAAAATTGATATAATTCACCAGTAATGATAAAAATTACACTTTTTTTCTTGTTTTGTTGAATTTGCGTTCGTAATACATGAAACTGAGTGATTCTTCGACAGATATCAAGATTTATTAAATAAAACATGTCAAATGATCAAACAAGAAAACAAGAATGACTGAAACAAAATTTTGCAGTCAACAAGTTGTGTGACAATGCAAAAGCAGGCACAGAAAACAGAGATATTATGTATTATCATTATTATTATCAACCTTCTGTTTAAAAAGGTTCTTAATAATACAAATTAGGTTTTTATGGAAAGTTAAATTAGGTTTCCCGGAAAATAGACTTTGGGGAAAATTTAATGTCCTTTTTTCTATGGGTTTTTTAATGCACTATTGAAATTTGGATAGTCTCCTATCCAAATTTCAATAGTGCATTAAAAAACCTCTGTCGAGTCAGCTAGTATCAACACTGTGTAAATAAACATATTCTTTACTGTTGCATCTTTTTTTTATTTTGTTATCTTTCTTCTAAGTTACCAAGCTAAAAATCACAAAAAAACTTATACCCGTCATAGCAATTCCATTGTTTGCCATCAAAACATTGTAATTTAATTATTAGATATAGTATATAGCAATGTATCGGTGTTATTTTTTATAATATTGCTTAGCTTCCATTTGACCACTCTGTAGACAACAGGCCAGCCTCAGTTATTGTGTTGGTTTGATGTTAACATTACGAGATGCAACATCCCAACTTAAAAAAATGACAATATTACCTCATAATAAACTGAAATGATGTTTATTTTTACACAACTGCCCAAAAAGGATTGTAATGTTTTCAGGGTTCATGTATGTATGTAAGTTTCTTTATTCCACCATTACTTTTCATGCCTGAACGTCATCATGCCGAGTGACAATGTTTATTGGTTATTTCTTTTTTTTATCAATTTGGAGGCAGCATATCTCGACTGTCAAAGGCAAAAAAAAAAATCTTCAGTTATTTACAATATCCAGTTGAAGGCCTTGATGAGCTGATAACATTCCAAAAATTATATATTTTACTAGCTGCGCCCCGCGGTTTCGCCCGCGTAAGTCTCGATCCCGGGGGAATATCGAGAAAAAAAGTATCCTGTGTTAATCCAGGTCCAAACTATCTGTTTGCCAAATTTCATCCAAATCCATTCAGTAGTTTTTACGTAAAAGAGTAACCAACATCCATCCATCCATCCATACTTACAAACTTTCGCGTTTATAATATTAGGATTGCCATAAATTTTATATAGGCAGCTTATACATGCAAAATAAACATTTCATCTTTGGCTGCAAACAATTTAATCAGACTTTACTAACACTGCAAATGTCTAAATGAGTGAATGGTTTGGTGATTGAGCTATTGTTAGAATTATTTCATCATCACACGAGTAACATAGGCAAGTAATAAAATAAAAAAATTACATTAAAACAACGTCAACTATTGCCTAATAGCTAATATAACAGCGGTAAATCTAAACAAAAATGGAAATGAATAAACTTAAAAAAAAAAGTTACTTAAAACATATAAAACAAATTAAAAAACAAGTTGATTAAATTGTCATTGCATTTGGGGGACTTCTAAGATTAAAAAGTGTTCCACAGAATGGTCCCCCAACTGCAATGACAATTTTATCAACTTTTTATAAAAAAAGTCGTGTTTTTTAATTTTTAATTATGTATTTTTTTGTAAGATGGAGCTGGCATTTCTTTACTGACTGTTCTGGTGTGATCCTAACCTACTGAAGATGATGAATTTTAATCACTGTAAACAGAGCCTCGGCAGATAACTTTCGTTATTGTGATCAATTTTAGTTTAGGTTAGTAGTAAATCAAAAAAATCAAAATCAAAATATTTTATTTCACATAAACCTACATGGGCACTTATGAAACGTCAGAAGCTAGGTGCACGGTTCCAATTGGTCGTTTCCTATGGAGAAGAGCCGGCAAGAAACTCCACGGTTACTCTTTTAAAAATAATTGGCGTTTACAATATTTTTAAATTACAGTGTTAGTAGGCATGGGAGGACAATGTAGGCCTTTCAACAAGTAAGTACCAGGTACTTAACAAAATAGATGTTCAGCAAATCTGCAGTCCAATAAGCCTACAGAGTTCTCACATTCACAAAATAGAAAATAATCTATATAAAAGACAAACAATAAAAATAAAAATAAACCTATTTCAGCCAAATGACGTGATTGCTATTACAACTGTAACAAATTGAATAATTATCATGTCCACAAAAGCCACTAGGAGTTGAAATTAAATTGGAGGTATCTATAATAATAGGAATAATGTCAAATACAATGATTATGTCAAGGATGAATGTAAAGAAAATAAACATGGTAATTTGGGAGCAGTTAATAGACTCTTACATAATTATGCCGTTTATAAGGTACCAGGGAAGCCACATGTGCAGAAGGAATTATTGCCAAACTTCCTTGTCATCAACGTAGTCTTTAATCTTATAATATGCTTTTTTGATAAGGACACGTTTGATATGGGTTTTAAATTTTCCATCGCTAAGTTCTGTAACCACTTTGGCAACTTGTTATAAAAGCGGATACTGTTTATAAGAAATGACTTGCTTGTTTTAGTTAATCTAAATTTGGGTATGACAATTTCGTGTCTACTACGTGTATTTATATTATGGAAATCGCTTCTTATTTTGAAAAGTCCTAAGTTTTTGCGAACATACAAAATACTTTCAAAGATTTAGAGAGAAGACAGAGTCAGTATATCAATTTCTTTGAATTTGTTTCTAAGGGACTCGCGAGGACTCATTTTATAGATCGCGCGGATTGCCCTCTTCTGTAAAATGAAAATTGAATCTACTTCAGCTGCCGATCCCCACAGCAGAACACCATAAGACATAATACTGTGGAAATAAGCAAAGTATACTAACCTAGCTGTGGCTATATCAGTCAACTGCCTTATTTTTCTTACTGCATATGCAGCTGAACTTAGTCTACCTGAAAGAGTTCTGATGTGGGCGCCCCATTGTAATTTTGAATCTAAAGTAATTCCTAAAAATATAGTTTCTGTAATTGCATCTAGTTTCTTGCCATCTAGTTTTAGATTTAGACCCACTTGAGGTACATTTGGTAATGAGAACCTAATACATTTAGTTTTGTTCGCATTAAGTAAAAGATTATTAGCTGCGAACCATTCCGAAAGAGTAACCAGACTATCGTTGACATGTGAGACATCTGTATCTTTTCTATCTATTTTAAAAATAAGAGAAGTGTCGTCAGCGAATAGTATTATATCCGACAAGTTAGCCATCATGTAAGGAAGGTCATTTATATAAACTAGAAATAAGAAAGGGCCGAGTATTGAACCTTGAGGCACGCCCATTTTAACTAGAGACCCCATTTAACATTTACTTTTTGCTGCCTGTTTGATAGGTAAGAAAGAACAAGATCAGCAGCTTGTCCACGAATTCCGTAGTGGTGTAATTTACAGATCAGTGTATTGTGGTCGACGCAGTCAAATGCTTTTGAGAGGTCACAGAAAATGCCAATTGCATCCTGGGACTTCTCTCAGGATTCTAAAATGTGACTGATGAGTTTTACTCCCGCGTCTGTCGTCGACCTACCTTTCGTGAAACCAAACTGGTGACAATGTAAAATCCTATTTGAGTTAAAATGTGACAGCATCTGCTCTAGCATGATTTTTTCATAGATTTTGCTCAATGCTGGTAATACAGATATTGGTCTATAGTTAGAGGGATCGCTTTTACTACCCGATTTGAAAATTGGTACAACTTTACTATGTTTCATTAAATCAAGAAACGTACCAGTGTCCAGACATTGATTAAATATGCCTGTTAGGACAGGGGCAATAGTTTCAATGATATCTCCCAGAACCTTAACAGAGATGCCCCATAAATCTTCAGTGTTTTTTGAGTTAAGACTTATGAATGCTTTTTTAATTGTGGCAGTAGAAATAGTCTTGAACGCAAAACTTGGAATGACTTTAGTAAAGTTTTTTTTGAGAAGAGAATCTGCTAATAAAGATGAAGAGGGGAGAGATTTCGTAACCTCTATTGGGATGTTGGTAAAGAAATTTTCTAGTGTCTCAGCAACTTTTAACTTATCTGAAATGGTTTCATCATTAATTTTTAGAGACAATTCATTCGGATCACGTGGTTTTGTGTTTCCTGTTTCTTTGTTAATTACCTGCCACACAGTTTTTATTTTATTATTAGAATTATCAATTTTGTTAGTTATTAATTTAGATTTAGCTTGTGCGCAGACTGTTTTAAATATCTTAGAATAATTCCTTACATAATTATGAACAACTTGATCAGAACTCAATGATTTTTCGTAATATAAATTATATAAAATGTCTCTGCTTTTTCTAATGCCAGCAGTGGCCCATTCATTAAATTTTGGCTTAGTATTTATTGTTACTTTTTTTACAGGACATGCTTTATTGAATTCTTTACATACTGTAGAAAATAATGTACCATAGTTTATGTTGGGGTCTTGTGAATCAAAACTAGCTGTTACGAGATTGCTAAGAACATTATTATTAAACATTTTCAATTTATTTTTAGTAAGAGGTCTTAACTCAATGGTTTTATCTAAACATAACTTTTTATCTGATTCAAAGGATATAAGTTGACCTGTATGATCAGACCTGATGCCACTAATTAGAGACGAGTCTTTTATTTTACAATTAGTAAATACATTGTCTATGCATGTAGCTGAGGTTGCTGTTACTCGAGTTGCTTCATTAAATATACATTTTAAATTGAATGATTTAAACAGTGAGATAAGCTTACATTTTTCCGGTGAATTTACTAATTGATCAATATTTAGGTCACCACAAACAAAAACTATTTTATTATTTCTAAGAAGCTTAATTAGTATTTCTTCCATTACAATTAAAAATGAAGACAAGTTTGAGGCTGGTGGTCTATAAACACATAAGAAAGTATGGCCTTCAACCTCTGCACATGCTACCTCACATAAGCGATCAACAGAGCAAGCAGTGATATCCTTCCTTTCCTTATATCTGAAGCTACTATTACATAATATTAAGGTACCACCCCCTATTGAAGACCTGTTGTACGCACTGGCAACTGAAAAGTGATTTACATTAAACAACATCCTATCTGGTTTTAACCAGGTTTCACAAAAAGATAAGATGTCCATATGATATTTATCTATTAACATTTCCACGTCTAAGATTTTGCCAGAGAAGCGATTAATATTTTGGTGATACAGTAAAATATTCTTATTATAGCATATATGTAACTATATGAATCTAATTGTGTATTTATTTATACCTGGGACTCGAATCTGTGTTGATCTGTAGGCCTCATCGTGGGCGAGGAGCTTGCACGGGTGCGAAGTATCAATCATGAAGCCGCCGTTTGCGTTCATACTGAGACCATGGCTCTGTATCATCTGTTATGGCCTGTGCCCAGCACGATGCGACTGAGCGCGTGTATGTTCCAGTACTTCCAGTATCCAGCAAATACTACCATATAGAGAGCAGATATAGATTTTGTTAAAATTTTGCACCTACACAGATTTTGAAAAAAAAATACATTCGGCAATTTTCTCATTTTTTTTATGCCAATCGATCCTGTTTCGTATCAAGAAGTCAGAAATCGCAAAAACTTCCCATAAAGCAGGACCGGACAAAATGGTCCCCAGGAACAATAACAACCACACCTATGTCATTAGATAGGCATTTTAATATAGAGCAACAACTACTATGGTGGTTCATTTGAAATCGCTGTGTGAAAAAGTTGTGGTGATGTTTCGCAGGACGGACGCTAGATATCGGAACACTTGGAATATTAATTATTTCTAGTGGTCTAGTTTGAATATTTTGAAATGTATGCGATGATAATACAATAATTTCAATAATTATGGTACCATCGAGCTGATCTGATGATGGATCTGGTCGCTAGATAACGGAACTCTTAATCAGCTACTAGTAAACCCATCGAGTGTGGGCTCATTAGATGTGTCTCAACGAGTCCTGGTTCATTTTACCAGATGACGAGGACCTTGTTGGTTGCTGAAACATGATGCTTTATTATCTGTCAACAAACGTGTTTTAACATATTGTTAGAGTAAAGTATGTTCGACAGGCACCCTGAAGCCGAACCCTCGGTTCGGGCCGTTCCCTAAGGTGACGCTGGCGGTGATGGTGGGCTACTTCATCGGCAAGCTGTCGTACCAGCAGGCCTGCGCTGAGAAGTTGATGGCGCTGCCCGGCAGCTACATCGGACAGCTGTTACGGGAGCGGAGGGACGGGAAGGTCGGAGGGGGGTAAGCGTCATTGACCTTGGTGACTATTTATGACAATTTCTTGACTATTAACTGGCGTTCTCAAAATTGATTTTCATGAAGTTTTCAAAGTTAAGGATTGTGTGGTGACGGACACGAACCGTGCACCTAGCTTCTGACGTTTCATAAGTGCCCAGGTCTGTGAAATAATATATTTGAACTTGAATTTGATGGAAATGCTGATGATTTCAGTCGCAGTACGATATCGAAGTCTGGCTCGACGATGCTGGGCGCGAACCCGGGCGACATCTACTCGGACGCCGGCCCCGGCAGCTCGCTGGACCTGGACACGGACCGGCCGCTGTTCAATGAGGACGCGTACCGCCAGGGCGCGCCAGGTAACCCGCTAACCACCGGCTCTTCTTAGAATGTCAGAGCATTACTCTAATACTACTGATAATTTTATTACGTTTTCATACCACCTGCTCGGTAATAATAATTATAGCCCTGCCCTGGGGTCTAGCCGAGCAATAATATTTTACTGAATTTAATTGTAACCCGCTGGTCAAAATGGGATTTGAATTTGGAACCGCAATAAAAAAGTAGCAAGAAAACTTTTACCAAAAAAATAAAAAAAGACAATTGAATTTCTTTTTAGGGTTCCCTTATAGCATCACCCGTGTGTCTGTCTGTCTGTCTGTCACAGCCAATTTAATCCCGAGTCTAACGGACCGATCCCTGTAACCCAAACTCGGATGTGTAACGAAAATAAATGTATTTTGAATATGGGACCACTCGGGGGAGGGTGGAATTGAAAAATGAAAGGGCTTGTCGTGAGGATCTCAAATATTTAAATATTTATATACTTAAATATATAATACTTTTAGAGATATTTAAGCAAATTGATGAAAATTGACCATTCCCCCACTTATCCCCATAACTACCGAGCCTAAAATGTTGAAAAAAGTACAGTAATTTTCTCGTTACTTATAGATCACAGGAAAACCTATAAGGTCTTAAAAATAACATGGTTTTCCCAATATTGTGCGTACAAACTTACATTTGCATAACCATAACTTACGTTTGTCCTTTGGATAAATTCATCCCAACTACGAAATCCTTCCTCGTGCGTGGTCCGACACGCTCTTGGCCGGTTTTTATTACCTCATAGGTGTGCAAAGTATGCTACACGTAGTACACGTATTCTCCTCGGGGATAAAGGTGTCTTCGTCTTGGGCGAGCTTGATCGTAACATTAGAACTACTAACATTTTAACTCTGCTTTATCCCTTTAAGCTACGGTTTCTTAGAAGAGCGGCGGCCGCCACATAATGGCCGCAGTGACGGCTTTCATGAAAATGATGGTAGCGGGGTTTGAGTTAACGGTGTCAAAGATCGCTCTCTAGGGAAACATACAGACTTACCTACTTCCATAAATATCGTTTCAGTGATATCATTCAAAATTGCGGACGCTATATGGCCACCGCTCTTCTAGGAAACGGTTGCATTAGTGAATAATGTAACTAACTTTCAGTGTTCATCTAAACATATTCAAAATTCTTATTCCAAGATAGAGCGCCCATGGGCGCGCGGCCCTGTAACTCTGACACCAGATATAGCGCCCATGGGCGCGCAGCCCTGTAACTCTGACACCAGATAGAGCGCCCATGGGCGCGCGGCCCTGTTACTCTGACACCAGATAGAGCGCCCATGGGCGCGCAGCCCTGTAACTCTGACACCAGATAGAGCGCCCATGGGCGCGCGGCCCTGTTACTCTGACACCAGATAGAGCGCCCATGGGCGCGCAGCCCTGTAACTCTGACACCAGATAGAGCGCCCATGGGCGCGCGGCCCTGTTACTCTGACACCAGATAGAGCGCCCATGGGCGCGCAGCCCTGTAACTCTGACACCAGATAGAGCGCCCATGGGCACGCGGCCCTGTTACTCTGACACCAGATAGAGCGCCCATGGGCGCGCGGCCCTGTAACTCTGACACCAGATAGAGCGCCCATGGGCGCGCAGCCCTGTAACTCTGACACCAGATAGAGCGCCCATGGGCGCGCGGCCCTGTAACTCTGACACCAGATAGAGCGCCCATGGGCGCGCGGCGCGCAGCCCTGTAACTCTGACACCAGATAGAGCGCCCATGGGCGCGCGGCCCTGTTACTCTGACACCAGATAGAGCGCCCATGGGCGCGCGGCCCTGTAACTCTGACACCAGATAGAGCGCCCATGGGCGCGCAGCCCTGTAACTCTGACACCAGATAGAGCGCCCATGGGCGCGCGGCCCTGTTACTCTGACACCAGATAGAGCGCCCATGGGCTCGCAGCCCTGTAACTCTGACACCAGATGGAGCGCCCATGGGCGCGCGGCCCTGTAACTCTGACACCAGATAGAGCGCCCATGGGCGCGCGGCCTTGTTACTCTGACACCAGATTAGACATTAACCACACTAAAAAAAAGAAAGTGTATGTGTATGTTCTCGTGTATGTCTGTGTGAGCGCGCTGTTCTGCTAAACTACGCAACGGATTTTGATGCGGTTTTCACAATAATTCCAAGAATTTTAGAATTTATTCCGGAAGCTTTATCTATCTATACATATAATAAATCTGTAGACGAGGCGTTTCTGTACAATGAAAAAAAAAAAAAAACCTAGATGTAGTGTCCAAGAATAACCAACAGATGCCATTTCTACCATTTTTGGAATTTTTGTCTGTTTGTCTGTTAGTCTGTTTTTCTGTTCGTTTGTTTGATTGTTCCAGTATCACGTAAAAAGTACGAAATCAGTATGGTTAACTTATACACTCAAATATTGTGTGTAACTCGATGTTTCATTTAGTCTTTGTTTCATCGCAATCGCTTCAAAATATCAAAAGATATAAGAGTTTAAAGTATTCAAGAAGAAATTTTCATTAGGTACGTAATGTAGATACACGTAACGACATCTATTGTCGTAAAATGACACTAGCGTAAAATCAGGTAGGTTTGGGAGAACGTGTGTAACACACGATCATAATCATCATATGTTCACATACTTTGCGCGGAAACATAACGCGATACATTGTGAATTCACCCAATCTAAAGTTTGGTTAATTCAAGTTTTCCAAATCTATTGTTTGGTAGTAGTGCCATAGGTGGCGCTATCTATCTTTTAAATCATGATACAAATATTAATCATGAAAAAATGGTGACAAATTTTAATTTCTTAAAAATTGTAGATTCTTGCATCGAGCAAAAAGTGAGTAATTAAGGCACGAATGCGCTTACTAAATAAACACGAGTAATCTACTTTTCTTTCAACTACCAATGTACCTGCTGCGATAAAATATACCTGCTCAAGGTTAACTCAACTCAATCCAAATCAAGTTAGGTCAAGTTCAGGTTTAAGTCAGGTCAAGTCAAGTCAAGTCAGTCATGGAACCCTACGTCTTTTCTACATAGCTTACAGAGTGTTCGAACGTTTTCCCATATATTTTGACAGTATCACTTCGTGCTCGATAGATGGCGTTGTTCATTTAACGTCATTTTCTGAATCGCGGTGTTAAGAGTCTCCGTAGAAGAATGACTTTCGCCGAATTCATAATTATCGAACATTTGGCTCATTTTGAATTAAACACATAATCCATACTAATCGATGCTTAAAAGTATAAATTCGATAGTAACTCTTAAATTTTAAATAAATTTAAAAAAAAAAATTAAAATAAAATTTGGAGAGATAGATGGCATCCCGGCGAAGAACATAGGCAATTATTTTCTCAAAAACAAATTTAAGGGGGGGGGGGGGGATATATGGGATGAAAGTTTTTATGGGAAACCTATCATTTTTAGAGTTCCGTAGTCAACAAGGAAGCTTTATAGTTTCGCCATGTCCGTCTGTCTGTCTGTCTGTCTGTCCGCGACTTAGCTCAAAAACTTTTAATCGACCAACTTACATGTGCAGTTGCAAAAACTCAAACATTCTGTATGCGAGAACAAGTTTTTTAACACTTTGAGGGACAGTAAACGCCCATAGACGTAATAACAATAAAACTTTGCGAAAGTTTGTTTGATAAAATAATTCATCCCAACTACGGAACCCTTCATTGTGCATGGTTCGACACGCACTTGGCCGGTTTTTTTTTAAGTTAGGGCTGTGAAAATGTATGCTTTTTGTAACTAACAAAGAGTTACGTTTTTCTAAAATCATCCCTCATGAGGGTAAAAACCCTTCTTTACCCTCTTGATTTTAAAATTCACATGTAAGTACTTATTATTGACATTTTTGCGGGACTCACTTCAAGAGCGTTAAGGGATTGAGAATATAGTCATAGTCCGTATCTTGAGAATCTGTCTACTCAATCAAAAGTTATTACTACTTGGCTTGGAACGAAGAGTTTGAGTTTACCAGTGAGTACTTACTCGATAGATGGCGTTGTGCAAATGATGCGATTTTTCTTAAGGGAGATGCGCCGGTAGCCCGCGAAATTCAAATCTTAAGTTTTTTGCAATTTGCAAGTCAGTGTCAGGCAGGTTGTATGTTAAAATGAAATTATTTATTCTGTAAATAGGTTATTGGAATCACTTTTACACGTCGTAATAATATCAAAAAATTGTAAAATTAAGCTAGATGAGGTCGGCGTTTCCTATCTGACTACTCTGAGAAGAAAGGCCGAAACCAACTCACAGTCTCTTTTAAAGTCCGGACATACCTAGGTCAGATATTGGCATATTGGTCAGGCCCTATGAGGGCCATGTAGATTAGAGTCTGAAATGGTCTTTTGAGGAATGAACCACACAGATTTGAGTGAACCTGTCCTGTCACTGCAAGCATTTGTTAATAATAGTGGAGCTCAGCTCAGAACTTAAGGAGCTCAACGACTCGACGAACAATACCAATGAAAGGACATTTGTGTAGGCCGCATCAAGTTCTCAAATTGCCAGACCATTGTTAAAACTAACTGAGAACGAAAAAATATAAGAATAAAAACAAAATAAACATCCACATAGTCCTCACATTCACAATAATACAATACTTTACAAAGCAATCATGTCATTTTGTCAATATCCTACATAATATTCAATAATGTGAATTTGTATATAAAACTGGTATGTATATTTTGATGATTTTCACTTATTCAAAATGTCACAATGCCAAAATGACAAAATGTTAGCAGAGCGAGCAGCTCAATCCCATGCTTTTTGTCTTCTAAATAATCTGAAATTGTATAGTACCCTTTTTTACAATGGTTTTAATACAGCTTTTAAATCGTTTAATGGGTAAGTTTCGAATGTCAATATGATTCGCGATCGTAGCAAATAGTAGCTTTACAGAATAATAACCATTAGATACAGGAATACAACTCCTGCCATATTAGTTAGATTAGATAAATAAATATTTGAAACAACTGCGACTCATTATTTAGATCAACATAAAACTTGATACTGACCTGTAAAAAGCAAAATCATAAGAAAATTTGAATATCGCAGGCTCCCCCAAAGCTTTCGCCTTAGTTTCCATCGTCCATACAATATGCCATAGTTTTTTCATTAATCTTTATACAAGATTTTTTCATTAATCTTTCCGACAGTTTCATACTGCTGTCCATACTATCCACACTATCACCACAATATAGATATGAACTACCACTTATATATAAAGTTACTGGCTGTCTCATGTCTGTTACTTTTACGCCGTAACGCCTAGGTCGCCTAGACAGACCACGTGGGTTATGGGACATAGGATACTTTTATCCCGGTAGCACATTCCCGTGGGATAATTTCCGACATCCACGCGGGCGAAGCCGCGGGCAAAAGCTAGTCTATAATATATTTATATTAAACATAACATCTTTCATAGAAATCTCTATGTTAAAAACCATTCGAAGTAGGGGTGGGTCGCCAGTTAATACTAAATTGATGACAACTGCATAACCCCATTACCATTTGGATTGTACCATAGAGTGCGCGATGTCATTAGGTGCGCTAGGGTAGCCCGACACATTCAAATTTTCTTACGTTTTTTGCAATTTGCAGGTCAGTAGGTTGTATGTTGATCTAAATATAATTTGCGGCTGTAACAAATATGGATTTACAGAATTATAAACATTAGAATCAACAATACAACTCCCTAAGTTCATGTAAGTGCATTGAATGAAAATTTCATGAAATCGTCATTCAATGTACTTACATAAACATATAACATGATTCTGACCTGCAAATTGCAAAAAACGTAAGAAAATTTGAATTTCGCGGGCTACCCTAGCTCATACACCTAAAGCTTACATTATATACATTTACCAAGGTATGTGATACACCCCACAGCTCTACCGCCATCGCCGGACGCCCAGCCTCGAGGAGCAAACCCAGACCTTTCCTACGACGACTTACGTCGTAAAAACAGAGATGACTATAAAGGTTCAAAACAGGACCCATACAGGTAAACAAACATTGCGCAACTTGCTCTTACGCTTGATGTTATTGAACGTTTGTTTTGATGATAGGTCAAAAATAAATATTATGTACCTACCTATATATCAAGCGAGTTTTACCTGCCACCAACTAATATTACGGTGAGAAAAGTATTTAAAAAAAACGAGTCAAAAGTTTTGGGAAAATCTCATTTGATATTTGGTACCTACGTATGTACATAATTTTGGTCCTAACGCAACACAGTACATAGTATGTACTGTGTTGCTCGTCCACTCGAAGTAGGTACGCCCTCGTTGCCCCTCTTGTGCTACGTATCTATTTAAATTTTACACTAGCAGATTTTTTTGCGTGTTATGCACTAATTACCTATATTTTTCACGTTATTTGATTTGAACTGTAATTAAAACTTTTTCTTGTCAATTATTTTTTGTATAATAGTTTTCAGCAGTTATTCTGCATACAGGTAAATGTTTCCGGACTAACGACTTGCTTGCGTCGGAACACGAAGCAATATGTAGTTGCACTGAGAGAGAATGGCATGCGCTACGCTAACACAATGTAAACTGTCCAATTTTTGCTTCTCCGTGCCCGTGCTTACAGATTTGCTCAATATTGTCCTTCATTTTGTACACTTTTCCATAGAGTAACGGCAAAGGTACAAAAATAATAGGGCCCTTACATGGAGTTGCGGGGATACAGCCCGTGTTAGCTAACTAGAATCGGTTTATAATTCTGATTGTACAAATCTGTAAGGACTGCTGGTTTTGCTTGCTCCATATTTTATTTTCTATTTGAATATTATTTGATAGATCTCATTTATCTATTTTTACGTTTGCGAGACTCATTGTACTTAAGTAATATTTAGAGAAGGTTGCTTCAAAAAGTAACTAGAATGTATTGAAACACATTTGCCGAAAATTGAGTGAAGGAAATTCGGCGTTTTTAATTTACAATTCTATTTGTGCGACGTAATTTTGGCCTGATTTTGGCTTAGAGTATATTACACTGGAGGAGGGCTAAGCGCAACATTCCAAACAAAAAAGTCTGTCACTTTTGTCAAATGGCGGGGGCGCGGTAGCTTTTACGAAAAATAAACAATAGGTGCTCGCTCGGCAAGAGAAGTCGGTACCATCGATTTTTGTTTTTATCGATATCGATATCCTTGAAACTAGTGGTTTGGTGTCAACAATAAAACCATTTGATTTGAATGTAAATAAAATCATTGAACAATAAAAACAAAAAAATCAACATGTCAATTTTGGTTTCAAACATGACCTCGACCATATGGTAGTCCCGCTGTCATTCTTACTAAAGGACGTAATCGCTTGCCAAGCATGCATGTAAATTTTGCTGATTTGACGTACATTTTTGTAAAAAAAAGTAATAATGTTGGATCGAGCGAAAAGTCAGTTATTAATGCCCGAGGGTTATGATGGTGCCCGAGCGCAGGCGAGGGCACGAAATTAACACGAGTGCATTAATTACTCACTTAAGCAAGGTGCGTAATCTACTTTTCTTTCAGCTACCAATGTAACTACCGTGATAAAATATACCTGCTCAAGTTTAACTCAACTCAACTCAAGTCAAGTCAGGTCAACTCAACTCAAGACATAAGGCCTAAGTAACAGGGTCCCGTTTTACCCTTTGGGTATGGAACCCTAAAAACAGTGCAATAGTGAAATTTCATACAACTTTACTGCACTGTTTTGGTTCTAAGCAAAAAATACGTCCTTTGTGATCGATTTTGTAGTGATTAATGATAACATTACTACGTAGATGAAAAATAAATATTTTGATCTTTATGAAAATTTATGTTGATTCGAATGAAAAATCGAAATGTGTTATGACGTTAGGATTTTGAATTTCAATAAAAATATGACTAAAATTATAAAAAAATATTAAGGTTATTCAGTTCTTTACGTAAGTTTGACTTAATTGGACGCTTTTTATGCGTCCAAATACGTCAAACTTAAAAGCACAGCCAGGCATTTTCATGGAACTCTGCGCGCCTTGAACGTTTTTATGAACGTTCTAGAACTTTTGGTCTTGTGGCTTCTCCAGTGATATATAATATTTTATGTTAATAAGGGATGGGCTGTGCCCCGCTACACGCACTCGGCCGCAGACTAAAAGGCATTGTAGGCCTTTGCTCGTCGAATATCCGTCGCGAGACTTTTAGCAGTTGTGTGACTATACGCTTGTCCGTAGACAAGTGGCGACGCAATCAGCTCATTGAGTGTTGTAAGAGTGAGGCCACACGGGCGTTACGGTGCGAACATACGTCCGCTGCGTCTGTCTGGTCCCCTTGTCCGTTGAGCGTTCGTCGTCAACTCAACGCATCATGTGTGTGACATGTCTCTTTATATGTAGATTGACGTTGCGTTGTCCTACATGTAATTCAGTGACATGCCGCATGGATTCGCAATCCACGCGTAGAGTCTGGCCAACGAAAAGTGATCCTGAAAACACGCACGAAATTTAAAAAACAAGACTGTTTATCCCTGTACATAGTGCGATAACACGTGTTGATACTTGAAATTTTATTTTATTTAAATTAAATTAAATTTCAATTATCAACACGAATTATCGCACTATGTTCAGGGACAAGCAGTCGTGGTTTCAGGATCAACTTTCGTTGACTCTTAACGGACAAGGGGACCAGAAAGACCAAGCGGGGCGGATGATGCGCTGCGAACCTGCAGTGTTGGTTCAGTTGTTTGGTTTGTACAATGGAAGGGGATAGAGTGAGACGCAACACAGCGGCAACGCCACTGTGGCCTCACTCTTATGAGCATTGATCATTTTGCTTTATCTGTTCATCACATACAAGCAAGCGAGGGCGCAGTGCGTGCAGTGACGAATGTGATTGTTGCAGGACGGACCTGGGCCCCCCGCCGCCGGTGCAGCGCTTACGCCCCGCGGCCCCCGCGTCCTCCGCGCACACTAACAAATATGGTGACGTCATGGAGTAGTCGTAGTCCCGTCTTCGCGTAGAGTCCACACGTCATCCGTTCATAAGTACACCGTGATATTGCGCACTCATTCACAAAGCATCGCAAGGTACTCTCGTAGAGTAGACTGTAGCCAGTAGTACGCATTATATCTGTTATACATACTTTTTGCTTTAATACATTGTGTGAAATTGTTTGAAAAGGAAAAAATAATAGTTGAGTTTTCTAAAATGGTGTTTTATTATTATTGGTACAGCTACTTGACAGCCCAGCCTCAACGTCAGATTGTGCCGTACTTCCAGCACGATCAAATACGTTTAATTTTCTCAGACCTAGGGTAGGGAAGAAATGAAAGCCACAACATTGTATGAATGAAACAACTTATTCAAATACTTTATTTTAATAAACTGAACATAAGTAAACAACAATCAACTCGACAACATGACTAAGATGATGTGGCACTATTGTTCGTTGCATTCTGTGCTCTTAACGAATTGTAACAGAGTAAGTATTCGCTCTGGTCCAGAACGCAACGACTATGTGTATCGTTATTATGGAGTGCATACGAAGATTATATCTTAATAACACACGTAGACCAGCTAATGTACGATAAATAATAGACGAGTGAACAATAGTGCGAGCGCCGGGCTCCTGAGACCACTTCAGCTCGATTTACTAATTAGTCAGGGTTATTCCGTTTATCCATACTAGGCTTACCTGTTTGTCCGCACCGTGAACGTGACATTAAACCAGATTACGCGGCCATAATAAATGTACTATGCCTACTTCGGCGTCGTCATCTCGTTCTCGTTGACGTCCCGTCGGGGGACAAACCTTAGACTGAATTCTGGGACATTATCCACTTTATGGTTATTTTGTTGGGGTAGATAAACAGAACTACCCACTATCATTAATTTATTAATAAACTACACCATGAAATTACATCAGCCTACACATTCACTAAACACAAAATATAAATTTATTTTCTTTCTATTGTACTTATACTAATATTCTCGTTTTTTAGAAACATGACTCATTTAATGATTATAATAAAGTACACAGGCCCAATGTAATTCCGGTGTGTTTACATTGGTGCCGATTCCCTTGTTCACAAACCAAACTAAATCTAAGTTGAGTGCATATTTTTCTTTGTATTTCATTATGAAGAGGACAGAAGTTAATTTTAGTTTAGTCCTATCAAATTAATCAGCGCTTGTCACTACTGCATCAAAGTTTAGACGTGATTAAAAACTTGTCTACTAAAATTACGTCAATTTACGTCAGGCGCTGACTAATTTGACAGGACTAAACTAACATTTATCTTCTGTCCATTCCTTAATGAAATAGAAAGAAAAAGATGCACTGAACTTAAATTAAGTTTAGTTTGTGAATAAGGGAATCGGCACCATTAACATTATATGTACAGTCACGGACTTTAATTGATGAGCCACTTGGCCCTGTTCGTATTTTAGTCGTGTAATGCAAATCGGGTTTATTCGGGTCTACTCGTACACGACACGGAAAGTCATATGTCTTCGTATTAGAAGAAGAAAATTATATAATATATTTACCGTTTGGCTAACCTGAGAGCCAGAACTACAAACTTGACAGCAGAGTGACTACCCAAAGCAACCAATTGCAGGTCAAGCAACCGTAACCTAGCAACGATTGTTTTAGCGTAGCGATAGTAACGTTAGCGTAGACTACGAAGAAATTATATTAATAGTCATTTCGACAACTTCGAAAGTAACGTTTCTGACATCGACATTTCAACTGTCACTGTCTTCGGTAAAGTTTTAAGAATTATCGAGTTAATGAGCTCTGATTCAAAGGAGGTCAGTATCAAACAGATTGGATAAACGTAATGCAACATTGTATTTATTTATCATTGAGAATTTATTAGTCAACCTCTATTTCCGATTTTATTAGTAATTTGTCATCTCGTTTCGTTTGAGTTCGTGTTTAATCGTGTAACCTCGTGAATGTTTGAAACAGCAAAATTTAAAAGCTTGAAAGTGGCTCATCATTTAAAGTCCGTGACTGTACATCTGTATAGAGCAATACTTACGTGTCATAGATAAAGAGTTAATAAGTATCGACACTATCTTAAGTTGAATTAACTCATGATGCAACAGTCCGCACTAATATACACCAACATTCCTTGTACAAACTTAAAAAGTATAATTTTGACTACTTACCCCTAATAAAAAATGCACAACTAAAAGCTACAGACTAATTTAAATCATAACGTTATTAAAATCTATATCTATAAATATTATAAATTAAAGTCGCTTTTCGTGTATATTTGTATGTCTGCGTTGATCTTCTAAATCAGGCAACCGATTTTGATGAGATTTTCACCATCGTTTAGAGAATTTTTGCCGGAAGGTTTATGTATATAATACGTTAATATTAAATTTACATAATAGGTATATAACTAAGAAATCTCGATGTTTTGTCAAGTCCAAAAAACCGCGCGAAGCAGGAGCGAGTCGCTACTTATGGTATAAAGACAAAGGTATGAAGGTTAATTTAATAGATTTTCTTACTTTAATAAGTTATGAGCAAATGATTCGATGCAGACGAGCTGGCGAATCGGCAGCTCACTCAGATTTTTTTATTTGCGATCTACCAATTGGATTCTGTACCCATGTTTTATTATTGCATAATATATTCTAAATTCGTCAGGTCGTCGTCTTTGATAAGTAATAAATTAAAATAAATGTTGTAACTTAGGCTCCACTGTACTTGGTGGACCGCGCGGACGGTGAGAAGCTTCAGTTTTTTTTTACGTAAAAAAACCAAAAGTAAAAAAAACATACGTAATAACATTGACATTTTACCACAGATAATGTACGAACTTCACTTTTTAACCGACTTCCAAAAGGCGGAGTTTATCAATTCGGATGTTTATACAACATTCGTTTTTATTTGCCCTAAACCCGAAAAGGGGTCATTGTACTCATCATTTTGAATTTTTTTTTCTATGGGAACAACCTTGAAATCGCGAAAAAAAGTCAGCTGTTCCATACATTTTGTCGATTTGTTAACACAAATATATGGAACAGCTGTATTTATATAAACCACGTTTTGAGGTGACTGGCCATCCTGAAATCAGGATGGCCGGTCACCTATGTGCTTTATAGAAACTACAGGGAATTGAAAGAATGTTCTTTGATCAATAATTGCTACCTACCTATCTATCAATAACGATCCCGTAACTTTAAAGGCTAAAAATATATGAACAAACTAAGTTAATAGTGCCTTGATGACGAGCCTGCAAAACTAAAATAGCAAATAACGCGTACTGTCGACATACGTCGTGAATAAGATTCACGATCCGATAGCGCCTGCTCCCTAACAGGCGCTACTTGACAGTCTTAAACGGTAAAAGCACCAAATCTATACCAACTTAAATGTTACCAAATGTTTTAATTACAGGTATACAGAGTGAAATTCATAGGCATCCTCTTAAGGGGTCACAATACTATGGGACCAAACCTGAAATCGCCAAAAAAATCAGCTGTTCCCTAAATATGTTCGCATAGCCCGTCAAAATGTACGGAGCAGGTGTTCCCTACATTTATATATTTAATTAATTAATATTTATTTTATGCATATATTTTTTTATTAACTTGGGTAGTTTTTGAGTTAGGCTGCCATCAGACGGACTGCATTCTTGCAGTTTGGATGCAGTTTAGTACGACTGCAATACTCGTAATGTACCGCATTCAAACTGCAAATTTGCAGTTGGAGTGCAGTTGAAACAGTTGAAATGCAGTCCGTCTGATGGTAACCTTAGCTTCAATAATACGTATTTTTCCCACTTAGCCTATTTCGATGGTGTTATAATAAGTTCCTGCCACTGTATTTACATAGCAGGTCGTGGTATTCGAATTTGTGTGGGCCATAAATAAAATGGGAAAAAAGTTTTACAAAAAAAAAAAAAAAACGGTTTCCTAAGAACATTACAAAAGATACACATTCAGCATCTCAAAACCTTCCGCAAGAAAAGAGCGCACAATTTTAAATGTTTTCCGCAAGAAAAGAGCGCACAGTTTTAAACCGACTTCCAAAAAAGAAAATGTTTGAATATCGATTATGGGCCAAATTGAGTAACTCATTTTATTTTCTTTGTAGTTTCCGATTGTGCCTATACGAACATTATCATGACCTGATGATGAACTTAAGAGATATAAAACGGAACTCTTCATAGAATGATTGCTAATCTTTAGTAACAACGAATTTTGTTCTGTATATTATAAACGTTGTTGATAACCGCGTTCCCAAGTGGGGTGAATGGGATTGAAGTATTAACTCGAGTTTTTTAAATTATTATACCATTTATACTTTTTATATTTATGAGAATGTAGTTTTCTATTGTAGGTGGTATCTTATCTCGTATTCCAGCGTCGTTTGTTCCGAACATTTTTTGACAAATACATGTATAAATACCACCATTACACAATTATCGATAATCCATATTCCCAATATTCACAGAAAAATAAAACAAATACCAGAAATTTCATACATACATGTTCCTTGTTACCACAAAACTGTGTTTATCAGTTGTTTAGCCGAAACACCTTTTAAACATGACATTTCTGTATGGAGTTTGACATAAAACTGACATGAGCCACGCGTTTAAAGTTTTTGTGGGAATGTTTTATGATAATATTATAGTTTTTAAGTTTTAACCTAAGTAGTGATGTAGTTTCGATAAACACAATACTTGTTATTATTAAAGTATAAATATCTGTTTAGAACACAATTTATATAAATTTAAAACCTCTTAAAATTTTAAGTCGATGTTAAAAAACAAAAAATATATTCGACTCCACTTCATGCCTTGTCCTACCGGCAAAAGTCAGTCATAATTTGCTTTTTGTGCATTGTTTTGTAAAAGCAACTTTAAATCATGCGCGCAAGGTTGAATTTCCAAAAAAGTATGTTAATATGACTATAACTACATAACTATGTCAGTTGGAGACAGTTTGAGTGTTACTTTTGTTCGAGACTGTGCATCTTGAGTTTTTATTCAGGATGTGTAAATACCGTTGTCACTCAAACCATGGGTAGTTGACTTAAATATAAAAATAAATGATTGATTAACAACGCGAGGGGTCGCGCTCGCGGCTGGTCAGGTCACAAGTTCGTTGCCCTAGCGCATAGGGTGAAATACTCTTGTGGAAAAAGGTAGATTACCTTTTTTTTTTTTTAAGCTGTAATTTTCCATTGATTTTACGTTCTATAAATGAAACCAAACCACTGCTTTCAACGGTAACGGTGTTTACCCTAACATCCTGTATATCAATGCTACAAAGTGAAAAATAACTTTAAGTTCGGTAGTAATCCTAACTAATATTATAAATGCGAAAGTAAGTTTGTTTGTTTATTTGTTTGTTACGCTTTTATGCTAAAACGGCTGAACAGATTTGGATTAAATTTAGCACAGGGGTAGACCATGACCAGGAATACTTTTTATCCCAATATTCCCACGGGATCTAGACTTACGCGGGTGAAACCGCGAGGCGCAGCTAGTGTAATATAATCTGCATGATAAATGACATACAATCTTGAATAATTTGCACGCTTTCTTGCAGGAAGAATACAATGACTATGGCTGTAAGATCTTCCCTTGTAAACAATGTATTTTCTTGCAAATAAACAATTGTAATTTGAATTTAGTTGGTGGCAAAAAAACGAAAATTTAAAACCTTTTTTAGTAGTGTTTGTTTTTGGAAGTCGATTGTGTCAGGTGTCAAAAAAACACTGTTTTTGGACAGCCGTTATTGTGTGAGGAAACAAAAGCTTTCGGGTGTATCTAATGAAGTGATGACAAGACATGCGATGCGATCGAATATTGTGTTGCAAAAGAAAAGCGAAACAGCGTTGCCTTCGCCAAATACGTGTCAATCCGGTGCATGCACGTTATAAAATGAAACAACGTTCATAAATAATCTTATATTTGGTAGATGGTAATGATAATGAGCATGCACTAGGTCACTAGCTCTGTGTGAGAAGAGATTGCAACGGATCGACTTTGACGAGCGCATCTCCTGTGAACTTGCCGACGGCTCCGAGAGGAAATCCCCTCCGCCTCCGGCACCACATACCAACATCGTTGGTTTCTTACTGTTTACAGATGTAATTGGATAGTTCATTATCATCTTCCTGCCTTTGATTAAGGGTACGAAGATCGATTATCGAAGTTTAATTATTATTGGTTTTTGTTAAGAATCATTTCAATAATTTTAATTTTTTGTGTAGATATATAAGTAACAACATTTAATAATATACGGTATTTACATAATTATAATATATACTCTAACAGACTTAAAAATAAATATGTATAGTATGTACAATTATGTAACAAAATTAAAAGAAAAAATTTTTCTTTATCTATCTATCCAATTTTTAAAATTGGATCGATAGATCGAATCTTGGTCACGTAAAAAATTGTTTGTAGAAAATATCTCACGTAAGTTATTATTTAATGTATTAACGAAATAAAATTGATAAAGAAACAACAAAGTATACCTCTTAACGTAAATAATTATATAAATTCTATATATCGAGTAATCAGCACTCTTAACAATCAAATCTTCGCCAAAATAATTGGAAATAAATTATAAACGTGTAAAAAAGTAGGTACGGGTTTGTTTGATTTATGCTGTTTTCCACCCGCTTTCTGTGTTAAATAGTAATCACGGCATATTATGTTGGCGCTTCTAACGGGAGACAAATCAAAAGCGTAAACGATCAAAATGAGTAATAACAAATATGACGTTAGCGCCATTCGCAAGCGCAGAGAATCGCTCGCATCGCGATTAACGAGCTAACATTTCCTACCGAGACTTTCCATCCAGCGTTCGTGCTGTGGCTTCGCTGAGCAATGGCGCCATTTAGGGTAGGGGCCAGGGTAGGCCGGAGAAGTTGACGGGTCCGCCGAGGCCGGCGTCGGCCTCCAAGAGGCTCATGATGACGGCCATGGCGGCCTCGCCGTTGCCATCGAGCGCGAGCGGCGGCAGCGGCGGGCTGGCGGGCGGGGAGGCGGGCGCGGCGGCCGACAGCGGCACGTTGTGGCGCACCTGCGCGTAGCCCTCGCCGCCCAGCATGTTGTCCACCAGCGACGCCTGCTCGTACAGGGCGTTGGCTTTTAGTGGCCACTGTGTGAGCGAACACGAACATGGGTAGTGCGGAGCTTGCATTATTTTGCAGAGGCAAGAAAATTCTAAATAATTGTCTTTATTATATTTCCTATTCAAGCTTACGTGACGTCATGTATGTTTATGTATAAAGTGCAGCGCAGACGACATACTTTTTGTACGATCGAGTCTGTGGCGCACAAAATGTCTGCATGGCATGCAAAAAGTCCGTCGCAGATTTTACGCAGACTCAACGCACACGATGACACGACGCACATCTTCGATCATTCTGTCAACAGAACTGTAGGAACGTAGACGCTATGGAAATGCAGATTGCATACTAAAAGTGTGCGCCGTCTGCGTTAGCGCGGAAACGTTATATTTTTTTGTGCGTTTGTGCGGCGCGGCGCGGCGCGATCTGCCAGAATGACACGGATTTTATATGCGCCGAACTTTTTGCGCGTCCAATGTATTACTGCATATAATTGCTTAGGTTCTATTTTCACAAGACTAAACAGAGTCACGAATAGTCTGCCGTTTGCGCTACACCTAAAGGTAAATACATATAAACGGTAGAAAGCAGCATTAGTGTAAAAAATTTACTAATGAAAGACTGGATTCTATATTTACGATGACTAGGTTGTAGATTACATACGTTTTGGTTGAAGACGGCGTCCTGTAGCAGGTCGGCGGGCAGCTCTGGGGAGAACTCCGCGGAGGAGCGGCGCAGCGCCTCCTCAGCGATGGCGCTGCCGATCTTGTGCGACTCCACCTGCGACTCGATGAGCCGTTGCATCTCCACGTCGGCCTCTGAAACCGCACGAGTATGCGTTATGGGGAAAACCTTTGGAAAATTCATGATTTGCTTCCCCCTACCCCCAGGTTGTTGCCCCCCATTGGGTCAAAAGCTGAATACGCCCATGACTACGTCACTACGCAAGCATTCATGTGCAACACTTCGCGCCGTACGTAACGACGCGAACTTGCCAGAAAAAACGAACAACACTGTCATAATAATTGCCATCCGTGGACAGACAGTTCTAAACAAAACCTAATCATCTAGATCAAAATTATAGTATACTAGCTGATGCCTGCGGCCTCGCCCGCTTGGCAATTTATATACTAAGACCTTCATTATTATTATTATTAAGTGACAGCAGGGTTGTTTTTTGTTCCATGCTATGTTTGAATCCTTATCTGCTCCTGTCGTGGGTACTCACTCTGCTTGTACATATCGTAGGAGGCGTGCCCGGCGTCAGCGTGCGCGCCCTCATGCGCCTCCGACACGACGGTGTTGTTGGCCACCAGGCACTCCACGTCCTTCGTCCAAGGGTTCCTACACATTCCTCTATTACAATCTATCTACATATTAATGTACGGAAAACTTTAACGAAGTTCAACTAGCAGTAGTACAGTTTTAAAGTAAAGGCCGAAGATGGAACTCACAATCTATCTACATATTAGTGTACGGAAAAATTGCCCATACAAATGAAATTATTCGAATTTGAATTACCTACCACGCAAGTATTTAAAAAAAGAAATTTATTTTTGTGTGTAACCAGGTGGGTATGTAATGGGCTGCAGCACACACAATCGCAGTCCCTTTCATTTTAACAATGTATTAATACAATGTTCATTGCGTAACCTACTAATGGTGTCGAGCAGACGAATTTTTCAAACGGATGTCGCAATGTGATATGATTTATTGACAACATGGACAAGATCGAGAGATGGCGTGAGTTTCGCAATTTAGGTGTCAATAAAAGAACACAAAGAATAGAGAGAATATCCTGTCGATAAAGTATATTTAAATGTGTTTGGGATCAAACAAGCGATGCTACTAACTTGAACGGCTTGAAGTGTGTGTGCAGCCTGGCGAGAGAGCCGTCCTTGCGGCGGAAGGCGTAGGGCGGCGTGCGCAGCGGCTCGCGGCGCAGCAGCGCGGCCTTGTGCGCGCGCGCCACGCCGCCCAGCTCGGGCCCGCGGACGTACTCGTACAGCGACGTGCCCAACAGCTCCTGGGGCAGGAAGCCCAGCGCCAGCGTCACCCTGTCACGTGTGGGACATGTCAAAATGTAGCAATCATCTATTTATTTGGATAAGACTATTGTGGATATTTGGACGTAGTTAGCTTGCACATATAGGTAGCCATATTCATTGATATGATATCTAAACAATGAAAACCGGTTTCGGACACAATTTATATTTTGGATTTCTGCCAACAATTATGCATTTTTCGCCTGTATGCGCTGGATAGAATTATGTGACTTAAAATTTTGGATTTACCCACTTCAATATTGTTTAATATGGACCAGGAATGTTGCTGATGCAGATTTTTTCACATCCGCGCATGGGGATTTTTAAAGGCTCATCCGCGGTTGCGGATCTTTAAATATTTTTTCCAAATATCACTTTGCGCCGGTGGTGCGGGCATTAAAAATTACTTTTAAACTATTCTATCGGCTGCAGAAATCTGGCATATCACGCAATCAATTTCACAATAACACTCGAAAACTGAAATGTTTATACTGGGTGTTAGGGTAGACACTGTTATCCTTGCAACTAGTGGTTTGGTGTTATCTATAATATACTTTTTCTATGGACCAATCTTGAAATCGCGAAAAAAAAATCAGCTTTTCCATACATGAACAAAATGTATGGAACAGCAGATTTTTTTTTTGCATTAATTATTTCGGATGCAGATCTATATAATTATATCCATGCAACATCTCTGATATGGACTTACTAGGGAGCACAGTGCATCGATTTAAAAACACAGTATTACAGTATAAACTCTACTACAAAATATAATATTTTAAAGATCAACTTTTAAATTACCTTATATTTATTTTTACCTTTTGTTTAGTTGAGCCTTTACCTAAGTCTAGTGGTGCCCCTTTTATTAGGCGCTTTATGGCTACGTGGAGCCATGTTATACATGGGTGGAGCGACATGATGAGAGCAGCCGAGAGTTGGGTGGAGCGACATGATGATAGTAGCCGAGAGTCGCGCTTAATGGTCTGTATGAGCTTATGAGGATGATGAAGAATAACTGTGTGCAACCAACCTTTGATCGACGAAGAGAAACTTGCCGTCCGGCGCGTGTCGGGACACGTACTGCAGCTGGCGGGTGTGCGGTTCGGGCGCCAGCGGAGGCTGGGGCGCCAGCGGGGGCAGGGGCGCCAAGTCGGGAAGCGCGCGGCCCACGGCTACCAGACACGACATGCTGCCTGCGTCGCCGTCGTCCGCCACCTCCGACGAGCCTGCCTCTGACATCTCCGCCGGGGCCCACGACTTTAGGTAGCCTGAAATATTCATAAGATTAAGATTATTATTACATAAAACTTATCACAGAAATCATTCAAGAATCACTTATCATCATACATAGAAATCATTTATTAATTAACCATATAATATGTACATCTTTGCCTAAACCTTCAGGGATTACAGGGATGATGTTATGTTATGTTCGTTTCATCATCATCATTTCAGCTGAAAGACGTCCACTGCTGCATACAGGCCTCCCGGCATCATGCACCGCTACTTCGAACCTGTAGTTAGATATAAAGGTTTTGCACCCTGTGTTATAAACACTGAAGATGTGCTTCACTGTCGAAACGAGGCAAGGTACTATTATGCTAGTGCGATGCAAAATTTGCGTGACGTCAGGTTTCTGATGCGTAGTTCGCATGTGGCGCTGTAGATGCCGCCACAAATACAATATTGAGTGTGTTTCTTAAACATTAACTAACAAGCTCATCTCACCGGTGCACTGCACGACGCAGTACTTCTTCTCGTTGGTCTTCTTGCGCAGCTTGGTGGTGGGCTCGGCCTCCTCCTTGATGGGCGCCGGCTCGGGCGGGGCTTCGGGCGCCGCCTTGCACTTGATGCGGCAAAAAAACGAGCGGCGCGCGCCCGGGCACAAGCGCGACGCGCCCGCCTGCACGTCTGCCTTCACTGGCAACATGGCTGTAACACAACAGCTGTTGTTAGCGTGCTAACTGATACTTGAAGCATTTATTTCAATTAAACCATTTACAGACAGAGGCCGGGGGAGATCTTTTCACGGTACTTATACATTTTTAACATACTGCCTTGTCCATACCCTACACGTTAAATGATAAAAAACGCTGTTTTAAATTAATTCAAAGTTTGCCTAAAATTCGCCGTAAATTCCCCGGGCTAGCACTTTTGAATTGTCAAGGAGTCGGTCAGTCTGAAAAATGAAGCTAGTAGCCCATTCGAAAACGATAACGGTAGGTTTCTATGGAGAAGAACGGGCAAGAAACTCCATGAACACGTGTAACAAAATTGACAGACACGCTTTCCCGCGAACCGATTTGTAACTGTGCTCTCCGCAGGTGCGAAGCGAGGTCGCTGGTACTACACAACATGGTCTCTGTTTCACAACATTGTACACGCGCTTGTCTCGCTCTCGTTCGCAAACGCGGCGAACATGTTGCGCACACTTCACGTGCTCGCTACGCCCACGCAGCGAGCCTGTTAAACAATCGCCTCCCTGGAAACACGTTCGCAAATCGCCAGTTACTAATATATCACTATAGGGTCGATAGTTTGTCATTTTTTGTAGTGTTGAAAGTGCCTCAGCTTCCGGCGCCGCACAGTGGATCGTCCCCATTTAAGAGGTTGGACATACGCAGCTTGTGAAATCAAAATGAATATAATAAAATATTAAAAATGCTATCATATTCCTTTACCGAAAACCTACAAATATTGTTCTGAGACTTTTTCTAATTGGACTCGTATTTCAGGAGAAAATCTATGAAAAGTGTTTTATTTGTGGAAATGAACACTTAAACTCCCCCACCGCCTGATTTTCGTCTTGTTTCGAATAGTCATTTCTAAAATTGGTATCTACCTACTAAGTGCCAAATTTTGTCCAAAGACACTTGGTGCCCCAATCGTGCCCTTTCTGAGATATAATCGATTTTCTTTGTATCATAAGTAAATACAATAGCATGACAAAAATACCATGGCTACCATGAATTTTCATTTGGCTTGAATCATAATAACGTGTGTATGTGTATCTAGGTTCATTTAGAAATGACTACTCGAAACAAGGCGAAACTCAGGCGGTGGGGGAGTTTAAGTGTCTATTTCCATACAAATAAAACACAACATTTTGGGTGCTGGCGCCGGCAGCGGAGGCACTCCCTATAAAATAACATAATATCTGACAGTGAGAAATCAGTAGACAAAACGCCTATCCTATTGGATGAATAGCACACAAAAATGTAATAAATAGAAATTGTTACTCTTAGCATCGATGAGCCTCTCGCGCGGGCTGAGGTCGGACGAGGACAGCTGCTCCTTCACCTTGGCTACGTCCTTGGGGTGCAGGATGTCGAACAGGCTCTGGCCTAGCAACTCGCTCTGTGGGCAACAGTACCTATGTTACCTACATGACAAGTGACGAGGACAGGGCAACCTTCTATCCGTAGATGGGGTTATTTCTAAAGGAAATCATATACTATTCATAACGCTGTCGACGATAAGCTGTTCTGTATTACAATCGACCTATTAACAGACAGATTATAATAGAAATAGAAAATCGTTTATTGTCCAGGTAATATACAGTAAACACGTTTACAGGTTACAATATTAAACAGGTTTGCAGGTTACAATATTGCCTATAGTTAGGGTACACAAATTATTTACCAGTGAGCCCCAAACTAGACAGTTAGCCTGTATCTTGGGGCTCGGGGTACGACTTACAGAGTGGACACTAGATAGGTGAGATAGGTGATTTCAGGTGTTGTATGGTATTTTGTTTGTGTATGTATGATGTGAGTGTGGTGTATGTGAGTGTATGTGAAATGAAATGAAATTGTTTGAAATGAAATGAAATGAAATTGTTTATTCTGTAAATAGGATATTGGAATCACTTTTACACGTCATATTAAAAAATATTAAAAATAAGCTAGATGAGGTCGGCGTTTCCTATCTGACTACTCTGAGAAGAAAGGCCGAAACAAACTCAGAGGTCACAGTCTCTTTTAAAGTCCAGACATAATCTTGGTCAAGCCATATGAGGACCTGAAAATGGTCTTTTGAGGAAAGAACCACACAGATTTGAGTGGGCCTGTCCAGTCAGTGCAAGCATTTGTCAGTAATGGCGGAGCTCAACTCAGAACTTAAGGAGCTCAGCGACTCGACGAACAATACCAAAGAAAGGACATTTGGGTAGGCCGCATAAAATTCTCAAAATGCCAGACCATTGATAAAATTAACAGAGAACGAGAAAAAAAAAACACATAGTCCTCACATTCACAATAATAAAATACTTTACAATCATGTCATTTTGTATAGAATATTCAATAATGTCAATTTGTAAATAAAACTGGTTGATATACTTTGATGATTTTCCATGTTATTCAAAATGTTACAATGCTTAGCAGAGCGAGCAGCTCAATCCCATGCTCTTTAGTCTTCTAAATAATTATCTTTTCACAACAGAGTTCGTCAGTAGAGAACCGGTAGGGCTTCTTGAAAGTTACTTTAAGAAGCGCTCTCTGTGCTCGTTCTACTTCAATCAGATACGTCTTTCCAGCACTACCCCACACACTGATGCAATACTGAATTATAGAGTGGCATAGCGCTAGGTAAACTTGTTGTAGTGTGTCTGTGGGTACGCTGTCTCGTAGTCTACGCATGGTGTGGATGAGTTTTCTTATCCTGCCAGAAAGGTTGGATATATGTTGTTTGAATGTTAGGTGGTCATCGATGAGAATACCGAGGTATTTAATGGAAGTGGTACGTTCAAGAGGAGGACAGTCACAAGGGTAAATAGAAATGCTAGAAGAGCAGTGATGCAGATTGAGTTTTAGGTGTTCCGGGGGTTTATAATGTTCCTATTGCTTAAACAAACATTAGCCGCGTCAACGATGACAGGCCGCACGCAATAAAAGAGTAGTCGTTTATGAATACAAAGTATGATGCTATCGCTGTACGAGTACGTCACTCGACGGAGGAAGCGCAGCCACGTGTAATCGCATGCAGCGTATGAGGAAAATGCATTATATTCTTATTATATAGATAATTCAACTTAGCATTGTAATACAACTTGTAACGCGCGTGCGTATATACATTGTGTTCTCTATAGCTCCATTCTGCGACACTGACGTCCGCGGCGCGCACTACGTACGTACGCGTATGCGACCGACCCGACCGTACGCGACAGACATCAGCGACAGCGTCACGAACGTACGAACGAAACGTCTATCCGAGAATCCACCCTAGGCCTAGTTGGATAAACAGAATTTATAGGCTTAAGGTGGATTCACGGACATACGTTTCCGAGTATCCACATTAGGGTGGAATGCACAGGTCCAAAACAAAACACAACACGCATAGAGCTCACATTATTATTACTGGAAAAAAGGCAAATAAACATAGCAAGAGCAACATGAAAAAAGTGATTCGCGTTGAGTTAGTAGACGCAGCAGTAGTAAACCGACCTGATCGTAGTGCAGCATCTGCTTGACAGACGCGGAGACGTAAAGCAGGCGGCCGCGGTCACAGCCGACCACCAGCAGGAAGGAGTCGTGTGCGGCGTGCAGGATGAGCTGGTTGAGCTCGCGCTCCGACAGGAAGGCGGGCCGCGGCCGGGCGCTCAGCGGGCACGCGGACAGCGCGCCCCGCACGGTACGCAGGTGCTGCACGGCCATGCGCAGCACCGTCAGCTTGTCCAGCTTGCGCGCCATCGCCCCGCACATCGGTATCATGGCGCTCAGCTCCGAGATGTACGTGTTCATCTTGTCACGGCGACGCTTCTCGATCTCGCTGTGGTTTTGTCTGCAATCAGCACACCGCTAATCAATCATCGACCCGCCTCTGTTTCGCATGATTTTTACGGCATACATTCATACAAAATACGGGATATCTTCTTTTAAATAAATTATGAATGTATTATACACATAAACCTTCAGAAATATGTTCTCGAAATGACGGTTACTTATTAAACCAACACCTAAATTAACACCAGCTAGTCACACCTTTTTACCCGACTAAGGCGAAGTAAAAAGCAGAGTTATGACAGTCGTCAACGATTAACACGTGTGACTACGGATATTTATTTGTCTGTTTGTCATGTCTTGTTATAACATGACAGTTAGTTGACTTTTTTGACGTAGCCCAACTAGCCCAACTAGCCGACAAAAAAGTGTTATAAGAAATAAAGTTTTATAACTTTAATTTTTATTTAAATGAATCATTATGCGCCTTGTTAATGTAGTTATAGGTTGGTCACCAATACACAAGCTCCATGCATAGACTGGTTTATTTTTGACTGACTTCCAAACAGGAGGAGGTTCAACTTTACGTTTTTTTTTTTATTTATTCTTCGTCAATTGTGGACTGATTTTGAATTAATTCTTTTTTCGTTTGGTAGAAGAAATATGGTGATCCCATAATTTATTTGTTAACTTTGCTTAGTAGTTTTTGAGTTAGCTTCAATAATACGTATTTTTGGATTTGGATTTGGATGATCTTATAATAAGTACCTGTAACTGTCACTGTTATTTACATATGAGGTAGTGGTACTCTTATTTGTGTGGAGTAGGTAGGTACCACGACCAAAAAGAGAGAAAAAAACTTAAAATAAAAAAACAACCGACTTCCAAAACACCACTACAAGGTGAAAAATAACTTCGGTCGGTTTTTTGAAGTCAGTTGTTTTTTATATATAATATTGTTTACCATATAGGTCATTTTGCATTTTTGGAACGAAGTTCTATATCATTTTCGACTTAACCCACTTTTTACAGAGCTCACGCCATGCCGCCATACATATTGGTGAACCCTCCAGAAGGGTCACCGGCAGTTAGTTTGCGCTAAAGTTAACCATCGCGGACGGTCAACGGCATTCGGTTTGAAACCGTGTTATAAAACACTGTAAAACGAAGTTAAATAGTGTTTTCAGGGCTTGTCGCTGTACGTAGTACTGATCCCGAATTCCCGAGACAAGGGTGTCCAAACTTTTGTGAATATTTGTAACCGTGAAAACTGTTTTCCATCCCTGAAATACAGGCCTCCTGGCAAAAGATAAAATAAAATAATAATGCTTGGATTTTAAAACCAACGCATTTACTAATCTACAAATCTAGTTATAATATAGTATAAGTTAAAATATACTACAGATTTTATTTTCAGATTGTAATGCTGTATTCGCTAAGAAAAACCTACATTTAAGTAGGTGAGCCCTAAAGGAGAGACCCGGCTTGCGGTAGGAGTGCATTGGCAGAAATCGTCACGCGAAAAAGCGTTCATACTTGCGAAGAGAAAGATAGTGCGAGTTTAGTCTCTCTCTCTATCTTTTTCTTTGAATTAGAAGAATATAGAGAATTAGTGATAGACAGTCGCAAGTCGCTCTGAATCGGATGAAAGTGTGAATTTGGTCAAAATTAAAATGAAAGATGGCAACTGCGAAACTTTACACATTTTTCGTCATGGGTGTCGGTTTCGTAGTTCTCGAGAGTGCTAATGGCGATAAAGAGGTCAAAATGTGTTGGTAATGGAACGCAATAGCTGTAGTTCAATATTCTGCCGCCTGATGGCGCATCTGTCTTTTTCTAATGGTGTCCATTCTTGTTGAGAGTACAATCTTTTTCTTGTGTAACAATTCCATTCAATTTCAATAAACTAGTAATTGATTCACATATCCGTGTTTTATTCCGAAAACCACCTTCAAAATGTAAACCCAAGAAGGCGGCTTCGAAAATATTGTTTTTATTTTAAATCATACGTAGTGGGAAGGAAAGGCACTTAAAAAAAAAATATTTAGGTACTTACTTAAATATATTATTTAAAGAAACAAGTAACTAGTTGATCTTTTTCTTTTCTGTAGGACAAAGGAGGTATATGGTAGGCAGGTGAGGACTTACTTCTTGTCGGGCAGCGTGCGGGTGGAGCGCGAGTCGTCGCCGCCATCGTCGTCGTACGCGCTACCCGTGCCGCTGCAAGCACAACCGCAACCAACTGTTATACACTACTGATCAATGATTTTATTTCTATTAGTCATGCATACACGTTTACATGACAATAATATTTTTATATAAACTAAATGAGGTCGCTGCTTCCTATGCTAGATGTAAGCTAGAACATAGCCAGATACTCCGGTGATTCAGAGTGCCTTATGTCCATGTGACAATAACGACATACATAGAGCCCAGCCGAGCAATACAAAAGATTCCCAAATTCTGCTTGGAAATTCGAACATTATTGTATTTTGACAATCTTCTTAGAGATAAATCGAAATTACGGTACTGGTCGAATAAATGCGAGCGATGTTAAGCGTAAAAATCCATATCTGTCGTGTTTAGCGGCCAAATAAATTACTATGAAAACTCATAACTGTCGTTTTATTTAAAAAAAATGGAACGAACTATTGACTTCAACACATAGCGACCAAGGAGGTAACTTATCAAAGATTTTATTTAAACTTCGATTTGGCTTGCAAATATAGCTGTTTATATTAAAGTAAAGGAGAAACAAATGAACATATTGGCGAGTGAAAAATTTCGTTGTTCGTCATTGATTCTGGAATTTATAATTAATTTACTCAGTTTGAATTTCCGGACTTTATAATCAATCTTTTTACTCCGTTTTTATTTGAGAAAAGTGTCTATTATACAAGCCTTGGCCGCAACCAGGCATGATGGCGTCAAGTATGAGGGCGACCGTCATTTTCACGATCGCCCATCAATGCCCAGTTGCAGGCCGCAACAGTAATTCGCGATACTTTATCTAACTAATCCACGTAAGCCCCAGCACATTATTGTTGCTCAGGTCACATGGGCCTCAGCAAAATTGGTTAAACACACCACATCTACGTTCTAACAAATAACCGACCGACTAACAAATAACCGATTCTGATTCTGATAAGCTGCACAACATAACTGTCGCAACGCTTTAGTTCAGGTTATTTATAGCTTACTAATCCCTGGCCATCGTGGCATAGAACCGGAGCACCCCCACGGGTCCGTGGTTCACATGTGACTTCGTAGTCTAGTTCTTAAAGGTTTTTTAAACATTAAACCTTAGTAGAAAAGTGATTCCTATCCGGCATGATACAGCCGCCCGGCTGTATTTTAAAGCAGCGCCATTAAATGTGTATATTTTCGGAGGCATAAGGAATGGTAACTTATGGAATAGACCTACTCAGTATACAGCATTTCAATAATGCCTATTGTCCTTATCAGCAACAAAACCAACGAATGGTCATGTCGCAGGGACACGCGTTTAGCAGCATCAGCATAAGACACAACAGACGCAGTCACACCGACCGGTAGATCCAGAGACAACACGTCGTGTTCTGGTTAGCGACTGATCAATCGTCATCCTGAGGATGCCTCGTTGAGAGGTGAAACGCGTGTCAATTTCTCACAGGGTTTTTAATGACTCTTGAAGAATATTTAAGCGGAATAGGTAACTAAATATATCTACGTCTATTGTATCTTTGGATGATGGATTTCCGCAAAGTCACGCCTGAATCAATGAACTATCAGCATTAGTATCGCTTCGGACTGTTCTTCGTATACAACACTATGACACTCGGACAATACTTTAGCTTCCCATTCGTTCTTTTTTTCTCGTCAATCCCATTGTGTGGGGTATCGTTGGAAAGGTCGTATAAAAATAATGAGTTTGTGCAAACCATTTTTGGATTCAGGAATCCGTTTTTGTTAGAGTCAAGTGTCCCCCTCCACTGCCAGCTAAATGGTTGTTTTTGAATATGTGAAAACATTCACGGCAGTAGTATACAGGGCGTCCCACGGTTAAGCCACATGGAGGGAAAGTACCTTGAATATTGTAGACGGATCATTTTACTGAATGAAGACATTATTTGAATTAAAAAAAACAATTCAAATTGCATTCATAGATATTTAAATAATTACATGGTTGAACCGGGAATCGAACCCGTTATATGAGAAAAATAATCACCCTGTAGCTTTATCATACCGATCGAAAGGCTTCATCATAAGGATTATTTTTTCCTAAATAACATAGTGTCACAAATAAAAGGAAGACCATGAATTTTAACATTTTTAATACCAAATTATTTAAAAATTATTTAAATTTATTACAAAATACATATTTTTTTAAATATATATGCAGTGTTTTTTAAATTCAGTAAAGTTTGAGTAAAATAATTCCTTCCACACAGTGCAAGTTTAGACCTAACTGAGATCAAAGTAGTTTTGATAAACACAATTTTAGTGATCAATGACAAAGGGGAGAATTGGTGAGTCGCCACTCGCACACGTGTACCAAATATTACGCACATGAACTATCTTATGTGCCGACCCCCTCGGGGATACAACTTTGATTATATCTTAATTACTAATGCTACCCAGTGTCCTAGTAACCAAACGATCATCGGAAACTTTTCAACGTTACGAAAGCCGTTCAATACATAAAATATTGTGAAGCACACAGGATTAGTCCTGTGTTCTTCACAATATGCTACTTGTTCAATTATACTGTGAAGTGACGTTCAGTTACGAATGCTGATGGAGACTTCATTAAACGTGCACCGGAAAATTCAAAATATAGCCGTGAAAATTTAAATGACCGTCAAGCGCGGCTCGTGTACCCTCTGGTGACGGAGGCAACGGCTCTGAGCTCTGACGTCACGTGCCACGACCACACTCGTGGAGCAATAGCAATGAGAAGCCATAGAACGACTGGAAAGGTAAACGTCAATTTAACTCTTTGGTCACAGACGTCACAGGTGATTTTTTTGGGCATGCCTGGCTCCGTTGCTAGGCAACCCCGCGTCCTCGCCTAATTGGTCGCATTGTAGCCAAACCCGAAGGGTGAGTTCGCTAAGTTTGTATGGGCTCAGCAGATATCAATTGGAGAGGTATACAGCTATTAGGTCACACCGAATATTTTACGGGCCGTTCTTTTGTAATATAAAAGTAACGTTTAAAAAGTTTTTGGGCCTCTCGGTCACGTCAGAGGGCGAGCCTCTATTCAATTTACCCACCGAATGGGGTTTCTGCAAGCCTTTTTAGGGTTCCGTACCCAAAGGTTAAAACGGGACCCTATTAGGCTCCGCTGGCTCTCTGTCCGTCTGTCACCAGGCTGTATCTCATGAACCGTGATAGTTAGACAGTAGAAATTTTCACAGATGATGTATTTCTGTTGCCGCTATAACAACAAAGACTAAAAAGATATTTATTTTATCCTGTTTTTACCCGACTACGGCGAAGCAAAAAGGAGGGTTATGATTTTGACCGGTATGTATGTATGTATGTATGTATGTTCATCTGTTCCCTCATATCTTCTAAACCACTCATCACAATTTGACAAGTGAGGTATCGTTGGAAGCCTCTTGAGCCGCTGGTTATAGGCCATGTGACGTCACATTAAATGGCGCCCTATAGAGGACATAAAGTAAGGAACTCGAAAAAAAAATTGTTTAATCGTACCATGTTGGGTATCAAATGAAAGGGTTTAATGAGCACATTTCAAAAATATACGTAAACTGTTCGATTTATGCCCTAACACGTGTGACTCCGGATTTTTAATTTGTCTGTCTGTGGTGTCTTGTTTATACCTTTTTAGTCGTAGTTGGGTTTTAGTTTTTATTACTTAATTTAGTCTTTGTTCATACAACAAACGTATTTTTTTTTCCGTTTTTATAAATAATGGTAAGGATCCCTTCGTGCGCGAGTCCGACTCGCACTTGGCCGGTTATGTTTTAATTGTTGAGTTCGGGAAACACGTTCTACGATCAGACTTGGAACTATTATCTTATGTATCCCTAAATCCCTATGTATGATTGAATTTTAATGACAGAATATGAGACAGTGGTGCCGATTCTCTTGTACACCGAACTAAACTAGCACTAAAATTCCTTACTTTTGACTATGGGAATCTTGGAGATATTCGGCCAAATAAATTCTCTAAAAAACTTATTTTGACACAACTAAAATCGAATTTGACAACCGCGCGCCTCCACTTGGTACTTGTTTTTTCACGGCAGCCTCGACGTGTTTTTAATGGAATTTTTCAGTTTTTGTATGGAAATTAACGAAAATATTTACCAACATGTTGAGAATTAGGGTTTAAGGGTCTCCTAAAGGGGGTCGAAATTGTCATTATTTTTGCGATAGTACACACCGTTTTCGAGATAGAAGCAAAAGAAAATAAAAAAATACAGTACTGCTTTTTGTAACTGAAGTCGAGGTGTTGGTTTGAATTTTAGTTCATTACATCTAATTTTATTCCACACATTTTTAATCGCGATTAAATATAGTCAGATTTAGTTAGAGGATTTTAGATATAGGACAAAATTTTAAGTTAAATCCTCAAATTCAAAATAGCATTTTCACTAAACTAATCTCAGTGCCATCTTAGTGCTGTCAAACTAAATTATAGTTAAGTTGTGTCATATAAAGTCTATTTCATAATGAGTTTGATCGTTTGACAGGACGAAACTAAATTTTAGTGATTTTTAGTTTAGTTTAGATAGTTTTGTGACAAGAGAATCGGCACCAATTCCATTTTTTGGTGTATCGGTGTAGGACAGACTTCGTACCTACATAATAGGTATAATACCTACAAATATACAGTTGTTGTGTTCATTTCCAATTCAATGGGAAGAAAGAACTACATTTTGGAATTTGTAATCCTCATCAGTTTTTAATGTTTTACATTCAATAGTGTCTGTAAATGGACGCAATTAAATTATTTGACTTTGAATGAAAATGTAGAAAGTTTGTTCCGTTAAAAGCGTTCGAGTTTTCACTAGTGCAGCGTGGCTCAAAACAATTTTAAATAATAGGTATGCGGGAAATGAAGGTTGAGGAAGACGTACAAATGCAAAGTAACTGGAGTCTGGAAAGGGTGGCTAACTGTTTGGAAGTAGATATATTGCAGCTGTGGTAGGTACCTAAGTGCACGGTACACACGATTTTCTGAACCTAATAAGTCGTATTCTGAATCCTAAAAACACAAATTAAAGGAATTGCAGCAGTTATCATCTTTCAGGTCCATTTCAACGATTTTATATTATTCGTATTGTCACGTAAAAATGCTATCTTATCGTACCTACACGTCGGTACTTGTACTACGGTTGTATAGTACCTGCTACTAGTTGACTCAGTGCCAAAAAGGATATTAATTTCAAGATTATAGATTAGATATTTACACCTAGACACTTTCTTAGCGGGTAGACGAACGACACAACACGAGTTTGAGCCTGAAATGAAAATAAGCTTCCCTGACGTTATTGTCTGATGTTCTTTGCGAATTAATGTTAGGTCATTAGTACCGTACGCAAAATACGCGCTTTGACGTGGAGTTGCGGATACCAGCCCGTATTACCTATTACCTAGGTCATTAGTACATTCAAAACTTCAAGTGTTTGGTTTTCTTGAAAGTATCTGCGACAACTGTAGGCCTCTAACGGTAATAGACACAATTCTTTAAATTCAGGATTATAGAGTTAAATTGAAATAATAAATAAATAAAAAAGCCATTTATTTCCTGGAAACTATACATTTACAATCATTACCTATCCTAATTAATATGGTTACTTATTTTAATGCTAGTGTTGTTTTTTTTTTCAGTATGGTTAGTTTTGACTAAATGGTATGTTACTAGAAACTATTGTTAGTATTTATATTCCAGTTTTTAATTTTAAATTACACTATTAGTCTGCGAGAACCTCTGTCCTGTGCTACTTTGGTCCACAATGGGCCAGCTATATTATTATCTTCCCAGCGTGTCAATGATCTGCCTCTACTGCGTTTACCTAGTGGACCGCCCCACAGTGTCGTTCAAGTCTTGCCACTAAAATAATGGTGCCGATTCTGTTTTTCAGAAACTAAACTTAATTTAAGTTCAGTGCATCTTTTTCTTTCTATTTCATTATAAAAAGGACAGAAGATAAATTTTAGTTTAGTCCAAGGCAATATACAAGGTGTAAGGGTGAACACCATTGTCACTCAAAACCTTGGGTAGTTGAGTTAAATATAAAAATAAATGGCCGAAAACAACAAAAAAAAACGTCATTTTCATTAAAAGATTTTTTAAAGTTTCTATCCGACACCGTGCTCGCAAGCGAGACAGCTGACTGACTGAGGGAGGGGTCGCGGTCGCGGCCGGTCAGGTCACGTCCCGCGACCCCCACCCGTGTTGAGACGCAAGTTCGTTGCCTTAGCGCATAGGTGAAAGGGTTAAATACTCGAGTGGTAAAATGTAATTAAAATTAAATTAAAATTAAATTTAAAAAAAAATTAAATTAAAAAAAGAAAAAAAATGTCGTAATTTTCCATTGATTTTACGTTCTATAAATGACACCAAACCACTGGTTTCAAGGATAACGGTGTTTACCCTAACACCATGTATAAGATTTAAAAAAAAAACGCAATTCTTTGAACACGTTTGTCAGCATTTTCGATTTATCTCGAAGAAGGTTGTCAAAATAATTCTCGAATTTCCAAACATGTTTAAGAAAAATGTGTTTTTTTTTTTTCAGTTTAAACTTATACCAACCACTATTTTGATTTGTATTTTCTTGCAAAGCTTCCACTTTGGCCGTCACCCAGTGCTTAAATAGCATGTGTGACCAATTCTTTGCTTTGAACACGTTTATTTAGGAGTATGCTTAAAACTACCATGCATCTATACTAATCTATCTATACTTAATATTATAAAGCTTAAGAGTTTGTTTGTTTGAACGCGCTAATCTCAGGAACTACTGGTTGGAATTGAAAAAAAAAACAACAACTATTATCATATGTCTAATAAATAGTAATACTACGGATACAGACACATTATGTACCATAAAGATACATTCACATAAGAAAGCGGTAAGGTGAAGTGAACTAAGCCCAACGTAGCATACTGTATAAACAGCTAGGATGAATAACGAGGATGACAGAGTTGCAATCCAACAGTTACTGCACTACGTGACGATATAGGCACTCACATCATATCACAGTTGCGCCCTATAACAGCTATACATCTAAAACTAGCTGTGGCCCCGGGGCGTAAGACCTAGCCCGAGGAACACGGAATAAATCGCGGAAATCGGGCAGGTAATAGCTGGAAGACGTTGAATACAATGATGTTGAAAATTCATAAAAGGTATCAAATTGCTCATAGAGAATAAAAAGACAAGGCACTCACTAAGAAGATGGCTTTCTCTTACGAGTAGCGCTGGCTGCCGCGTGCAGGGCAGCTGGCGGCGCGCCCAGCGGGGCCTCGCAGCCCGACATATCATAACTCTCCGAGCTGCTGCGAAATAAACACACAGGTTAATAAGTCACCAGAGACATGTGCAGTTGTGCAGGACAATAGCCACCTGCTCACCTGCTTGTACCCGGTACCGGCGTCAGACGGTGACCGCGCGGCCTCTTCGGCTCATGCTCAAACTCAAGAAAACTTTCAAAATCATCCAAATGTAAACCTAAAGATAACTCCGGTTGTTTTTCTGTTTTAATGTCTGATGTTTGTAGGTTCAAGTTATCGTACAAAGATGGATGCTTTTCATAGCACTCAACAAGCAAGAAACATCTTTCATCGTCCCACACGAATCCATCCATGGTTGAAGATAATAATAAGTAAAAAGATATACAAAATGCAAAGAACAAGTGTTTGTAGCCGTAGCTGGTCGCAGACTGCGCCTCGTCCCGCGCCCTCTCGCCCCCTCTCGGTACAGTCACTCCAGCGGCGATGATTGCGACACAGGAGAAGCTCGCTAGGTGCGCCAACCTACTCCCCGCGACGAATACTTACTAACTTTGTGGTTATTACAGCATCAAGCAAAAGTTGCCAATGTCTGGAGGATTTATTTTTATGGAAGTGTGTAGGTACCTACTTGAGATTTTTCAACCTTTATTAGTTACATTAGTCACGACATTCACAGCATAATCTGCAGTAGGTAATACAACTATGACTGAATTATATAAATTAAAACAAACCGGCCATGTGCGTGTTGGACCAGGCAAAACGAAGGGTTCCGTAGTTTATCCCAAGAACAAACTTAACGCTGTAGTTGAAAGACAATGTTCGCCCAAGCCCAATTACTGAAAGACAATGTTCGCCCAAGCCCAATTACATGTGAACAGCGAATGTAAGTTGGTCGACCATAAAGCCTATTTAGCTGTGACGGATATAATGCCACTTAGTGGCACCTTTGTATATTATATTATTAGATTAGTCAGACAGGGGACCTAGTGCTTCCATGTTTCATGGTACCCAATCCACTATAGTCACCCAAACCCACAGCCCATTAAGTTTTATTTCCACGTTCTACGATAGTCCTACACCAAACGGGGGTAGTCCTTGGGTGCAGTTGCATAGAGTGAGAGTGTAAGAGTTTCTATAGAAGAATCTTAACGCAAGGGTCGATTACCTCGAAACTCGGTATTTATACTTTTGACCGAAAAACCAATTACGAGTACGTTTACGTATTTCAGGTTTTTCGAAATTTGGGTTTCCCTTGCGTGGCACAAAGGGGCAATCCAATTTTTAGGGGAGAATTAAAAAAAATTAAATATCTTGCCGGTCGGCAAAGTCCTGCTCCAAGTTCTCTATTCCTGTCTCTCTCTGGTAGTAGGTACTTACTATTGTGAAGTTTTTCTCTTGCGCGGGTCATGGTGGTGCTGGTGCGAGGACTGCTGCATGGGCGGTGCGTGCTGCGCGTGCGCCAGTGTGGTAGGGGACTCGGCGCACGCGCCGCCGCCGCCGCCGCCCCCTCCGCCGCTAGCTGTCAGCTCGTACGCCGGTGCCGCGCTCGCGCTCGCCCTGCAAACAAAATATGTCGGTTAATTATTGTGATATCACACACTATAGGTCGCAGAAATCCGCTGGATGCGAGGAGCACAAGACCGGTCCAAGAGGCGGTGCTTGGTGAAGGCCTATAACCAGCAACGGACGTCCTTCGGCTGAAATGATGATGACACACTATACTTCGTACGAACACGGTAATACGTCTGCCGCTAACATACACACAGAACACAACATCACGCCTGTACTTCCCGAAGGATTGGGCACACGAGTACTTACCTAATAGTACCTACATCCACATTTCGCCAGTTATGTTTTAGGGGTCTAGCCAATTGCCATCAACCATTATGTATGTCCGGGCATTACTCCTTCATTTATACACGGAATTGCATTTTTTTTTTTTTGTTTGAAAGGGTACATACACTTCCGAGATGGTCCCATTGCCATCAGGTCAAGATCTGATGATGGGATCATGGAGAAATCGAGGCAACTCTTCATCGAGGCATAATATACCCGGACGATCAAGGAAGGGTTATGTTTTTCGCGCGTATCTTGAATGTATTTATGTATGTATGTATGTTTGTAAGTTTCTTTATTACCTCGTATCTTCCAAACGGCTGGATGGATTTCGACAGTTAAGGTATCGTTATATTGGTCTTAAAAACCCAAGTGTCCTTAGACAAGTGTATGAAAAAAAAAACAACGTGGCGGATTTTTGGAGCGAAATAGTACTTAATAAGTTAATAAAAAATATAACCAAACCTATCGAGTAGGGTATGAAAATAAAGGGAATTAAAAGGGGATTACAAAAATATATATAAATTATATGTTTAAATTTAATTAGGAATAATAAATTGGTTTAAAAAGTTTTTGTTAGAGTAAAAATAGGCCGTTTGTGTCGGACCTCGTAAATCGCCTGCGAAGCCTTGCACAAGCTAATTTACAATCAATCAATCTGCCTAGCCTTTTCCCAACTATGTTGGGGTCGGCTTCCAGTGGGTAATACGATACCCCTTGGTTAGACTGGTTGTCAGAATTTCGGGCTTCTGACGACTCGTAACGACTGTCAATGATCCACAAATGACAGCCGGGACCAACGGCTTAACGTGCTTTCCGAGGCACGGAGGAGTCACGATATGTGAAAATGGCCACCCATCCACGGACCAACCCCGGCAAGCGTAGCTTAACCTGGGGCCCTATTATGAACTCTTATTTCCAGGCAGTTTATGGCGTAAACAGAACTCCTTTGCAATTTCGTATTATGAACACATGAAACAAGCCAGTCAGCGGTCACGTGACTCCCTGGCCGCCTTCTGCCTGAATATTGCCTGGCAATACCGTACTACGAACGTTCGTTTGACATTTCTTGACATATTAAAACTTTTAATAAGTAACCTCACAATCCATTCAATATAAGCTGCTTCAGAGGAGCTTTTATTGAATTGTTTTGGATTTTTTGGCGAAATTATTCGAGCGTTATCCAGTTAACATAAAAAAAATATCAGGTGTGACGAATATGTACCGTTTGAGTTTCTGAAAACTCTAGAAAGTGGCACTTCTGAGTGATAAAAAAGTTAAATTTAAAATTTAAAAAACCCCCGACAAAAACAAAGCATTTAAAAAGTAAAGAAATAATATGTATTGGCCCTTTAAGTTTAATATAAAAGTTGTAGGTAATATTTTGATCCAAGCGTCCGTCGTCGCGTCGGGGGACGGCTCATGAAAATAGGAAATTAACAGCAGCTATCCTTTCTACAATAGCATATATTCATTATTCCTAGTGTATGTTGGCGTTTTCATTAGCCGTCCCCTAGTATTACTAGTAGAAACGCTATGATCAACCCGCGGCTCGCCGATATCTGCGTAGCTGCGCGTACTTTTGCCACAGTGAAGCTAGTTTCTAATTTAGTCTCATTTCTCTTTCCTACTCCATCATCAGACCCTGATCACCATCCATCTGTAACCTATTTTTTGAGACCTTTCCAATGAGCTCAAACACGATACCTCTGCTGTAAGTTGGTGAGGGAGTTGGGTATCCTGCATCCAGGTGATGATGCAGCATCAGTTCAAGGTTACTATATTCTTCTAATATCATTGAAGTAACAGAATTCTAAATTTCCAATCGATTAGACCTGTGAAAGATGCTCACATGCATTCATCAACTAGAAAAGAGCTGATAATCTTCAAATGGCTGAACCGATTTTCTTGAATAATAGCTAAGAACACTCTCGATCAAGTCTCCTTTCAAACAAAACAAAAAAAATCAAAATCGGTTCAGCGGTTTGGCAGCTACGATGGAACAGACAGACACACAGATACACAGATACACACGTTAAACTTATAACACCCCTCTTTTTCAGTCGGGGGTTAAAAATACCGACAACGATAAAATTGTAAAACTCCCACAACTTTTCCAACAGAACATAAGTTAGGCGCCGACGAGGGCGAGAACTCTCATCCACTGAACTATGTATAATAATTACAACTGCCTTTTAATATCTCGTTTATTTATTTTCATACTTAATTATACATTTTTAAATATTTTGTAAAAGTCATTTAAAAAATCGTTTGAAAATATAAAAATAGGTCCGCCGGTGTCGGGAGCAGGGTCCAAGCTACCAGTAGTTAGGGCTGCAGAGACAGGAACCTCCTCACAATGCGAGCCATAGGTACATCCGCCTTCTGCATCAGGCCCTTGATCCAACTGGCTCGAGAGCTGTTGGTCGAGGCTTTCGGCCATCAGCCAGGCCATTGGCCGTTCCGACAATCGTCACAATGCAATGATAGCCGAGCTCACATTCCACATGTCAACAACTGCCTCTAATAATAATAGGTATTATCATGATGAAAACTGATTATTAAAAACACTTAAAAACACCACGCGGTGGTGTGGTGTGTATATTCATCCAACACCATATCCATATTTTCGTATATACTTCGTTATAATAGGTTTGTTAAACATAATTTCTTCATTTGTGCAACAATGACAACAATATGTCCATGAAGTTGTCAATTTCCCCGCTGAACTTCAAGTGGAGTACGTTCGGAAACCTAATTTCGCGTTACAATTTGCAACCACACAAAATTATTAAATTAATTAATTATATAGCACATTGCGTTCATATTTTCACCTACTTTTAGTAACTAAAATTATACATAATTTATTGTTTTTAAATAAAATACATGATTTAAATGAAATCGTAACTTACCGATAAATATTTAATTGTGTTTCTGAATGTTACGGCAGAGAATTACAAGCCAGCCATAGACAAACTACCCAGCGTGAAGTCGGTCTGAATTACGAATGTCGTAATACGAAATTTAACCATGCAGGGAAATGAATTGCCTGGAACTTGCCAGGTTTTTTTAAAGTTCGTAATAGGCCCCCTGATGGATCGACCCGAGCGGCTGTTATTACTTAGCCACGAGCTCCTCCGCTTAGCACTAGCTAATTTACAGTAAACTAAAAATCTATTTTAAAAACCAAAAAACCCGACTGCAAAAGCATGTACTTAACTAAAAGGAGATAAACAAGCATTATTATCTATAGAATTTTGGTATCGCAGGCGGGACAAACAATAGTTACACCATATTTCAGGTTATTGGTTTGTCCCGCTTGCGGTTTTTTTTTTGGTTTTTTAAATTGGTTTTTATTACTTAATTATTTATTTTCTTCTTGAGGTACGGAACCCTAAAAACACATATTAATCAAATTAGTGGTTCTCCAGTTATAATTACGCACTAACAGGCAGTTAAACGTTCTGCTTTATGAAACGGAAGCAATGCATACAAATTGGACACACAGCTGCCAATAGAATAAGACAGAAGCATACAAATAAACAGATTAACCTCATTAGAAAGAGCACGAATGATGGTCCCAGACTTAGGATAGCGCCGGCAACGGGTTCCGCATAGTTGTAGCACACCGCGTGCAGTGGATAGAAGTGGTCTCCGTTTATTAGTGCGGCAGAACGGGCGCAGCGAGTCTCGCGAGTGCGCCCGCGCAACCTTGACATTGCCGAGCTGAGGGGCACCCACACACCCATCATAGATAAATAATAGAACAACACATGTGTACTGTGTGGCCAATATAATTATAGGTAGAACATACATATTACGTTAGCCGTGATAATGCGGCGGTTCTCTGTGTAAACTAGCAGATGAAATAAAACAGCTCTTGGGCACGTCACGTATATTGCTTGCTCGGCAATATTTCCCTCAGCATCGCATCGCAGGTATCATTAGTATAATAAATGTATAATGTCGACAGTCGACACAGATAAAGAATGGTGCGACCGACGACGTCGCAAGCGCAACGCAAAAGCTTCGGGTATTTCCTAAAAAAATATTAGGGTGCCGTCGCTCTGCCAGGGTTGCGGGAAAGTCCGAAAGGGATACCGGGACCATGGCAACAAGCAACTGAAGGAACACGGGTGGGTTTTAGTCAGTAAAAGTCTGACATGCCCTTCCGCTCCGCCCAGAGCGGGAGAGGACATTTGATGAATGAACCACACACAAAAAAAAAGATGTGTGCCGTCGCTGATTCTGGCGACGTCGTAACACATGTGTGTCGGCGGTTAAAGAGTTACAGCAAATGATCTACTTTAGGCGTATTTAACCAGACATAAATGGGTATTAGATGAAACATGTACCTACGTCATATCATAACCATCTATTTTGTTTGACATAAACTAACAACACAGATAAAACGGTGAGCGTGTGACGCAAAAGGTAGCTACAGCCACCTATCTATGCGACGTAGACACGCACCGCGACGTGTTGCTACGAGACTAAGACATAAGGAGTGCAGTGTGCGGCGCTTGCCCGAGGCTGCAGACGAACACCGACATTGTCGGTAGGCCGCCACTGCACAGTGAGTGCAGGAGTGTCGCGCCTAGCAACTAGCGATAAGAAATGCATAACCAACTGCACACGCAGCTTACCGCAACTTTATTGAAGTAGATCTTCTGCCTGCAGTTCTCTATCGGCGAGAAGGACCAGCGGCGGCGCAGTTCAAGTGCACGGTTACCGTGGTTGCGCAACTGCACGTTAGGCCACCGAAGATGCTTGGATTACGCAAAACACTCAGTCAAGCCACATACATATTTCGACTAAGGTATAGAGTTTGTGAAGTTAGGACTTGTAGAGTTGGGGCGTGTAGAGTTAAGGCTCGTGCAAACAGACGCGAAATCGCGTCTGTTTGCACGAGCCTTTAGAAGCTTATGGCTCTACATGAGATGTAGGTAGGTAGAGTAAGTAGGTAGGTAGGTAGATAGGTACGTAGGGTAAGTAGGTCGGTTAGGTAGGTAGGGTAAGGTAGGTAGGTAGGGTAGGCGGGCAGCTAGTATATTATAAAACAGAGTCTGCCCCGCAGGGGTTATCTGTCGGTTTCGGTTTAAAAAAAAAACTGAAATTAGATGACATGAGCTTTACTGGCGTACGCCGCGTAAACCGTAACAGATACATCAAATTAATGTTCTACAAAGTCATTTGATAATTTCATTGTTTTTTCCAAAGCTATTTGGACAAGTATTATTTAATTCTTATTCAATAAAATATGTTATTTAAATTAGGCAATTAATTTAGATGAAAATATTCATTGATCCAAAATTACGCGCAACAAAATAATTATGGTTGATTTCGTATTTCCATTGAGTTAGTTATAGGTATAGGATGCCAAAAGGACACTCAGTCAAGCTCACGTAAGCAACGCCGTGGCCACAGCTTAGTTATGAATATGTTTTCAGGACAACTTCCTAACAATGCGTTGGCGTGACGTCACTACGTCGGCGTCGTAGCTATTCCACAATAACTGAAATAAATTCCATTGTATTCGAACTCGAATGTGGCGGGTTCAAACCCGCGATACATTACCCGCGGTACGTGAAAGCTTGCATGTTTCAAACACACAGGCAAACCCTGAATTTAAGGGAATTAGCTTATTCTATTGAATTGGAAAATCTATTCTATTGAATAAGTCTAGACGCCCATATCAGCTTCACTGTTCATTCTCAATTAGTATTTGCATTGACGTTAAATATGACTTGGTATTATCCCATTATTAAGATTTGGATGAAAAGCACACAAATAGTTTATAACTAACAAAATCGAACAGATTACGTGTGACTCCGGATTTTTTATTTGTCTGTCTGGGGTGCCTTGTTTATAGCTTTTTAGTCGTAGTTGGGTTTTAGTTTTGATTACTTTTTTTTTAAAATGTTTTTAGGGTTATAATTTATATATTTTTTAAATGTGCTCATTAAGTCCTTTCATTTGATAACCTACATGGTACGATTAAATAATATTTTTCTTTTAGTTCCTTACTTTATGTCCTCTACAGGGCGTCATTTTTAATTTAATGTGACGTATATATCTGTAGATAGTTATTAAAGTAATCAAACATGACTTTATTCATAATGTGTGCATTTTTCTGTCTGACTGTACCTTTTTGGTTAAAATTCAAAGGAAATGCCGGAAGGGGCGAATCGATACATCAAAATAATTATTTAAATGTCAATTTTCTACTCGCCCCTACGTAAGGCGAATCAGTACACCAAAATAATAAAAAACGGGGCGAGTGGAACATTTTAATCTTCTTTTGTTTGGTTAAAAACGGGTAACTCTCTACTGCATTGTTTTCTTGAACTTTAAGATTCATGTTTGCTGGTGAGTTGTTACAGCTAGAAATAAAATAATATCGATACGAAATTGCACTTGTAAGTCGATTACAATAATATTAATATGAAGATACGTATGTGAATTTATTACTTACATAAATCGTAACTCGTAATTAGGTTAATAAATAGCGTTTAATTATATTTTTTAACAAGTATATTATAATTTATAGTAATGTAATGATTAAAAATATTTTTTTATTCGATTATCGATATCGTCTATTCATAATAATGGAGTTATAGTGCTGGCAACACTTGATGTAAAACTCTATCTGGCACTTGTCAATGTCAAACAGTTTGATTTCTCCTGCGTGCTAACACGAGCAACGAAGTATTTTCGTATTTTTGTGAGTTTTGTGTTGTTTATTACTGTGTTTCTGGACCCTGATTTTTCTACCATTTACGACTACCTTGGCTGTTGAAACTGAGGATAATGTGCTAAAAGTCATTATTTTAATTAATCATTTAATAGTTTATTTCATGATAACTGATAACGTTCAAATCAGAAGTATGAAGTGGTCAACTTTAAAACTATATTAACTTTTTTTGGTGTGCTTCAGATAGAAAACTAATTATACTATCAAATTCTATATTTATTTTCCTTTTTTATGAAATAAAGTTCATCTTTGGCGGTTCTGGCCGAGACTTGTGGGAGACCCTGGCATTCTCCTTTTGACGTTTAAAAGACTTTAAGCAACGTTTATAAATGAAGGGGATAAAGTCTAATTAAATTAAACTAGGTTGTTTTGTGTAGGTGCGTATAACGCGCTCAAAGGTTTCTTCATTGACTAAATCACAATGTGTTTGGCGATCAAACAGTGCTATAATATGATTGTATTGATAGCTATGTCTCTTGGGGCCTAGTAGGGCCACTAACATGGTGATCACCCGCGACAAGTGTGTACTACTGCGTTGCCTTTGTGTCCTCATGGGAGCATGTGTGTGTTTGTACGTGGTATAAAGGCTGCCACAAAACGGCGCGACGCGACTTTATCAAAACAATTTTTGAAAAAACTTCACGGCGATCAATGCGGCGCGCGACATGTCGCGCCAGTAAGAGACTTAATGCTGACCAATGACACGGGTCTCTTATTCGTCAGAAAAAGCTTGTTCGAGGAAAATTTTGATGGCTTGGAATTGTAACATCAGCAGGTTGCTTTTTACCCGACTATGGCCCCTTACCCTAACTCCAAAATAACTTTAAAAAAAGGAAGTTAAAAACTAAAACCCAACTACGGAGTGACACGTAGTAATCTGTACGATTAAAACCCTACTTACTTAACCCTTTTACCCTTAACCGTTTTTAGTTTTTATTATTGGAAGAGGTAGGTAGGTACCTACTGCAACCTACTAAAGGCATTTACGCTCTGTCAAAGTATCTGATCACGTAACATATCAAGTAACTCTACAAGTAAGTGTTTTACAAAAGGCTACGTAATTTTTGTTGTCAAACAAAATTGGTTTGTTGTCACAGCTTCCAACTGTACTTTGAAACAAATGAGTTTTGTTGTTAGGCCAGAGTTTGTAATATTAACAGCACAGAAACCACTTACTGAGAAAAATGATACCTAATTATTTCTATAAATTGGTTAATAAAAAACACTTTGACAAAAATGTGGTTCAAATCCGACTACTCTGAGAAGAAGGACCGTAACAAACTTAGCTATCACAGTCTTTTTTAAAGTCCAGATGAAGATGCCGAGGGCGCATGATTAGCACGAAATAAAGTCCAGATGAAGATGCCGAGGGCGCATGATTAAAGTCCAGATGAAGATGCCGAGGGCGCATGATTAGCACGAAATAATTTCGTAGCGGCATCCATCAGTGAATGCATACCTACCACTTGAAGTCCGGCCATGTTGCGAAAAGTAAATGGATCGATCATAATAGGTTTAAGGAATTATACATTCGTCATGACGAGTATACTTAATATTTCCGAATAAGTTTACTCAAATCCATACCAATATTAAAAACGTGAAAGTAACTCTGTCTGCTACCTTTAGACGCCTCAACCACGGATGGATCTACAGATCTGGGACCTGGAAAAGGACGTAGGCTACTTTTCATCCTGAATATTTATTTATATTTAACAATGATGAAATATATACGTACACTAAATCGACCTAAATGAGCATGTCACTTCGAATACCTGCACCTTCAATAGATCCTACTATTTTATTAATTCTATAAATGTGAAAGTTTGTAAGTTTGGATGTTTTTTAGTCAATCGTGAAAAAACGGCTGAAAGGAGGCACACAGATTGTTTATAACCTGAATTAACACGTAGGATACCTACTTTTATCCCGGTAGTACCTACAAACGATCCCGTGTTATAATTTCCAGCATCGATGCGGCTAGCGGCTAGTTGGGCTTAGCGGGCCGTGACTGTAGCTATTAAACCTTTGAATCAATGAAAATCGAAAACGGAAAGCTATGTTGCTTCTGACTCACAAACGTATTAGAGCCGTCGGCAGCTGCACTATCAACAATGTTTGGAATACTACCACCGTATGTGTGGCACTGCCTTGTAGTTGTAAGTACAGCTATGGAATAGTCGTATCTAAGTAGCGGTTTTCGATAACCTTAGCATAGGTCCGGCAACCGGCGCTAATCTGCCGCGCCCATTTTTAAATGTAGAACGGCACACGGGGAGGCTTCGACAACATATTGATTATGCATTATAATCATACATTCTATGAATAACAAACTAATTTGCTGCTGCTAATTAAAGTACAAAGAGGATAAGAAAGCGGATGACAACACAATGGAATTGATGCACTGCAATGTTATAAGTACTTATGATTCATTCAATCACAAGGGGCGACTAAGATTTTGCCACGTCACTTAATGTTTAGGTAGGTAGAAACAGATTACTTCATTTGTGCTCAACTTAATCCGAATTTGCCAGTTTTAGAATCAATTACAGCACAAAATAATATGAAAACATGTACCATGAGGTAATCTTATTAAACAGGGAATTTTAACGGTTGGAAATCCAACCGTTAAGGTACAAATAATATACATTGCGGCGCATCGTAAATCCATCCTGGTGCATTTGGGGGAGGCAGAGTTAGCTATTCAAAGGCCTGTAGGCTCGGATAACCTCGCCTTACACAGTCACATAACATCCTTGACGCTGTGTGCAGAAAACAGCTAATGGCACGCATGTGTCGGTCGTGACCGTGTGACGATGTCACAAAGGCATCTTATTAGCGGTATGGTGGTCCTCGGACGATTGCTTTGATCCGTAACGCACAGTCACGGCACGACGAACTATTATTAGTTCTCATAATAATACAGGTTTTAAAAAGACCCATCACGAAACCGTCATCTACGCATTCTGTACATCGTGAGTACAAAAGTACAAGTACAAAGTAAGTAAGTAACGTTGTGCAAAAATAATTGCTTGAAACGACTTTCATTTTTTAACTGACTTCAAAAAGGAGTAGGTTCTCAATACGTCCGTATGTTTTTCTTTTGTGTGTTTGTTGCTCGGTTACTCCGCGAATTATGAATTTATTTTGATGATTCTTTTTTTGTTTGGTAGGTCATGCTTTAGATGTGGTCCCATATAAATTGTGCTAACTTTGCTTGCGGAGTTTTTGAGTTAGCTTCAATATTACGTATTTTTCCCACTTAGCCTATATGGACGATGTTTTAAGTTACTCCGTCACTGTATAGCAGATAGTGGTATTCGAATGTATGTGGGGTAGGTAGGTACCACAGCTAAAAAGTGAACATTAAAAAAAAAAAAAACAACCGACTTCCAAAAAAAACACTAAAATGTGAAAAATTACTATAATTTCGGAAGACGGTGGCAGAAAACGAAAATTGAAAACCAAAGGCACCGACTTCCGAAATTCTCTCCGAAAGAAAAATGAATTCATGCAAGACTAGTACTTTTTTTAGGTTTTTATTGAAGTTTTAAGAAAACTATTTATTTTAATATTTAAAAACTTAGAGTGCTGACTGTACCGTAGGTTTTAACCTACTAACGACTGGGGATATCTAATATTCAAAGGGGCGAGTGGGTACACTTAGGTAATTAGGGGCAAGCTCCAAGGGGCGAGCGGAACCTACACCGTTACAACTATTTGAAATCCTATTAATTAATACTATCGTAAATTCATGCAAGCCTAATACGTTTTTTAGATTACAGCTCGGAAACTCTGCACAATGTGTTGTGAACAGAATACCGTCAAGCATGCACGTACCATAGGGATAACAAAAAAATCATGAGTGTTAAATTCATATATCTCATCAAAATCAACCTGCAGAATTTTGATTCTGCAGGTCGATTTTGATGAAATAAAGGCTAAATGTTACTCACAATAAAGCTTCTTATCCTTCAGTAATTAAATTTTAAATCCAATAGGTGGCTTTTCCGTGATGCGCTCACAAACGAATATACTAACCAACAAAAAGACAAAAAATTCAAAAAAATATTTTTTTACTTTATATTACTTATTTTTCGCGGCTTCCAGTATTTTTTTGCAAAAATCTTTAATGTACAGACACGGAGCGTTTACGATTTAATATACAGGGTGTAAGGGTGAACACCGTTGTCACTCAAACCAAGGGTAGTTGACTTAAATATAAAAATAAATGACCGAGTAACAACAAAAAAAAAAACGTTATTTTTATTAAAAGATTTTAAAAAAAATCTATCCGACACCGTGCTCGCAAGCGAAACAGCTGACTGACTGAGGGAGGGGTCGCGCTCGCGGCCGTTCAGGTCACGTCCCGCGACCCCCTCCCGTGTTGAGACGCAAGTTCATTGCCTTAGCGCATAGGTGAAAGGGTGAAATACTATTTTACGTTCTATAAATGACACCAAACCACTGGTTTCAAGGATAACGGTGTTTACCGTAACACCCTGTATGTATAGATAGATGATAATGTGAAAAATTTACTTTTAATTAGTAGTTTCTTTAAAGGTAAAAAAATCAGTGACTCACAGATATATCGTGGTTTATTCCCAACCAAGTTCAATGTTATTGCTTTTGGTCCCTGGTCACAGATGACGTCATTACCCGTAGGTACGTGTAACGCTGTAACTAGCCGCTTACGGTTAACGTTGTTAACGTGCCGTCTGTCTCGCTGAGCGGAAACATAGACACGCTCCTTATTGTTTGTTTTCGCAGATTTGCCGCAGATCTAACTATGGTACATACCTCATGTGCCTGCCTTTCCCAACTATCTTGTTGCGGCTCCCAAGCTAACCGCATACAGCTGACAGACAGTATTTTATACTGCCTATCTGACCTCCACAACGCGCCGGGACTAGCGGTTTAACGGGCTTTGCGAGGCACGGATCGAACTATGATCATTCTATCTATTTAATTTGTGACGTCGACTACTAAATTATTGAAGCCACTTAGCTCTGGGATGTTTCAGCTTTCAGTGTATTCTATCGTGCCAAAAACAAAATCTCCTTGACAATTTGATAGGTATTTTCAGATCAGTCATATATCACTACAGTATACAGTATCTCGCTGTAAGTGAAACAGTAGTGAGTGGGTAATAGGCAAAGGTACACAGATACAATTCATTATGAAACGAGGCCTAAATGCGGCGCACAAACACTCTTCTATGTGCAACTCAATGCGGACACATTCGATTGTATAATCCAAGTGTTATTACGTGAGACTAGGTTTACTAGGTTAGTCAACAGATTTAAGCTGAATGATACAACAGGTTTAAATTCTGAAAGAGCACAGGAATGCTATTTGGATGTACCTACCTATATTATATTGTGCCGTCCTTGTATTATTGGTTGGTTTTTAATTATAACAAAACTTTCGACTGGTTTGTCAATATTATGCCGATTATAGCACGATTCACGATTAAAGTAACTTATGACGAGAAATCAATTTGTCTTAATCGCGCTCCCCGCGGCTTGTATGTCTAGGCAAGGGGGTGCAGTGTCGCACAGCGATTCGATTAGGACATGCTAGCTGGACAAAAGTCACTGTTGAATTTCGTGAAATGTATTATTACCTGAGACCCTAGCCAGACACCCATTTGTCCCAATTCCGAGAATTATTTTGGGCTAATGTCAACTGAGAAGGTAATGAAGGAAGTAAAAAGAGAAAGGGTTAAAAAATTACTTGTTTAGTTCATTTTTGCGCTTACCGAAGTAGCACTATATGTCAGCGAGTAAGTTTAATAAAAAATATTATTGGTGGATCTTCGAGTTAAAGGTATGTTTTTTAAATTATAATTAGTAAATGTATATACTTTAACCGCAGTTTTTTTTTAATACGTTGAGTTTAAATAATTTTGTTAGTTTTTGACGATTTTCTGTTTCATTGGACTAGAAAGTACGTTTACCCTCTTGAACCCGGGCTAGAAATTATATATATCATAGCCATAACTATTAGCTTTTAAATTGTAGTCATTTTAGCCTGCGCACTTGAGTACAACTTTGTTTTTTTGTCTGTTTTTCAGATTACGAATTCTCAGTCGCAAAAATTCAGTTATTTGATGTATGGCAGAAACATCCCAAAGAGAACCGTAATAGTGGACTGTATGATTTTCTATCGATGAAAAATGATTTTAAAAATATCACAGCAGCATCTGCGAGGGAAGTCAAAATGCCAATTGGAAAATCGGCGTCCAAGTTGACAGAAAAATGGGAAAGGTCTGGGAAACACCGCGATCGCTTCCTGACTAAGAACTTTGAGTGGTTGGCTGGGTATTTTACGTGCAAAGTATTCGGCATTCCACCAGTCAGCACCATTATCATCAAGAAAGGCTTCGATTCCTGGGCGTCCATAAGTATATTTCACTGAAGTTAGTGAAAAAACGAAAAGGAGGCGCATGGGCGACCTTCTTCAATCACGAGACGTGAACCAATTGGTAGTGGCAGCAGAAATATCGGCACGATTGTCCGGACATCAGAACTTGGCTTCAGTGATTAAAGAAGCGAGTCACATTCCTGAAGTGCCAAGTAATGAAAGAAATGTGGGTGTTCACGAAGAACCAAGATGTTTGTCAAAAGACGAGGCTTTGGCATATTACGTAGACGCCAAATCTACAAGCCAATTCCTATAAACAAACAAGAAAGTGGAGCATCAAAGCAAGACATCAGGTATTTCCATCATTGTATAGTGTTAGGCAGGCAAAAATTTAGTGTTACCCTCCCGAGGAACAGATTTTTGTAAACGAAACGCGTGCAGAAATTGGACTTCAGGCGGTTTTAAATAAAACGGCTGATTGTCCAATTTCTACACAGTATGAAGATTTTAATCTTTAGTTCCTGTCTCATCATTCTCCCTTATAAGCAAGTGCGGGTGCGAGGGAAGTTCCCGACATAGCACTTAATGATGTCCCATTATGTGCCTTTGTGTAATTAGTAGAGGTTACTAGTAGTTGAGTATTTTATGACTGTTGTTAATAATTTTAGGATTGTTATTTTTCCACCTGTCTCATTAAACGAAATATTAAGTGCCATATGTTGTTTTTTTTTGGTACGCGTGACCTTGCCTTCTTTTATTTGGGTGTTTTGTGCTGAAAATGCATTAAAACATCGTATGAAAGCCGTACGAATCAAAATACCCCAATAAACAATTTTGTCCAGCTAGCATGTTCCAATCGAATCGCTGTGTGTCGGGGGAGGCGAGGGTTAACCCTATTAATGTGATCAGGTTTATATCCGAACTTAATTACGTCAAATTATAGAAATGTATAGTAATGTAGTGGGTTTATATAATTTCACACACCGATGTGTTGATATGCTGTGTTGTCAATTTGACAGTTGGCGGTATATTTGTAGTCAGTACGTTTTGCCATTTCACAATGGATACACTTACTTCAGAACAACGCTTGCAAATTGTGCAACGGCAAATTTTTCAGACATAAGAATGGATGGATAGTATTGTGTGTTACACAATTAACGTGCAGACCAGCCTTACGTAATCCATTATTCGAGATGGATCTTGTTTGACGGTCCGTAGCGTACGTAGCTCCCACTACGAGTGCTACGACCTTGGGTCTTCCCGACTGCAGTCGTAGCACTCGTAGTTAGGCCCCGTTCCCACTATATCGTCGTAACGTCAGATTATCGTGTTGTTTAAAGCGTCGTGGCTTGTGTATTTAAATGGAGGTGTTCACATTATAGGACCTGTCAAAATGAAACGATAAATTAATCGTCACGACATAGTGTGAATGTGTGCTACGAAGCACCCTACCGATCTGGTAAATTACGTTATCCACGCGCAACAAACACCACGCTGAGCATTCCTTTATTAGTTATTTCTTAGTTTGCACATTCCTCTAGTCTAGTCACGTGTTAAAAGAAACATTGGCCGTATTTTAATGTAGTTCACGAATTTCGGGACGAAACAACAAAAAAAAAGAGTTATTCAATAGGTACACACGGCTACACATCAAGCTATACATTTCCAGTTTATGCTGATCTCGCATGGTATACGATTTCCGTACAATGTGAGGTCTGAAAATGTATAGCTTGATGTGTAGCCGTGTGTACAATCGAATAAACCGAGTGAGTAAATTAATCGAACGAATGCTGCAAGCCCTAGTGGCGAGTGAAAAATTGCGTAACAGATGTATAGTAATGGTTTTAACATTGTTTTCTTTTTGGCTGCTGACTAGGAAAATGGTTTTACTTTTTTTTACGAGTTTGTAGTTTTACTTGTTTAATTTGAAAGAAAGAAAGAAAATACGTATATTTGCGGCAAACATGACGCAAAGAAAGAACACAAAAACAACAAGTTGGGGGAAAATATGCGTCGCATATTCGGTCATCGTTCAGCATAATGTTGCGACCCTCTGCTAGACGGCGGCATTAAAAATCCGGAGTCGCACGTGTTAGGGCACAAATCGAACAGATTACGTGTGACTCCGGATTTTTTATTTGTCTGTCTGTTATGTCGTGGATAATTTTTTTTAGTTGTCAGTAAAATCCGTAAAAATAGCTTAAAATACTGAATCAATACAATTTTCAGGTGCAGCCAAAATAACAGCGACCACCATTTGAAAAATTCTAACGTTCACTGACTTTTCACAACTGTCTTCCCATAACCAAAGGTAAATGTTGCCACGCGTAAAAAATCGTAGGTACCTAATGGCCGATTCCTTTAATTTACGGACAGTTATTGGTTACACACTCTTGTATCTTTTACAGTAATGAAGCAAAGACCTCATAGCTTTGCATAATAAACCCTCCCGTATGGAAGGAGCTATCACAGGCAAAATTAGCTTACGAATTTATTTATATGCCCAGTTTGGCGATAAAAATTCTACCATTGGTGAGCAAAACGATTTGTTTTCGTTTATAGGAACCGAGCATTAGACGAAATTCTGTGGCTAAAATAGTTTACTAATGAAATTCAAATAATCTGTTTAGGCAAAGTAAGGTAGGCGAAATTAAAGCACTGTACGGTGTTTAATAAAGTAAACTTCATAGTACCTATTGCTCAAGTTTCAAATTAAGTTGTGATTGCTGCGACCATGACAATGCTTTGTGGAGCGGGGCTTGCAAAGTTGAGTGAAAGGTCGGGAAAGCTTGCTCAACCAACTTGAGGACTAGTCGCTCTTAGCTTGGTTTCTTTCTCAGAGGTGCAGCAGGGGGCGGGGCGCGCGGTGGGCGGCGACCCGCCTCGCCCACTCGCCCCACTCCCATTAGTTAAAGCGAACGTAAATGAAATAATCGAATTCATTTAGAATTTTCGGATGAAGTTTACCTACATTAACATAACACTCGCAAGGGACAAGGTCATGCCGCTGAATAGTAATCTCAATCAGATGCATAATGAGATCAGCCCCATTAATCAACAATCAACTCAGCTTATCGCAGTCCACTGCTGGACATAGGCCTCTCTGAGGCTGCGCTACAACACCCTGTCCTCCGCCTTCTGAATCCAGTCTAACCCAGACACGCTACGCTTGCCGATACGCGGTCTTCACTCTAGGACTAAGCTTACTCTGAGTCTGCAAGCTATGTCGGGCACTCCGGGTCTTTTCAGGATAATTTCATTTCTAATTTTATCGTTCAAAGAAACCCCGAGCCCAGTACACAGCGCGTCGAGCGACCCTGAATGTGTCGACCAACCCGACTGTATCCGGCTTTTTTGTTTATAGGAACCGAATATACCTCGCACCGCACCTTTGAAGTACTCCGTACTCTTCCCATGGTCCGTCCGCAATAACGCGCACCGTGGGAGGCGCCTTCTAGTTATGTTACCAGTGACGTGCCCTACCGTACTGTATATGATACGACTGTAGCTGTAGATCAGATGACGAATCACTTGACAATGGTAAGTATTTACAATTGCTAGAGTCCGACCGAAAACGAAATTCGGCCTGATTTGCTTTTTCGACCGAAAACCGAAAACGAAAATAACAATTTTTGTTTAGAGGTTTTTCTTTGGTAGAATTAAAATAAATACAGTGTCATACTTTTAATCATAATATTTAACCGTTTTAACTTTATTCACAGGAAACTTTATACCATTCCCAAAGGCATAACTTATATTAATTATCGAACAATCTAATATTAAATGCAAGGAAAAGCATGTTTTTCTGCATTTTATCAGTTATTGTTCTTTTAGTAGTTGTAACTCTGCTTTCTCGCCGAATAAATGAATTTAAAGTATTGATTTGCATATCTTATTTGCATATCTTATTTCGGCCGAAAATTACCGAAAACTGAAAATGAAAACAAAATTCGGTCGGACGCTACAAATTGCTCCAATATTTCTACGAACAACATAATTGAGTCCAAGAGGCTTTTAAGCCAATTTAAGTTTTCATCAGAACTGAAAAATAATTGATTGGTAGTTTATTTTAAAATAATGTATCCTTCCCCAGGATGCCATCTATCTCCTTGCCAGTTTAGGCGTGAAAAGGTAACATACAAACAGACAGATTTACTTTGAATTTATACCTAATATGGATTTCGAAATGGAAAAGAAAAAACATGATATAAGGTCAAGTGACCTTCGTGAGATGACTCAATACTGAATAATATATTTATTGCATTCTACAATGTGGTAGGTTTACAAATACATGATCGTTGTGGACCCTGTCGGGCACAGCGAAGTAGGAGGGGAATATGGCTTTAGTCTGACACTTTCACCTAATATCGCTAAGCATGACTCACTGAAAATATGCTCATATTATGAGCAGCTACATATTGTAAGAAGTAGGTATTATTAATATCACTGTAGCGACAATCCCGTCCGCTACGAAACATCTGCTTTTTTCGGCCAGTCTCGTAGCATCATTCCGCGTCGCGTTGCTACGCGCGTAGGCAACGCTACGAGACGAGAAGCAAACTGCTTTGTTAATGTTCGTTTCCAGTTAATATTTATCAGAAACTTTTATCAGCATGTATTTAGCACTCTATAATTGTTGTTATTTTTATTACCCGACTGCCAAGGAAGGGTTATGTTTTTCGCGCGTATCTTGTATGTTTGTTTGTAAATTTATTTATTTCTTCTTCCAAACGGCTTGATGGATTTGACAGTTGAGGTTTCGTTATATTCGTCTTAAAAACCCAAGTGACCTTAGATAGGTGTATGAAAAACAAAATTGCGGATGTTTGTCGCGAAATAGTAACACGTTACTAAAAAAAAAAATTACCACACCTATCGAGTGGGGGTAACAAAATAAAAGAAATTAAAACGGGGTTACAAAAATACATTTAAGTTATATGTTTAGCTTATAGCGTAGCTTATTCACCGTCTATACATTTTTGGGCTAAATGTGAGGGTGCCAAACAAAAAACAGGCTATATTCCGAAAGTGTACGTTTTTCTCTTAATTTTTTTATTACTACAAGCTATTACTTTAATTAGATTATTAACTATTTTAACTAACACATACTGAAATGGTCCTACAGATTTGGTCCCATAGTAAAAAGTGAAGAGAATAACATGTTCTAACGGAATATATCGTTTTTGTTTGGCCGGCACTTTCATAATTTAGCCCAAAATGAATGATCTCCTTTAATTAGGAATAGTACATTGGTTTAAAATGTCTTTGATAGCATTATAATGGGCCATTTGTGTCGGACCTCTTTAATCGCCTGCGCAGCCTTGCACAAGCTAATTTACAATAAACTAAAAAGTTGATAATAAATGATATACTTAAATTGTAAAAACGATAAAACCCGACTGCAAATCGCAATTCTATTGTGTCTCGTTAATGACAGTTGAAGGTATACCTGAAAAGAGGTCGGGTTTTATAGTTTTTTTTTATTACTTCTTTTTTGATACATAATGCTTCTTTTTTGATACATAATGTATCACCGATCATAAATCATAACATTGTTATAGGCGTTGGCGTAGGTATTGGCGAAGTTGGACAATCGGGAGAGTAATATTTCTTTGTTTAGATTATTTCAGGTAAATACAGACATAAAACCCCTCAAGAGATGGCATATACTTGAACTCGGTCAGAGATTCTGAACCGGGGATACAAGTGGGATGATTCTTACTGGAGCATCACCTAATGATGTAGGCAAGACCAACCATCTGATCATGGTTGTAAAAATAGACACAATAATACTGATACCAAAATAACATAATATCCTTACTACAACCAGTTATCAAATACACAAAACTTACACGTGTCGTTCGTATTGTTTTTTGGTACCTCATGAGTTTTATAAAATCTTAACTGACGGAGTTAAGATTTTATAAAACTCATGAGGTACCAAAAAACAATACGAATTTGGTTGTTTTTGCCGTACGTCCATTAACTTAGAGGTAAGTGCTACCTTCGACACACGCAGCAAGCAGACGGATGGTCGTCATCATATGATGGCTAGGTACCCAGTATTACATAAGTGATGGATAAAACAACAGCAATTTTGCGTGAACTTGAAAATAACTTGTTTGTTTATTTTAAGACGTGTTGTTGGAAGCCGTAATTATCTTATTATGTTGACCTTCTTGATGTTGTAGCCCTTATTTTCATTTTTTTTTTTTTTTTTCGCATTCCATAATGTAGATAAGGTATTAGCTGAGCGCCCGCTTTAGGTTAGATCGTATACAAGCACGACACATGATTTTGTCTAAATATAATACCTGTATTCACGAATAAAGATTGATTGATTGATAAATTATTTTAATTTTTTACTCTAAAGTAATGATGACCTATTTCAAATACATTTTTTTTTGAGAGTGTGATTCAGAACACAGATAACGCGTTGAACTAGAATTTTTGACATTGTGCTCGTTTGACATTCTGAGCTTTTGACTATGTGCGCCTTTGACTTTCTACGCTTTTGACATTCTGCTCTTTTGAAAATTTGCAACCCTCTTGTCATTTCGCGCTTTTGACCTTATGCTTCCCTCCCCAATGAAAATTATGATGTTGTTATAAACTATGCAAATACGGCGAGATACGACACATAGGTACGACCATATTATTATTATTATAAATGAGATACAACACATAGGTACTACCATATTATTATTATTATAAATGAGATACAACACATAGGTACTACCATATTATTATTATAAATGCGAGTAACTCTGTCTGTCTTAACAGACAATGCGCGAAATGGTAATAACCCATTTGACGCCTAGCGGATCGTGGCAGGTCCAGGGACCACCAGGACGAGGACATACACTATAATACTTTTCATCCTGGATTAGGGAAACATAAAATACATGCAGCCGAGGTCACGGGCAACAACTAGTTGCTTATATCGGAATGAATCACTCACTACGCTTGCATGTCGAGTTTTTGTAATACCTACTTAGTTAATCTTTGCTTATTGTTGTTCGATGTCCGTATCATTTTGCATCAACACCCATTCCCTGAAAAATTAATATTGACGTTGATGGTCCTCATTCCTGATTAACGGCACAACGAAACCGTCATACATACACATGTAGCATAGGATAGGTACCTACATGTGTTAGACGGGGCATTTCGTCCTGGGATTTGGGTCAACTGTGAGTGATGCGCAGTATTAGTACAACGGTCGACGACCTAACGAAGTAACTGAGATTGGCAGCTCGCGTGCCCCGATTTAAATCCCTTTAAATCGCTTACAGAAACTTTATAATAAGAGCTATGCAGTCAATGAACAGAGAACCTAATCGTTGCTTAAGCATCAATTTCACAGTTTATGCAAAGGAATCCGAAAACTCAAATACTCACGAAAAGCTCAACTGTTCAAAATAATGCACTATTACCTACCGTTGTGCATTTTTTTTTTTTTGTAATGAAATGTACGTCCTGCCTATAGAGTAGAGGAGCCACAGAAGAACGACCTTCAGCCATCTATTTAATGGATGAAAGGTATTTTAGTTTGTTAGAAAATGTATCGCGAGTAGGTTGGCTAAATTTTTGGCCAGACTCTGTTAATTAAAATACTTTTGATTTTTGGGAACATTTTGAACAAACAACTCAAAATTTGTTTGCTTTTTAAATAAATGAAAAGTATATGAAAATCCTTAGTTAACGTGTTGTGTTTTTTATTTTGGGTAGCTAAATATAACACCAAAAGACAAAAGTTTTTATCAGAAAGTCCGCAAAATGATACTGACCACTTACTTTTTCTGAACTTTGATTTAAAAAAATAAAATAAAACTAGAATTAACCAGAGAAAAACGAGTTCTTTTCTTTTGTTTTATCCGAATTTTCGATTTTTGTCCATGAACCAAGAAAATACCGACCGGCCGCCAGATCGTGTTCGTTTTAGTTGGTCACGAATGACCTAGGTACCATACAAAAAAAGAATCATCAAAATCGATTCGTATATAACGGAGTAAACGCGTAACACAAAAAAAATACCGGCCAAGTGCGAGTCGGACTCGCGTATGATGGGTTCCGTATCATTATCTATAAAAACGGCAAAAAAATCGTTGGTTGTAATGGGAGCCCCCTGAAATATTTATTTTATTCTGTTTTTTAGTATTTGTTGTTATAGCGGCAACAGCAATACATCATCTGTGAAAATTTCAATTGTCTAACTATCACGGTTCATGAAACACAGCCTGGTGACAGACGGACAGACAGCGGAGCCTTAGTAATAGGGTCCCGTTTTACCCTCGGGGTACGGAACCCTAAAGAACATACAGACGAACTGAGAACCTCCTCGTTTATGAAGAAGTCGGTTAAAAATAAAAATCCGTCGATTGTGGTGAAACTGTGCAAAAATAACTCAATAGGTGCCTAACAAAAAAAACTCAAGGTAAATACGTAATTTATGAGTTAGTTTCTACATCTTGAGATTAAATAAATTGATTGGAAATCTGTACACTTGAATCGGCGTATATACGGTGCTTCACTTTTCTGTTTGACGTGAGCCGTCCTAACCTTTTTAACATTTTAACATCTTCAAAAAGGTTTAAAAGGTTTAAGGTTTTGTAAAAGAGGAGGTTCTCAATTCGTCTGTATGATTTTTTTTTTTGTTCCCCGCAAATTATGATTTGATTTTGATGATTCTATTTTTGTTTGGTAGGTCATGCTACAGAGGTGGTCCCATATAAATGATTAACTTTGCTTGAGTAGTTTTTGAGTTAGCTTCAATATTAAGTATTTTTTCGCACTTATGGACGATGTTTTAAGTTACTCCGTCACTGTATTCGAATTTAAACAGTGAAAAATAAAAACATTCTACAAAAAAAAACAACCGTCTTCCAAAAAAAACGTTAAAAAGTGAAAAATAACTTTAATTTCGGAAGTCGGTTTCTTTGTTTTTCAATTTCCGTTTTTCGCCACCGACATCCGAAATTAAAGTTATTTTTCACCACGTGCAGTCTTTTAAAAGTACTAGTCTAACAAATATTAACTACGCGTACCTGTCTATGGCAATCACTAAAAAACTGCACGCAAGCTGAGTATCGTCAGGGACTTGGGGCGACACGCAACTTACAAGGCACATTTGAAGCACGATAGATCGGTGATTTATTTATCTATAGACATTCAGAAACTTTACAGAAACTTTTCAAAAGACATAGCAAGCCCTGGAAAAATCACTTTCAAACCAATTAGTGGTTATTTTAGTATAATGGTAGTGGATATAAAGGGAGAAAAGAAAGCAATTATGGACCGTGATTGAGTTCGCAGGTTCGCACCTAAACTTGTGTTCAAGTTCAAAGCAGTTTATCAGGCTTCTCTCTCCTTCTTACACGTGTATTTCAACATACACGTGGCCCACTTACTAGTTCCGTTAAATAGTTTACACAATTTTACAACATTTTAATATCTTGAAGCCCAAGTATTCAATTAGCTATTCTCATTTTCGAAGCCCCAAAGACGCGTTTATCGTCGGCCTAATGTTCTAACAACGCAATTTTAAAAATGTCGGGGCGACCTATTTGCAAATCGGAATAGAATGGCAGCCTATTATAGTGCAGTTGTCACGAACTGTTTCGTTGGGCGCAAGTCGCAGGCCGCATGGCCGGCCGCGGCCCGCAGCCGCGTACACTACGTCCCTACGGTCATCGCGCTGTGATCAGTTGATCACACAATACTAAACGTCCCAGCGCAATTTGCATAGCCCAAATAAAATAAAGTAGCTTTCAGGCTGCACCACACTGCGAACACCGTAAGAAGTGCAAGTAAGGTAGGGTAAGGGAATGTTGTAACAATACCCAAAATGATCACGTCACATCTTCGGAGCCAATAAGCTCGGAGTTAGCACAATACGTTACAACAATTTTTTCATCTTTTTCAAAAATACATCCTTTTTATTTAGTTGGTAGCTCATCAAAGTTTGCATCTAAAGCAATTGCTACAAACTGATTAGGACATGTCATCCAGAATTCTTGACACATCATGTTAATCAACTATTGGAGTGTATTTCCCATTCCCAACGCATTTCTTCCATGTCAATAATGCCGAGTTAATTTCTCATTATAGATAATAATAGATCGATTTGCTTTTATTTTGTGTGTCCTTTTAACGAACATAATATTGTGACACCCAATCCAGTTTAATTTGAGCCAAATTCATAATGTTTATTTCAAAGTTGTTTGTTTGCTTGTGTTAATGTCAAAGCTGTAATGGTGGGTGAGTGATTCGAATTCTATATCTTCTGGAAAGTTAAATGTAGTGTACGTACAATCGTATACAATACGGGCTATCCACTTTATTATATCGACTAGATCTAGTAACATAATATACTACTTATATGGTAAATAAACAAATAGCTAATGACGCACGCGGAAATACTTAGTGAGTTATACTATAATTATGTGAGATCGTGTAAATAATATAGTGTGCATGCTGCATATGATAGGTACAATACGAATACGTACGTAGAGGCGGCTGTCAGACTCACTTTGATAATAATTATAACGTAAGACAATGTAGTTATTACGATTGTATGTGGTCCAAACCGTTGCAGCAAAAGCGTGAAGGCTGCATACAATTAAAGATCCTACAAGAATTAGCCAGTTATTAGGCATGGTTAATTGAAATATTTAACAAGTACTCAGAGCCTCAGTCTTATTTGTTCAAAATGACAAAAAAACTCTCTGAAATTAATTAGCATCGTTAATGGAATGTCCAATTAAAAGTTTGAATTCTTTCTTGATTAAATGTTAGTAAGATTTCGGTGGATTCTTTATTATATTCAGAGTTTCCTGTATTCGGTGCTTCAATTGATTCGCGATTAATAACGACGAGGTGGCTGTGGGGAGGCTGGCAGGCTGGGGTGGCGGCACCGGTCGCGGCCGTGTCGTGCTACCAACGGCTTTGGAACTTTGGAGTAGGTACTTAGTCGATGAAAGAAAGGTGTAGCGAGCGGGATATCAGTCTTGGTCTTCTGTTAATTAGTTTGATCTCAATCAGATGACCGAAAACTATAGAAACAAATATCTTTGGCTATATATTTCTTCTTTAATTATCCAATTATGTACCTAAGTAACAAAAGTTTGTCCCGCTCTCTCGCGGCGATACATGTGTTTCTTTCCAGCAACAGTTATTGCTACTCAAATTGCATATTCTCAATCAAAATAATGTCTTTAAAAACTGATTTCTGCTCACAAAGACAAAACGATATAAATGACGCACACTGTAAAAGGACCAAGCAAACGGAAATCCGGTTCAGTACGTGGCTCCATCGTAGCAACTATAACCATATTAAGAAACGTCCGCGTGAAGGCTTTGTCTCTAGATCATCAGGCGAGGGGTGGAATTCCCTTTCATCCTGGACCTGGATTAGGCTATGAATAGAGTTGCAACTGCTATTAATCGCCCGAAAATGTCCTTTGCGACAACGCCTCCTTGAAACAGAGTACCTTAGTGGGCCTACACAAGTTAAAGTTCGAATAGGTATGACATTGAATAACTTTATGACTGAAAGAAGTCATTTAAATGATATATTGAGCAGTTTTGGTTATCTCAACCCAACTATTTGCTATGGAACCAAAGCAGTCTGCCGACAAAACACAATAACAAATTCATAATAACAGAAGAAAATGTATTCAGAATAGGTTCAGATAATAACCAAACCGTCTCTAGAATAAACTAGAGAACACTAGAGCCTGTCATTGCCATTCAATAATGGCAAATTTAATATTCAAAGTAAAAAAAAAGCGTATACATACCGCAGAGGTAATAATTCAGTATAGATTATTTAAATGAGATGTTTCAATTTTCATGGAGCTCGAATGCGTTGTTCAATACGCGGCCGGTAGGTCGCCTGAAGTTAGATACCCGCGATACGCACATCCGAACAAGCGTGTTCACGTAGAGATTGTTCACTAGGTACAGCCGCAATTAATCAGTTTTACACAAAAGAAGCAATTTTGATCTACATTCAATCCATACAGCTTACTTTGAAGAAAGCTTTATACAAAATGTGACTGCACATTGTGCGTAGTAGGTTCCTTACATTGTATAGATGGTAATACAGTGCGAGTATTCTCTCGCCCGAGTTCCGACGCGAATAGTATGAACGTTCACCGTTTGAGGGGCGAATCTTTGAATTAACGTTTAGCAACCCTACCAGGGGAAGATTTCATAGCTGTAATGTCAAAGGGGATTGACATATTTTTATAAATAATAATATTACTATTAATAACAACAAGCTTATTGTAGACTTTAGCACATTGGTATAACCTAACCTTATATGTAGACATGTCGCAGCCATCTGGTTTAATATTAAGCTTACCGGTAGAAAATAAAGACATTTCGATGTTTAGCTAAGTCTTACAAACCGTGCGAGTCTAAGACGGCTCGCTAGTATAGGTATGTATACTGAGTTAGAACGCCACGTACCCATGAGCGCATCCCGCAACAAAATAATGGCGCTATTGTTGATCTATTTCACTATGACTCAGAAGGCATGCCGGGGGATTTTTGAACATCATACATCACAACACTATCGAATGCAGTGCGATGCATCTCTGACAATGCTGTGTAGCTTCCCTTATCTCATTTAAATAATGCAGTATTAATTATGGCGGGTTGAGCTGAACTCCTTTAATAAAGATTAGTCCTTGGCAGCTCTGGACACAGAGAGGTGGAAAGAGTCGGGAGGCCTTTGCCCAGCAGTGGGACAAATAAAAAATAATGTCGGTGTTAGGTACAAGGTGCCTCTGTAACAGTGTAAAACTTTGTTTGACTAGGAAAGCGATGACCGGTCACAATCGGCTGCCAAATACAGAGCGTTTTAAACACCTTAATGTCAAATACTGGTGAAAATAACAGATTGCCATGACAGCTGTGTATGACGGAACCGCTCTTCTAGGAAACCGTTGCTCTAGTGCGTGCGAGGATCTTGACAAGGTAAATGAATAAATGCAGCGTGCACTCGCTACTACGTCGCCGATGTCACCCGCGCCGGTGACTGGTGCCGCCACCCCAGCCGCCCACCGTCAATCAATTTGAGCTCTGGAATTATTTTAATTATCGCTCGAGTTATATTAGTGCTTTTAATTCTATAAGTAGGTTGTGACTAAGGAATAACAGCCGTACGGGTCGGTCGATCAGGCTAAGCTACGCTTGACGCGGATGGGTGACCATCTTTACATACCAAGGGCCCTCCGTGCCTCGGAAAGCACGTAAAGCCATTGGTCCTGGCTGTCTTACCAAGGGGTATCGTGTTACCCAGTAACTGGGTTGTGTTGGTCAGATATGCAGTCGCTCCATGTAAAATACTGGTATTCAGCTGCTTTCGGTTGGACTGGAAACCGACCGCAACATAGTTGTGAAAAGGTTAGGCACTAGGCAGATGATAATGAGGTTTGTACACTATTACACGTCAAACATAAATTATGTTTTTGAAAACTAGAGGAGTTCGGTGTTTCCTATCCGACTGCTGTAAACACAACTATAAACAGGATCAACCGGACTTTATGCCGTTCTTCTGCTCAGCGTGTCGATGGCAATCTAAATAGACTCGGCCCAGAATTCGGCCACGTGTTTGGCGCCATCACTAGCGACCATCATGCTATTTATATAACATTATTATCAGCAAAATAAAAATATCTTATTTATAAAACACAAACCGGCAATGTTTTACAAAAATGTAATAAGCTTATAAATCATATCCAGTAACCATCGGTAACATAGATAGGTATTTAATACCAATAAGGATGTTTGACGAAATCATTAACTTTCCTCTAGGTTTTTATTACTTGTATGTATTTTGTTCAGTCGTCAACAAGTTGTTCGTATAGTTCTCTGATACCTATTTCAGTTTAGGTCTTTATGAGCCTGTGCCGTGATGTTCAATGTAATTCACCAACTACTTCTCTTTCAATCTAAGTTTTACTTTAATTTTTGCCTCATTCAAAAAATATTCTTGATGACTGTGAGGAAGTACCTACTGCAAAGCAAGATGCTTCACTGTCACGTCAAACACGATGGACCCTTTCTCTTGTGAGTTTTTCTCTTTTATTTAGATCTAGATCAAGGAGAGATTCACGGACAAAAATCGCAGTCATTTTAAAAATGCTTTGTTAAGCCGGCTTGAGTTCCAAGTGTTCCGACGATGAAAACTCAAAGCATATTCTTAATTTAATTAAACCATGAAAGTACAGGCTCTTTTGAACTGTCAAAGAGTCGGTCAGTCAGTTTGAAGGTTGCCCATTCCAAAATGTAGATCTCTATGGAGACGAACGGGCAAGAAATTACAAGGAAATTCTTTTAAATCAGTTATGAAAAATCCTGGGTACATGATACATGATACTTTTTCCTTCTGTTGAGAACAATGTAAAAAAACATATTTCAAAATACATCATTATAAGATTAAAGAAAGCCCAGAGATCATATAGAGATGACCAGTCTCAACGGCAAGCGTTTATAATTATCTCTTAGCGATTGACGTGTGGCGGTAAGTAACCGGTGCCGTAGAGTACTTAGGTAACGTAGGTACCTAGGAGGTACCTATCGTGAAGCCCTGCGCGTCACCGCGCATAGTAATTACTACTAATACGACACAGTAATGACGACCTAATTATGGAAATACATTTTTCCTTATTTTCAAATCATTCTTGGAATTCTCCAGAATAGTCTGAAAGGTAGGTTATATTTATATTTATTTATATAAATATACTTTATTGTACAACCACAAAAATAAATAACAAGAAAAATAAAAAACATACAGACGAATTGAGAACCTCCTACTCTTTGAAGAAGTCGGTAAAAAAAAAAGACAAATTACAAAATATACAATAGGCGGCCTTTTCGCTTTCCGCGATCTCTTCCAGGCAACCTTGGAATGATTGTGTGTATCCAACAGTGATTCACCTGGACATAAAGTGGAGCTGTCGTAGGTGCAAATATTAAGTATACATTATATACTAAATTAAATACACATATACATACATATCCTTAATAATAGATACATACATACGAAATAAGTATAAAAATAATACACCACGATGGTTACACAGTTACGAAAACAAGATCACAACGACAAGTAATGTTCCTTCACGAGTCTTTTAAACACAAGTAACGACAGCGCGCGTTTTATTTGAACAGGCAATGCGTTCCACAAACGAGCGGTTTGGACGGCAAAGGATATGCCTATACTACAGGAGAAGTGAGATATTTGCACTTTAACTAAGTATTACATATATTGATATTTGCACTTTTATTAGTACTAGTACATCGCACTCGTCTCCACAGAGTAGGCAACTCGTTCATGGGTCAATGTATACGCTTTTATAACAAACTTCCCATTGACATTCAAAACTTACCCATTAAACGATTTAAAAGCTGCATTAAAACCAAACTTTGTAGAAAAGGGTACTATAAAATTTCAGATTATTTAGAAGACAACAAAGCATGGGATTGAGCTGCTCGCTCTGCTAAGCATTGTAACATTTTGAATAATATGGAAAATCATCAAAGTATATCAACCAGTTTTATTTACAAATTGACATTATTGAATATTCTATACAAAATGACATGATTACTTTGTAAAGTATTTTATTATTGTGAATGTGAGGACTATGTGAATTTTTAAATTTTTTTTTTTCGTTCGCAGTTAATTTTATCAATGGTCTGGTAATTTGAGAATTTTATGCGGCCTACCCAAATGTCCTTTCTTTGGTATTGTTCGTCGAGTCGCTGAGCTCCTTAAGTTCTGAGTTGAGCTCCGCCATTACTGACAAATGCTTGCACTGACTGGACAGGTCCACTCAAATCTGTGTGGTTCTTTCATCAAAAGACCATTTCAGACTCGAATTTACATGGTCCTCATATGGCTTGACCAAGATTATGTCTGGACTTTAAAAGAGACTGTGACCTCTGAGTTTGTTTCGGCCTTTCTTCTCAGAGTAGTCAGATAGGAAACGCCGACCTCATCTAGCTTATTTTTAATATTTTTTTAATAATATGACGTGTAAAAGTGATTCCAATATCCTATTTACAGAATAAACAATTTCATTTCATTTCATTTCATATTCCAAAAATCCTATATTTATTGCAACTATTTTAATTTTTATGAACACAACCTTAGCTCGTTACGTACCTAGTTAATAACTGGTTAAGTGACGATGATGCAGTGTGACGCGGGGTGTGCCGTGTGCGATGCGTACGTAACATTAATCAGAGCCAATCTATCTATCTACCTTTGAGCGACCGGCCACCAGCTGAAGGGTTTCATCGTGTGTCCAACACTTCAGGTGCCATACCTCATAGATTATCACGGCCTTGGAAAGTATTAAAATGCCGGGAATCCCGCACGCTAATATATCAGGTGAATTGCAAACAGCGCATTCACAAATTTATGTACTTGCGTACGATTACTCATTTTCTTATTTTCCGGATCGTGATTAAACCGAAACAAATTGAGTTTATCTTAGACATCACTGACATCGGTAAAGGACTTACAGTTAATTTAGGTCTGCAATCACCAACCCGTCTTGAGCAAGCGTGGTGATCAATGCTCGTGGTGATCAATGCTCGTGCCTTCTCTGAATGAGAAGAGGCCTTTGCCCTTTATTGGAACAATAATAGGCTTTTTTTAGGGTTCCGTAGTGAACATGGAAACCTTAAGTTTCGCCATGTCCGTCCGTGGGAGATAATTTGCAGAACATAAAAATCCATACTTATTATTATGAATGGTCGGTTACTGGAAATTGTGTTATCGGTTTAGATAAGATTATATAGAAAACTTACAAGAAGTAGCCACGAAAAAAAACGTCTGTCTAGCTGAAAAGTCGGAATGTGGTTAAGGTGATTGTTAAAATAAATTGATTATCACTAAAAACGTGCAAAAAGCACTGCCGTATTTTGATAACTTTAAGAATTTAAATAAAATCAACAAAGAACTGAACCCACTGTTTTTTTTCTATTTATATATATAATATTACTTCTGTTTTGCGTACAAAGTTCGGTACCTAATTAATTTTCTGAATTTTTACCGTCACAAAAATATAACATTGACTTGACGGTATAAATACAGATTGGGAATTGATCAGTTTGTTCGGGTGCTCTGGCCTAACATGGACATTAACTATAACAATAAATGACTTGCGTTTTGAATATTTATTACTTAAAAAAAATTAAATATAATAATACGGTTGCAGCAAGTTGCAAAAATATGCTATTTCTGGCATTCGTAATATTGTGATCTTGTCACAAAAAACTTATTTTATGAGCATTTATTTTACAAAATAAATAGTAAAAACAATTATTTCTTTGTAAAGGAGTGTCTGGGGCTCTTGAAAAAAAAAACCGGTAGGGTTCCTGTTGACTCATCATACATGTGCTGTTACCGGAGCAGTTTAAGGTTAGAAACCTCCTCTTTTTTGAAGAAGTCGGTTAAAAATACGACTTACAACTTGAGGAGCAGTCCATTGTCGAATCACTGTTTGTATTTCAACAAACTCTAGATTGCGTCTTCTTCGATGCATAACATCGATGCCACAGTTGACCCATCGCATATACCTATCCTTCTTCCCCATTCCCAATCGAGAGAAAAAGACGATGCCTAGGAGGCCTAGGAGCGTCCAAGTTCGCGCCAAGGTTGTAGTAAAGCCGGTTCGATGTCCAAAATGGCGCCAGGGTCAATGTTAGAAGCAGATTGGGTGTCCATGAATGAGGCTGGGTCTTCGTAAGGAGCCGTGTGGAAGTCCATTATTATCCACAGAAACAAACGTTTAAAAAGAAATAACCGAGACAATATTCACAACTGAAATAAACCGTATTCACAAAGCAAGTTTTTTCTCATCGTTGACAACCGTAGACAGAGCTCTGTCTACGTTGACAACAGATAATGCATACGGTGTTGCCTAGTAATAAAAAATAAGTAATTATTCTTTTTAAGAATCGATTTATGGATTCGATAAACGAAACAATAATTAGATACAAAATGATTCAATGTGTTTTGTTTGTTTGAATGTAATAAAGTTAAAAATCTGTACCAAACATTGAGCTATTATATATACAACGCATAGAGCGACCACCACGAACACATCACGCTTATAAGTAATGGACTGCTTCGGTCTTTCTTTTTACTTCTTAACTTCGGTTTTTACGTTCAGTGCGACCTACACACGGCGCCCGGTTTGGCGCTAAGATATTATTCACACTTTACGTAGTAATAATAACTTCATGGTACCATATAACTTGAAGAGTAAACGATCTCAAGAAAAAAAACTTTTATAAATAACTATTTCTTATACCTAAGAAAGAAAAACATAAAGTTCATTATCTGCGGTCTGGTAACCCAGAATCGAGCCTGCGACAAAAAAATGGCGGTGCTTTGGGCTCAAAATCAAAACGAATACTTATTATTACTACTATTTTTAAATAAAACTTTCCTGCAACGAGGTTCGCAACAATATTTATTGTAGAATTAATTATATTTATTTGTTAAAACACTTTTTACTGAGCAGCTTGTCCACGTCAGGCCGAAACTGAGCTATTCCCTTTCCTAATATTCGCAAAACAGAAGTAATTATAAATGGACAACAGAAAAAACCGGCCTAGTGCGATTCGCACTCGCACACGCAGGATGCCGTACCACCCTACAATTTTTATCAAATAAATGAAAATACGTACTAAACAAAGAATATTTTTCATCTTAAATCGCAAAGATAAAGGAGGATGGGCAAAAATGTATGGAAGCTGGTAGGTACCCGAAAACCAATTGCAACCAATAAAAATAATAATATATACAGTTTCAAAGGTATGATCTAACTATGTAGAACAATAGTCGCTAAAGGGTACAGTCTCATTTCGCTGTCCGTTCAGAGATATAAAACCTTTAACATTAACATTTTTCTGTAAAAAATTAAAGTTGTTGAAAAGTGGTTGTAACTGTTGTAAGTGTTTCTTGACGATCGCGGTATCTCGGAAATGCAGTTGCATGACTGAGAAAAAGACAAAATAGTGTGACTATGCTAACCTACTAAACAAAGTACCTATAGTTTTGTAGTGCGTGTTTATTTAATTTAACTTTAAAGAATTGGTTTTAAGTTTTGTTATGTGTGTACCTTATTATTGTTAAAACTAAAAATGTATCTTAATTCAAAAATTCTATTAGAATGTAGGTACTTTATGTATATTCTGTATTTCTTATTAAAATAAGCAACTATTAAGTATTAATGTGAAATTAATTTGCATGCCCCACCACCAGCTTTTACAACTATATTTTCTGCAAATATGTAAATGATTTTTATTCTTATATTTGAATAAATTAATCCAATTTAAGTTAAAGTACATTTTTTTTAAATATAATTCGAAACCTTTTGTTCAATAAGTACATATACAACTTGTCCCAGAATTAACGCACACGCATACCTCCAAACACCACAATTATAATATTATGTTATAATCATAATTTAATAATACATACACTGAATGTTTACTAAAACATTGTTTATTTATTAACTAAGTTATACTGGTGTGGGAGAAAATAATTGTGGTCACGTTACCTACAAGTCTACGGACGCAAACAGTCGCGCACGTTTAGTGCAGCAGATGTGTGACTGCAAGTTACGTGGTTTTAATTATTATTGGGATAAATTTTATATTACAAATGACAGAAATCAATTCTGAACAAACTACTTTTATAATATGCATTAATTCAGTTACACATTGTATATTGCATTATCTTTATCTATCAATAACCAATATGGATAAAATCAAATACGTTAAAAAAAAACAGAAAATAATTAGGCTATCCGAAATAGGAATTGCTTGTATTGGGCATCGGACACATAAATTCAAAAGCTTAACCCCAAATTAATTCAAGTGCACATTCACATACAGTACATAGAAAGACAGCCTCCTACATTATGTACAGCTCACCCACTCCTGCACTATTGAATAGGTATATTATAACAGTAGAAATGATTAATTTGTTAAAGCTCATACTAGTATTTACCTACTGTGATGTAATAATATCAATTAAGATATTACGCATTAGCCAGGTTAATAATGTTTTCTTTGAATGTATGCACTAAAACAAATGAAATTATAACTTATTTTGATTCCATAAAAAAATAAATAAAAGTTTGAAAACTTTGTTGAAAACTTGGGATCATTCGAAGAGAAATTGCTTATTTTTTTAACTCCCCATAACAGCAAGAAACTATGTAACTTCTAAACACACTATACAATATGGAAATGTAACTATGTATATTCTACTTATAAGTAGTGACAGTTTTCTGCGTAATTCCGTAGGACCTCGTGTAGGCGCGGGGAGACGTGTAAGGGTGAGTACTCACTGGTGCAGCTCATAATGGTGGTAGTGCTGCGCAGGCGGCTGCAGCTCGTGCAGCGGCAGGTAGAACTCGTGCACTCGCGCGAACTCGCGCGCCATGCCGCGGTGACGCGACACACGCGACCGCACCGCGACGACGTCTCACACGACTGGCGACACTAACACCACACTACACGCGAACAGCACGCATCTATCAACACCAGCGGAGCCAGAGGCTGTGTGAATACTCTGCGACGCGGCGATCAACAACTACCCTTAGCGTATACATTTTGGCTCCCACGCACACAACTATCACTGTATACAACTACACATAAGAACCGCGTTTTATACTAGGGAAATCAATCAGGCCCAGATTTGATTGAGGAAATAACCTGCCGAGAAATGAGTACATTAAAAGTAATGACCGAACAAAACCACACCAGCACCAATAAAAATCGCACTTGAAAACTTTTATGAAGATTCTGTAGAAACAAACTTGCGCCGCCCACTTTTAAGCTTAGCGTTACGCCCCTCCCCGCCCTAATACTTCAGAATGTATACAAAATAATTAAAAAAGTATCTCTATTATTTAGGTCGGAATCATCAATACCCTGCCGACCACTACTTTACAATACCTAATCAATTGATGATGCTTTAGATCGGACGCTCAATCGGTCGCCTGTGACCTCCGCGACGGGAGCGACCGGGTCGCGTCTGTACACCGATGTAGTCGATGGAAAACAATAGTCCGCGGCGTGCTGTACTGAAGTGCGATGTACTGTGTCGTGTGCGCGGGTCGCGCCCGGCCTTCAGCTGCAGGGTTGCGCTGATCCAATTACATCAGTCCAGCCGCGCTTCTTACTCACAGCTACGACACTCGCTATAAACGCCTCTCTAATTTATTAAGTATCACTATTTGCTTCACCACAAATAATAAAATATTCATAATATTCAGAATATAAATTGACTTCTACTAATTGGTACTAAATATTATGTCGTTTTCAAATGAAACGAGTACTGTACTGATGCATAATATGCATACCTACGTAAGAATTATAATCAAAGATGGAGAGGAAGCGCAAATATCCTCTGGCACTAACTTACACGCACAAAACACATTAATCAACTCAATTGTTTCTAAAAATTACATTCAATTGAGTCGTTGTTAGAATGAGAGGCGCGCGCGATTCCACTTCCTACAAACTGGCGGTCAATATGCTGCACTCGGGCGCAATCACGAACGGCTAAAAGTGCATCGCGATGACGCAGCGTGCCCCTGAACCTGCCCGTCACCACCGCGGCCGCTGATACCCGCCGCCGCCGACACACTACAAGTGCAGCTAATCCACCGCTCGGCCGCAACAGAACCGTCAACGCTAGTCTAGCATCGAATAAGTAATGGATAGGTAATGCGGAGACTTTGCGATCTCGAGACTTCAAATAGCTCGCTTACACGTGCCGCCGCTGCAGCTAGTAAACATACCGTAATATTATGCAACTGAACAAAATGCACTGAGTCTTGTACATATTATACGTAGGTGCGGAGGAATTACTCAGATCGCGTGATGACATTGTTAACGACGATAGAGTCTACCAGTGACGACTTGTGTGGTGCATGTTACTCCAACAAGTTATCGAATCGCCACAGAGTGCCACCTCCACAGATTATCTTCACGTAACTGTCAGCGTGTTGCTGAGGCGTGCCAGGTCGCTAGCTAGCGTTCTCTCTGGGTCCGGCTCGCATTTGTGCGTCACCTAACCTTACCTTTATTTTAATAAATACTTAGCAGCATGTTTGTCTACTACATAGCATACGTTGCATAATTATGTTTGCATCGTTCGAATGGGTCGGAAATACACTTTTACAAATTACAGAAGTAAAACTTTATTTACTAGTGCGCATTTTTACACATTTACACAAATTTAGGTTATTTGATTTGACTACACTACATTTAAAAAAAAAGATTATTTACATACTACCAAACATGAATTTATCATAGGTAAGTACCTATTAAGTATTATCTGTAAAATATCGAGCATTTCGTTTATCCCCCTAACTCGTAAAAAGTAATTTAATTATTGTTTGGAGATAAGCCTGTTCAGCATTTGACAGGCTGATCCAATGATCTGCAAAAAGAAAGCAAGCATTTTTGTTCCCAACTAGTATTTTGTTCATATACTATGCACTATATAGGGTGGTCCAAATAGTGACATCCGAGAATACCCCAATTTATGTTCCGCGATTCTTGATAGTTTTTTTCGTTCGAGTTAAAATTATTTTTTTAAATGTCCTGAAAGTAGATGAGAAGTCCTTTAAAATTTTACATGGCACTTTTTTTAAATTCAATTTTATTTTTTTGGAATTTTGTTTCAGGCCTAACATCTTCCTATCATTAATTCTAGATACAAGAATTTTGATCTAAAAGGGGGAATTTAAGTTCGAGTGATACAGAATTGCTAACCGTTATTACTGTTACTGTGGCACAACTGTCAAATTACAAGTGCGAGCTAAGTAACGTTTATAGATGTCGGCCTAAGTTCTATGAAGTCGCAAAGAGTCGGCTTCGCTCTCCCTAAACAAGGCAATTACTAGAATCTATAATTTAGTAAGATTCTGTTTCCGTGGGTAACGAGTCGCAGCGGCTTCCCTTCGCAATAGTTTCACCCTTTGCCTCGGCTACAATGTGTTCGCGCTAATTGGAATCGGGCTCAAACCAGGCGTGAAACGCGGGGGAGTCCGCTCAAAAATATTAATTGAAGTTTATTAAGAATACAGCTACAGAGCACCGATCTGCCGAAAATACAATAATCAAACAATCGAAATTTCGTTATTTATTTTGAATGTTCCTGCTAAGTAAGTGGCATCGCCATGCCGCCCACACACACTCCTGCAGCGGACGCACCTATGTATGTATGCAGTATGCGCCTGATTACTCGATCAATAGCTAATAACAGGTTTCTTATCTGCACACGTAAGTGGTCATTAATCAATTCCAATCAAACGTGGAAGTGATACGAAGCTAGAACATAATGATAATTGTCTGACACGTGTAGCGAGAGACAACCATCAAAAAATGTTATCATAAGGTGGTCAATTATTTTATTACGTTTTCTAGATCTACTATTTTTTATTTAAATTCAAATTCGTATTCGATTGAACGTGGAAAGTTGAGTTTATTTCGATCATTTATTTTATTTTCCGTGATAAATATAATTATGTCCCAAGAGAAGCTACAATTCACAATTATCCTACGATTGAATTCAATGTTGGCGGCTGTTTGTAACTTAAAAATGGATTGCAACTGGAAAACAGAAGCAGACATCCGCTACGTGACGCTGAATAACAGAATATTTTGATCTTGTTATCTAGAAACAAATAAATATAATGTATTTCCTTATTGGCGATGTTCTTCAGAAAGGTCAGGAGCGTAGTACTCGCAACTGTGAACGTTAATGAAGCAAAAGGAGTATGTAAGGACCGTAGCAGGTGGCGGTCTGTACTTTCTGCCTACGCTCAGGAGAAAAAGGCGTGAGTTTATGTACGTACGTGTAATGTCATAGAGGAGTTCAGTCGCGTGATCGTTAGACCCTCACGTTTCCCTGCACACGTGGCGTGGTCGTTGGCGACTTAATACCCTGATCACTGCATGAATAACATGGCGTCCGCCTCATTTAGCGCCCTAATCTGAATCGATTACTGTAACGTATGCAGCAAATAAGCTAGGCTTCAATGTTCGGGGGCTCCACTCGGACGCTACGACTACGACTCAAGTGAACCACTCGTACGTATATAGTAGACAACACAAACTATTACTGAACCAGTGAAGCCCCTGTTCAACAGTGGATCTAATCTGTTGTGATACAACGGTGAAATATCAAAATATGGAGTCGTATATAAAAACACAGACTCATACGCTTCATGTCAGTCATCGACCTCCAAATTGATTCATATATTGTGACATCTCGGAGGACGTGCCCCTTCTTAAATGTGTTGTGGCTTTCTCCGAAAAGTCTAAAGCAGTGATTCCCAAAGTGGTCCAGGTGGACCCCCAAGGGTCCACTGGAGACACGAAGGGGGTCTACGTTGGCGAGAAAAAAACGGGGGTGCACAAGTTGTAAGAGGGGTTCACGTAAATTTATCTGGTTTCAAAAAGATTTTATTTTTCACTTTTTAGTTGTGGTACCTATCTTTTTTTTTCTTTTTTTTATTTATATAAATAACAAGTATGCATGTAAAGTTTTTTTCTTTTTCTTATTTTTTTTATTGAGAATATTTTGTTTTCTACGTACAGTAGGTGGTCCACCGAAACCAGAAAAACGTTGAAAGTGGTCTACGAGAAAAAAAAAATTGGGAACCTCTGGTCTAAAGCCTCCGTTTCAGCGAACCAATTACTCCTATTAACATTCATCGAAGACTTAAGCACAGAGCTGCTGGGCTATTAAACTTTAGCGACTGACTTATGGTGAGGTATCCGTTTTTTATGATACAATAGAATTACTAAAACGAATATCCTAAAATATGCTTAGGGCTCTACTATCTGTTAATCAATTCTTGACCTCAGTTCACAAATCATCTCGACAAACTCACAAGGATATTAACGCTTCTTATACACCTGAACTATTGCCACAGTATTATATATTATTGTTAGTCAATACACACATGTATGGACATTTGCGATATTTTTGTTTATGAAATAGTGTTCTGATGAAATATTCAAGAGTATGACAACAATGTCACGACTCACGAGTGGTAGCATGTGCGTGCGCAGGCACCACACTTCATGCTATCACGATATTATGCATACGACAATACATTTTACTTTCAATACTTTTTTGTTCACATTACTCACAACATTGAAGAGATCTTTATGCAAAACTGCACTGTTTACAAAACCCGTAATCATAATACTGACGTACCATAAGAAACGGCTCACAACAGGAAAATAGAGAATTAGGTTAGCAACCCAAATCATTATGGGCGCGTACAGCCAGTGTCACTAGACACCGGTACTAATCACCGCGACACCGTGTGTCCGACACCGACGCAATCTCGGTGGACACTCGACACTGACACTCGACACCGGCTCCCGGAGCATTGCGTCGTCTGTTTCCGACAGAATTGTATTATTTATTCGAAATTTGTTTTCATCGACAGATTTCCTCTCTAAACTTGTTTCATCGCTACACGTTGTGAGGATCCGATACTTACACGATTTGATATTTAAATATAAAATTGTATCTTGTTGAACTGCATAATAACACGCATCATCTGTGATTGTTTTATACGAGCAGACTACGAGCGTAGTCGATGTTGATTTGTAATCTTCTATAATATATAATTTATAACAATCAACTAAAATGCTTTATTTGTGAAGGAGTTTTATCAACATAATATTAATTATTATTTAAATAAATAGTTTTAACATCAAGGGTATTTATGTAGCAGTAAAATACTTTTTAATTCATTCGAATCGGACATTTAATTTCGAACTTAACACGAGTATAAAAATTCAATACGCGAACCGTTCGACGCCGGCGCCGCGCCTCCGCGACGTTCCCTACTCTAGAGAGGAGAGGATGGGCACACGGGTAGACGTGTCCTGGAATAGGACATAGGATACGTTTTATCCCTCCCACGGGATCCCCATTCTATCCCACGGGATCGACACCTACGCGGGTGAAACCGCGGGGCACAGCTAGTATTTTATACGAGCAGACTACGAGCGTAGTCGATGTTGACTTGTAATACAGCGTGTAAGGGTAAACACCGTTGTCACTCAAACCATGGGTAATTAATTTAAATATAAAAATAAATGACCCAGTACAACAAAAAAAAACCTTACTTTCATTAAAAGATTTTTAAAAGTTTTTATCCGACACCGTTACGACAATTGAATTACTTACCGAAAATGATCACTCGTTCTAATTCATTTTTAATTTATCATACGTTATTCTGCGGAAAGACGGAAATCCAATTTGTTATAAAATGATTATATCGAAACTAGCGTTCGCGCGGCATCCCGAGGGGTCTACGCCGCTTCTACGCCGGCCTACGTAGCTGCTACGAAGCGTCTACTTCGCTTCAACGCTAGCCTACGCAGCTGCTACGCCAGCCTACGCGGCTGCTACGAGCACGAACTAAATTGTACGAACTTCATTAATTGTATTTTTGTTCGTTCGCAAATGAATCGATTATTTGAAGTTCAAAATCATTTGATTGAAAGCTTAAAAATGTTTATAATTAATATTTATACGTACTCGTATAGGCAGAGTTATAACATTTGTTTTTTTGCTGCGTTTAATTGTATAATATTAATCAGTCTAAATCTCGGCAAAGAAAATATATTGACTCCGTGAAGTCGAGGTTTAAAACACAACTATGAATACAATATTATATTCGATGTTTACGTATAATACTGGCCTAATATTACTTGTTACAGAAGTTGAAACAACTTGGCAAGAGGTATACCGCAGCGCCACCGCGCCGAGCGATCCTACATAGTTGAACATCCGGTGCTAGTCAATGTTTGAGCAACAGTCAGGCAAATAACTGAGAAAATCCTATGCAAACATCTCATAATTTAACTCATTTTCATTATAAAAACAGTGATAATTCTTCTCAACTAACATAAACTGGTATTGCCCGAGGGACACTGGAAGAAGAGCATTTAGGCAGATGATGATGACTTTCCACACGCTCAGATAACTGTGAATGGTTGATTGCCTGGCCACAGGTATACCACAGTACTAGGTACGAATTCTTACCTAAAGTTAGAGCATATTAAGCTATTAACGTAGCACAAAAGGTTTGACGACCCATTTGATAACAATTAATTTTAGGACAGATGCAAATAAGCATGGATCACGGTCCATTAACTAAGCACAAAATGGCAGATTGTTTACAATTTTGTGTAACTCGCCGACAGACAACAAAAACAAAATACCTGTTGCGTCTGCGGGTGACACCGCCCCCCCTCCCCCTCCACCGTCACCCAGCGAGGACTGCCGCTGCCGGCTCGCCCGCACGCAGCTAGGACCCCCAAAGTCGATAGTTTCCTAAATTCCTACCACGGGATTTAGAAATATATTCAGTATTAAGTGCGATTTATTTTCGAGTAGTTACTATGTACATTATGTGTTCTACGCGACGTATTATTTGCATTAATTAGAGTCAGGGGGCGAGGACTTTCATACTCCATGTTGTATATTATTCAAGATTATTGTAATTTATTTAATTAAATTAAAACTTGTATATTCTATTCCCTGACATTGTTTCCATGTTTGTTCCCAGAGTAGTCGGATAGGAAATACCGACCTGTAAATAGCTTTGAAAATTAGTTAGACTTTAAAAAAGAACACATGAATCAAAAATCAAAAAGTCAAAACAAATATAATTTAAGAATCCAATTTCAAAGATAAACGAATTTGAAATCATGATTTCGCTAAGTAATCGCTCGCTCGGCTGGACAACTAGATTGTTTTATGAAATGTCGTAGGCCCAGGCTGAGGATGATATCTGAGAGTCAGCCGTGTAAGTCAACCATGTAAGGCTCAAATCTACTTATACTCTCACTTTATCGCCGCGAGACTCGTAGTAGGCAGCAGTTAACAAGTAGCGTACGCACTTGATACAGATTGCACATATTATCGTCCTGTCACCCGCAGGCCGACCCCCGCCGACTATGACTACGCTATCATTGTCTCCTACAACGCAAAACATACGCAACTTAGAATTATAAAATTTCTCAATTTTATCGTTCAGCTTTCACCATACGTAACAAAGGAAACCGTTCAAGTGCGTGTCGAACCACGCACAGTGAAGGGTTCCGCAGTTGGGATGAATTTATCCCAAGCACAAACTTAACATTGTAGTTCTCCCATACGGAATGTAGGGGAGAACATGTATTTGCAACTGTAAATGTAAGTTGTTCGATTATTACTCGGTAACTTACTTGTAGAGCTTAGCTTTGATAGTTTTTAACAAGGAACCTTTATAGTTTCACCATGTCCGTCTGTCTGTCTGTCCGCGGCTCAGCTCAGAGACTTAGTACCAGAAAGCTGTAATTTGGTATGTATACCATACAGATAAATCACGCAGACAAACTAGTAAAATAAAATCATGAAAAAAATTTTTAGCGTTCATTTCACGGACTCTTGGGGTAATCAGCATTACATCATGTACTCAGCTCGACCGTTATGGGATCGTTTTGTTTATATCCGTACTCTCGCATTGGATTGTCTTGACTGCCGCGCTAACTAATGCTCACGACACGGCATGGGGTGTCCTTGAGCTAAGTTTCATGAAGTTTTTCAAGTAGGAAATTCTCAGTAACAGGCCGGAGTCAGGATTCATAACTCTTTTTTACATGGGGCTTATAAAGTTGGTGTCGAAAAGTTGATTAGTTATAAGTATCTGCCTAAACCGGGAATACAGGCCCTACTACTCTCATAGAGTATATGCGAGTATTAGTATAACTAAACGATGCAAAAATCGATGATAACTAAGTTACTCGACGTAAACATTGGTGGGAGTTTGTACAAAGCAAACAAAATGCGAGCCTCACTCACACACACGTTCGTTTTTAAGCGGATTACTGATTAGCCGCCATCAGAGGTCGCCATCCACCGCATAGCTACACATACTTATTTGGGCAGTTTTTACGTACAAACAACGAATATGGAATAAAATCAGTCGATTAAAGACTGCTATTTGACTTAATAAGAGGTATTTTCATAACAATTGAAGTATTTGCTATTCGTCGAAACTTTTTAGGCAGTACCTAATAGCGAGTATGTAAATTGGAGAACCTCTCGCGTGACCTTCGATAGTAAAATAATGACAAATAGTGGACACAGAGTAGCATCAGAGTAGCATCAGGGTAGGGAGTAGCCGCGTTTTTTTGCAATTTGCAGGTCGGTATCAGGTTGTAGGTTGATGTTGATCTAAATATGATTCGAGGCCCTAACAAATAATTATTTCTAGAAGTATACCTAGGTACCTAATCATAAAAATCATCAATACAACTCGTCCTAATTCATATTACCCTACTGAATGACCATTCCATGAAATCATGACATTTGGAATTTGTTACGGCCGCGAATCATATCTAAATCAACATAAAACCTGACACCAACCCGCAAACAAAAAACGTAAGAAAATTCGAGTTTCGCGGGTTACCTTAGCGCATCTGTCTTATATCTGCACACGCTTTTAACGCTCGTGCAATCAGGGGCGATATCACGGGCGCGGCAGGCAGCGCTACCCTTGTCGCGCCTGTTTGTGAGAGCCTTTATCCGGTTTATGAGCTAAATTGAGTTTTGAATTTGATTTTTTGTAACTAAGTAGATATTAAGTTTTTACTTCCTAATCCGCATATAAAACATAGTTATGTACGAGTAATTATTCGAAATAGTATCATAAAGAACAGACTGAAACGTACTCAAAACAGAGAAAGTGTGAATGGCAGGTCGTCGATTCTCTCAGCGGCAGTCTATGACGCAGCCTTAGAGGAAGGACGGGAGATGTACCTACCTGATGTGTCGGTAGCGCGTCATGAGCACGCGCCGCCCCCGCGGCTGCTGGCGCCGCCGTCACCTGCAACAGACCCCCCACTCAGTAGCTGGCGACCTCGCCATCCAACGATGGACACAAAATAACAAAGTACTTATACATAATTACTCAAAGCTATTCAAAATACTGAAACCGCCTTCCGTAAGAGACGGGACAAAAATAATCCCATTAGTGAAAATTAATAAAATTGACCAAAATTTGCAGCAGCTTTCAAAGTACATACTGGGTGTTAGGGTAGACACCGTTATCCTTGAAGCTAGTGGTTTGGTTTCATCTATAATATACTTTTTCTATGGGACCAACCTTGAAATCGTGAAAAAAAAACAGCTGTTCTATACATTTGAGTTCAGTTAAATCGACAAAATGTATGGAACAGCTTTTTTTGCGATTTCTAAGTTGGTCCCGTAGAAAAAGTATTATAGATGACACTAAACCACTAGTTTCAAGGATAACGGTGTCTACCCTAACACCCTGTAGATGAGGGGAACAACAGTACGTGCGGAACAAATATTGTACTGACCGGCTCCTTACTGTGACTTATTGTGGTGTTACGTCAGCTCAGTTGCATTGTCCTACTCCCGTCTCTTTCTAGCTAATATTTTTTACCCGACTACGGCGAAGAAAAAAGGTGGTTTTGATTTTGACCGGTATGTATGTACCTATGTATGTATGTACCTATGTATGTTCATCTGTTCCCTCATATCTTCTAAACCACTCATCACAATTTGACAAATGACGTATCGTTGGAAGCGTTTTGATCGTCCGCTGGTTATAGACTATGTGACGTCACATTAAATTTAAAACGGCACCCTCTAAAGGACAAAAAGTCAGGAACAAAAAAAAAATTGTTTATTCGTACCATGTTGGGTATCAAATGAAAGGGCTTAATGAGCACATTTCAAAAATATATATATATTATAACCCCAAAGGAATTTAAAAAAAATAAAGTGATAAAAACTAAAACCCAACTACGACTAAAAAGGTATAAACAAGACACCACAGACAGACAAATTAAAAGGTTTTAGTTTTTATATTACTTTAATTTTTTTAGGTCTTATAAATAGACTCGAGTACTTTTTAGGTTTCTGTGGTCAAACAAAGAAACCTTATAGTTTCGTCGTCCGTAATGTGCGTCTGCATGCCACAGGCTTGCTACCCGCTGCCTTTAGTCAGATGCTGAAAAATGGCAGTATATTTATTACGCCTACAATACTAATAATATATTAAAAACATGAACCATAGAGAGCATAAATATTGGTAGTTTATATGTGTATTGTGTAGTATGTGTACCTTGTGTGTTCGCTTTCGCGATTTATTGATCCGATTACGTATAAATGTTTAATGTTTGTACAGTTGCGCGTTCCACCCCTGTGTTGCTATAATTGGACATCTGAAAGTATGTATTTATAACGAATTTAAAAGAAAATCAATCACAAGTAAGTAACCCTCTTCTAGTTCACAAGAAATAGATGTCCAAACGATACAAATCGTTAGTTAAACTCTACAGAACCAGATGTTTGATAAAATTGCAAAATTAAGTACCTCGTCTAGAAAATAATCTATTCGTGTTTGTGAAAAAAAACGTCCACGCGGGTTTTGAAACTGAAAGGTAACCGGAATATACATTGAAGGACCGAAAGAATCAAATGCTCCCCCCTATCAAATAGTTCGACGCTCAGAGTTCTATCGGATTCCACAATAAACAAGGAACCAAACTGCATATTATTACTATTAGTATACACTTGACACATTTCGATGAACTGATTTCGGGGTCAATTAACCGTCATCGGGACTGCGACGGAGAATGGTATTGGGAGCATGGAACAGGCGTGGGAGAGATGAGGAGCTGCATACTTATACTCCATTTGAAATAAGTTCAGACATTTAAAAAAAGCTTTTTTCAGTCGGTTCAACCGATTTTGACTTCTATTGCGTTGGTGGTATGACAAATGGCAGCTGCAGTAGACAGTTGGTATTGTGTAACCTTTTTTGCTTTTAATGTCATCCCTATGCCTACGGTATAGAAGTCAAAATCGGTTGAACGGACTGTAAAAACGTTTGTTTAAATGTCTAATATTGGACCAGTGTGCTGTGTAGGGCAGAGGGCTAACAACGTGTAAATGAAATAACTGGAAAGCTGAACCAAGTTTGTTCGGAATAGAGGTTAATTTTTAAAAGTGTTCCCTCACCGTGAGCATTCGCCTGTAATGTAACGTCACAGAGTCGAGCATTACATCAGTGAGGCAGGAGAACCGAACCGAGCATTACAGTGCACTATGTCTGTAATATTTTGCTACAACTTGTATTATCAATGTAACATTACAAGGGAATGCTCGTCAGTCAGGGAGGCAGTAATGTAACGTAATGCTCAAAATAGAATCTGTAACCTTACATTACAGGCGAATGCCCCCGGTGAGCGAACACCTTAACATATATAAATTGAATAATAATATTGATTAGAACAAAAAGGGCACTAAAAATTACAACTATCATTTAGGTACTTACAATAATTTATTAAATTAATAATTATTTTCCATATCAGTTTAATATACTTAATAGAAATTAGTTGAAGTAGCTGACATTTTGAGCGAGGTATTTTAATTGCACCTTCTAAAACAGTGATCGATCATGTATGAAATAAATGTGAAAACTGGGTTTCGTCCGATATCTATAGATCGACAGAATATACCTACTTATTTTAATGATTTGTAAATTAAAGTTTTTCTTTTTTTTTAAAGCCTCAACTGTAATGTAAAACTCGTGAAATCATGTCGACAATACGTAAGCATGTAAAGAGCTAATGCGTATTTTTACGTATTTTTTTTTAACTTTTTTATTAAGTAAACTAAGTACTGATAAATATAGTAAATGAAGGAGTTAAGTTAAAGTTCTGGTTAATTTCATTTAATATTACAATCAATGCACTTACTAGCGTTCTTCTTTATTTTTCTCATAAATGACCAAAACTGTGTAACGTCCAATTGGTCCAGCGGGAGCCGTCTGCGTCCCGCAGACAATCGTTCACAACAACACCTACTAATGTATGCATACAGGAATCTTTTATGAATGTGCCATGGTAAGCAGGCATGCTATGTTCCAGAATATCCATATTTTATGGTTACATCACAATATTTTACGATTTATGGTAACTCAAGTGTTTAAGTGACTCACCACAATGTTTATATGGGGAAGTATAATATTCTGTACTTACCTATCTGCATGTAATCTACATCAATAAGCCAACAATATATTGTTACTAAATACCAATGCAGGGCAGGTCGACGGATACACACGTCGGACACACGGACGGCATGAAACCAGCATAAAAAGATAAGAAACGTTTTTCTGAAAGTGATGTGATAGGACCTAGCTATGTAAGTGATGGTAGATGAATGAGAAGACTAATGAAACCAGAACTCGGTTATGTTGTTTCTATACCTGATTGTATCCGCGAGTGATTTCATTGCTATGAGTGGGGTTAATCCTGCAGCCGTCCATGCGATCCGCGTCGCTCGTTAACGGGCGATTAAACTCGTTAACTTGGCCCGCCAAGTTTAACGAGAGCGTTTGACTTTGAAGTGAATAGGAACAACAGGTCTGTACCGATCCCCTGCGTGCAAGTGCTAACAAAACAGTTGTAGCCACTCGTTTTTTTTTTTCCCCTTTATTATTACGAACTAAGTTCTTAGTAATTGATTACAATCTAGCCTAATAGACTAATAAGTTCTAACTTAATATTTTACGAGATAGATTATGTTATAACTAAGATTAGTGTCAATTTGCACTTTTACACAATTTTGTAGCACTTTCTTAGGGTCTAATAATTGATAAAAACACTTTGTTCATGTGTCATATGTATAGCACAGCATTGTTACTATTTATTATGTATTCACTATTTAAACACTACACTAACTCAAATTGTTTAATTCTCTTTAGCCTACGCACAATGTCCGTGTTGTCTAGCAGCTGAATTGCCTCGACATTCACAAATAGCCATTCGTGAGGCTAGCTCGTTTTTCGTTTTTCGAGAACTTTCGACATTATTTGCTTGCGAAATTTGCGGATTTCCCCGCGTTCTTCCGCCCAGATTCTCCCGTAGCTAAACTTTAGCGTGCGTAACTCCGGCCCGGGATATTTACCCCGCAGAGATACATCTTCAAAACTAAAAACGCGGGGTAAATATATCGCGGGCACTAACCAATATATCGGTAAGTCGGTGCAATCTTCTGTTGCTGTTTCAATTAGATTATGACCCAATTTTGTTTCCAAACAAAAATACTTTTTATGACTAAGGATAATTGGATATATGAATCAGTGAACCTATAAATGGGTAGGTACCCACAAAACGCGCGATATATCGCGCCTGTTTGAACATGCACAAGCCTTAAAAATTAATTAATTGACCTGCATTCCACACGGCACTGGTCGCCAGAGACGCCATGACGAATACTTTGCTTCCTGTAAGTGATAGAGTTATTCAAAGATTCGGCAGTCGTCAACAACTCGATCGACGTGTAAATATACGGAATTGGCAAACCTTCTAGATTCATGAGACGCGCTTACAATAATTCAGATTGTTCCATTTATACCTACATAGCAACTGAAGTTGTGTTCAAAAAAATGTTTTAAATGGAGAATGTTTAGCGTAGTCCTTGAGCGGAACGAACAAATGAACAATATTCATCATGTCTGTGTTTGTCGTATCGCATATCGTTACGTTTTATTTATTGTTTGCATAAATTTTCTACTAGAAGGCAACACGCAGACCAAGCAGTACCTATCATAAATAGGTACTGCTTGGTCTGCTAGTGCTAGTGAACATATTTCTCTACTCATTACATAATAGTAATTTTTTCATGAATGAAGTGAATTGTTACTATTTTTTTGGGTTACTTCACTTATTAGCCAAGATGGTATGTTTACATGTTCTTCGCAAAAGAAAACCATTTAATTCCTGTAGAACCAGTTCCTTAATATTTATAATACCTACAAGGCTTTACATATTAAATTATTATTGACTTCAATCAGCGATTACCGGCGACGGTCTAAATATTTATACATTTGTCATTACACAAACACAGATATGGTACAGATTTTACGTGTGGAAATCTGTAGGCGAGAGATCGCGCTTGCCTGTATTGATTTCATTTTGACCTTTACACGTACACCTACGCCTCCAAATATTCTTATATCTGATAGCGGTACATGGCTGATGCAGGGGATGGGCGCCACGCACTCAAAACTGGCTGCGAGGGGACCGATGTAAACTTTCAATTGACTATGTATAATATGCCTATCCTATATAAATAAAGCTACAAGTTTTCCAATATTCTAGCTCGTTCTCCGGTCGAGTGTTTCAATATGCACAAGGAAAGTAACGGAAGGCTTCAACAAAATAATAAGTGTGTGTTACTGGAACATTTTGAACGTTTAACAAGTAAGTCCCACATCAAGGGCAGCTTCTCCGTTCTTCTATTGTACCTACCCACTTTTTCGTAATGTCGATAATAGTTAATAATAATTTGAAGAGTTCCTTTAATTTCTCCAGGATCCCATCATCAGAAGATCCTACCCTGATGACAATGGGACCATGACCATCTTGGAAGTAACCCTTTCAAACAAAAAAATAATTTTGCAAATCCGTCTATGTACGTATATGACAGGGAGTTGAGCTGCCCGGACAAGGACATAACTACATTTTAAAAAAAAACATTCGAAATGATAACCTCCTCCGTTTAGAATTCGGTTAATTATATCACATACATAAAAACATAAAAGTCAATGACAAAAATATTATTATTTTATCAATAGGTATAATAATGTCAACTTAGTGTTCCCAATTAATAGCTTTGTGATGATTCACAGGATAACAAACAAGTGATTGTGATAATATGTGTAGGACGCTAAGGCGCGTATATATTTAATTAGCGAAGCGCAGTTATCGTTTAATTCAGTTGGACTACGACCGTTAAGTACCGTATAAAAATATTATGTCGTAGGTAGGTAAGCTAGGTACATAAGACCGCGTGTAGAATCTTTTTAACCAACTTCAAAAAGAAGGAGGTTCTCAATTCATCTGTATATACTTTTTAAACGACTTCTTCAAAAAGTAGGGGGTTCTCAATTCGTCTATATGTTTTTATGATTGTTACGGATTACTCCGCCAATTATGCATTGATTTTGATTATTCTTTTTTAGGGTTCCGTAGTCCACACGGAACCCTTATAGTTTCGCCATGTCCGTCTGTCTGTTTGTTTGGTAGGTCATGATTCAGAGGTCGTCGCATATAAATTGTATTAATTTTGCTTGCGTAGTTTTTGAGTTAGCTTCAATATTACGTATTTTTCCCACTTAGTCTATATGGACGGTGTTTTAAGTTACTCCGTCACTGTTATTTACATAGCAGGTACTGTATTCGAATTTGTGTGGGGCCACGACAAAAAAGTAAAAAACAAAAAAGAACAAACGACTTCCCAAAAAAAAACACTTATTAAAATCATTCATTTATTATGTCGTATCTCTATGTATTTTACTGTGTGCAAGACGGTGGCAAAAAACGACAATTGAAAACCAAAGACACTGACTTCCGAAATTAAAATTATTTTTTTGGAAGTTGGTTCTTATAGAAAAATATTAATGTTATCTCTGAAGGTTGTATATTTCTGAACGGACAGCGAACTGAGACTGTCCCCTTTAGCGACTATTGTTCTACATAGTTCGACCTTTGAAACTGTTTATAAGTCCGAAATTTAAGTTATTTTTCACTTTTTTGGAAGTCGGTTGTTTAAATGTTATAAAAAATATTACCAAACATATAAATTGGCATCGTCATCAGTCTCGACTTGCATGGTGATAGTTACGCAGACACTGACAAACACTTGCTATGTACTAAGAACTTACGAGTACGAGTGACGTAAACGTAATACGCAGCAAGATAGCCTAGCTAGGTGATAACAGGACGTGTGCAGACTGCCAGACGCGCACAGATAGCAACACTGACTGGACAAATTAAGATCCGTTCATTATCTAATCTCTGACGTCGCGAGACGTTGTCAGGCAAAAGGGGTTGACGAAATGACGACATAATAAAAAGTTATACAACTAAAACCCAACTACGACAAAAAAGTCAATCAACTAAAAAGGTATACAAGACATCACAGACAGACAAAATAAAAATCCGGAGCCACACTTGTTAAGGCATAAATCGAACAGATTACGTGTGGCTTTATTTTTTTTTATTTGTTTGGGGTTTTAATATTTATATTTTTGAAATGTGATACTCATTTAAGCCCTTTCAATCGATACCCAAAATGGTACGACATTTTTTTTTTTAATCTCTATTTTTTTCATCTATAGGGCATCATTTTCAATTTAATGTGACGTCACTTACCCTATAACCAGCGGACGATGAGACGCTTAAATGATACCTCATATTTTGTCAAATTGTGATGAGTCGTTTAGAAGATATGAGGGAATAGATGAACATACATACACACATAACAGTCAAAATCATAACCCTCCTTTTTGCTTCGCCATAGTCTGGTAATAATTACAGTTTATTCTGAAACCAACAGCTCGAATAGGGTAAGATTATGCATTCAAAGGCCATAAAGTTTCAATTCATAGACAATGTTTGTTCTCATGTAGCGTAAAGTATGAGAAGTAGACTACAAAATACAAAAAAAAACATACAGACGAATTGAGAACCTCCACCTCCTTTTTGAAGAAGTCGGTTAAAAATGACAGACGGCCTATTAGTAGAACTATCCGCCCCGTTACTGTGTGGAGGGAGCACCGGAGCAGTGTTATACCAATTCATACTAAACAAAAGACCATTCGAATTGAACCACGCCGATAATTATCGTTCAATTGACGATCCTTATTAATGTTGTAAACGCCGAATCTTTTTTGACACACTTTAAATTGTCGCAATGAAACCGCAAGTCGGTGAGGTCCTCGCACTCCTCACCTGCAATCTATAACAACGGTGGGCAAAACAACAAATGTGACAAAAGCGGTCACATTAGCAATTCCTCTAAAAGTATTTCATTTCCTGAATATCCAGCTGTCATTAGAAATTCCTCTAAATTGACACAAAAGCAATTCAATAAGTGGACCATTTTACGAATCTCCATAGAAAACTGTCAAACAGATGAATTATTTCGTAATATGAATCGCACGCAGATCATATTGTGAATTGTCAGTTTGTGAAATTTTACGAGGATTCATAATATTTTTCTAATATGATTCTGCCAAAGTGACTGTTTTAAGCCCCCAGGTGTCCGGGCGGTCTTATAAACTATTAATGGACGCAGTTAAGTACGCCGCGCCGCTCGCTCAATGACACAATGTAGCCTCGCCCCGTAGTTATCTGTAGTATTAGGCCATCAAGGGATCAGGGGCATCGATAAGACATCACTTGTCATAAAGAAGGGGAAGACCAAAGAAACGATGGATGAACAGTAACTGTGGTAAAGATGATATGGCTTGAAAGGAGTGACTACCGAGATGAGGACTAATAGAGAAGTATAGTAGAAGAAGACATGCTGCTCCCGTGCTCCGTCCTCAAATAATTGGGATAAGGGCAATAAAATGAGGACATCAGTCACACGAGTGTGCGCGGAATAGGACTCACTAGTTCGGTCGGTAGAAGAACGCTTTGACTCAGACAGCTTAGCACCCGTTTTTAACCGACTTCTTCAAAAAGGAGGAGGTTCTCAATTCGTCTGTATGTTTTTTTTTTTTTTTTGTATGTTTGTTACGCGATTACTCCGCCAATTATGAATCGATTTTTTTGATTCTTTTTTTGTTTGGTAGGTCATGCTTCCGAGGAGGTCCCATATAAATTTTATTAACTTTGGTTGCGTAATTTTTGAGTTAGCTTCAATATTACGTATTTTTCCCACTTAGTTTACCTAGACGATATCCTGTTTGACTCCTGTTATTTACATAGCAGGTTGTGGTATTCGGATTTGTGTGGGGTAGGTACCACAACTAAAAAGTGAATAAAAATAACTTTAATTTCGGAAGTCGGTGTCTTTGCTTTTCAATTTCCGTTTTTTGCCACCGACTTCCGAAATTAAAGTTATTTTTCACTTTTTTAGTGTTTTTTTTGGAAGTCGGTTGTTTATTTTTTTTGTAAAAAGTTTTTATTAGGGTTCCGTAATCAACAAAGAACCGTTATAGTTTCGATATGTATCCGCGGCTTAGCTCAGAGACTGTTAGAACTAGAAAGCTGTAATTTGTTATGGCTATAAACATACATCCCGCCAACAATGGGGTAAAATAAGACCATAAAAAAAACTTAAGGGTGAGGTACCCTTAAATATATTTTCACGTAAAGTGCGTCACCCTACACGTAAAGTGGGGATGTATTTTTTTTCTCGTCTATCCCATGGTGTGGGATATCATTGGAAAGGTCGCTCAAATGTTTGGATTCCGAGATCCGTTTCCGAAATATTAAGCTTTAAAGGGCTAATTTTTGCTATAGAGTCAAGTGTCCTCCCCCAGCCAGCTAAATGGCTGGTTTCGTTTTTAGAAATAATAATCGACACAAACATACTGCCGGCCAGCCAAACTCATTGTTATGTTCTGTGACTGTACTGTGAACATCTTGCCATAAGTTTGACAATCTGTACAATTAAATTGTTGCACAGAAACCGGGGAATGTTCTTGGTATTGGTCAATAGTAAATAAAAAACGTTTTACAAAAAAAGAAAACAACCGACTTCCAATCTTTCGTCTGTTCAAAATTTCTTTTTATTATTCACTTTTTAGTCGTGGTACATACCCCACAAAAAATCGAATACTACCATTACGTGCTACGTAAATAACAGTGACGGGAACTTAATTAAAACTTCATCTATAAAGGCTAAGTGGTAATTATTCAAGCGAACTCGAAAACTAAGCAATGGGACCACCTCTGAAGCAAACTTACCAAAAAAACAAAAAAAAAAATCTTCATAATTTCTTGCCATATAACCAGATATTAGTCTATTGTCGGTCCTTATGAGATATGATAATCTAAATTAAATTCTTATCTTAAAAACTAAATATCGGCAGAGTACTTCAATAGTGACCGCGAGTGTCCTTACAAATGATTAAGAATCGAAATGAAGAATATTGATTCTTAGAATCAAAAAGTTTGATTGATTAAAGATAAGTACTTACTTACTAATAAAATTGATTAAATAGCTTGTAACTCAATTTTAATGGTCTACGGTGTTATTATACGTTTTTCTTATTATAAATAGTATTAGACACAACTATTTATAAATGTACACATAGCTTCCAAACAAGACTTACTACTGACCTTTAGGAACCGTTGCAAAACTTCGGGTCACCTTGGAAAACATTCAACTAAACAACTTAGTACTTGCAATTCAATTTCTTTCAATATTTCAACCTTTATTGCCAAACATGAAGTAGTATTTTCTACGACGTGACGCCGCTCATCTGACGGGCCTATCGCCTGGCCAACCACTCCATGGACCAGTGACAGCCAAGCATTTGTAAGCGAACTGTCCGTACAATTAGTTCGCTAGACCGGTGACCACTGACCAAGTGGCCGCGTCTATGTATAGTTGCTGGCGACTCGCGTACACCTGACACCAGTTGCCAGCCATGCACTTTTAATTGAGGGTAAGACCTATAGAACAGTGGTGGCAGTGACTTACCAGACTTACCTACGAGTAGTAGGTTCGAACAAAGGTAGGCACTTTACTTTGTGTAAAAATGATTTCAACACCATTGGTCTCAAAACGGTGAAGGAAAACATCGTGAGGAAACCGGCGTGTTCTATACTAGAACCGAAACTACGATCCACAGTGGGAACGTTTTAAGCTGATTATGAGTTGTACCAGATGTCCAGAGTGTGATCATCTGATCATGGACCAGATGTCTGGACTGTTTGACGTTCGCTTCGATCTTAGATCAAGGAAGCAAGACTCAAAAAGAAGCAGGCCTATGCTCAGCTGTGGGTGGGACAAGGCTGCCAGCAATAATTATTTATTTATTTACCTGATGACCTAATCATAAAAGTGCCGATCACCTGTGGCCGAGACTGACCCCGGCCACTAGTGAGTGGCCCATTTACCGGCGCTAGAGGTAGGTCCCTAATGAATGAATATTCAAAATAGAATCACTTCTCCCTGAGGTAATTGAGCTGATCAAATAATTGCTTGTTGGGAGTAAAATAACGAGTGAGAGACAGCTCATCATTGTAATACTCATTGAATTGACTTTGCACCCACAATGTCATTATCGATACATCGCCTTAATAGACATTTGTTAAGAACAAGAAAACATTAAAGACAACAATCTGCATTTATTCATATGATCCTATTATAGCTGGCACCCAATTAGCATTAGGCTCAGCATTAGGTATGATTGACTGACTGTTTGATTATCTATCTATGCTGTTATTATTGATTCTACATAATTATAAGTTGTTTTCTTTAATTTAAACATTTGCATGCTCGTGCATGACGAGACATGAAGATCATAATCATATTATTATTAAAACCATTACAGGTACCATGTTAATGTAAATAGAAATATTCTATTCAATTTGTATTTGTGAAAATGGTGGAATATTTTTTGAAAGTTTTTTATCATGAGATACATCTTTAAATTACCTAATTGAATTGAATTATTAATATTTTTTTTTTTGCCACTAACCAACATTGTATTTTATAATTACAGCAATTAACATCCAGATTGCACATAGTCGTTAGTCAATGTAGACTCTGGTTTTGAATGGTTTTAGAGGCACGAAACTATTATTTCTAATCTTTATAACTATTATAGAAAGTTTCAAAATTAATAATTCATTATCTGCCTAGCCTTTTCCCAAAAATGTTAGGGTCGGCTTCCAGTCTTACTGAATGCAGCTGAATACCAATTTTACATGGAGCAACTGCCTAACGTCCACAACTCAGTTACTGGGTAACATGATACCTCGGTAAGACTGGTTGTCAGAATTTCGGGCTTCTGACGACCCATAACAACTATCAAAACCTACAAATGACAGCCGGGACCAACAGCTTAACATGCTTTCCGAGGCATGGAGGAGTCTCGGTATGTAAAGATGGTCACCCATCCACGGACCAACCCCGGCAAGTGTAGCTTAACTGATGGATCACTCCGTGCATCTGCCACATAATTAATAATTAAAGTTGTATTGTTCCACACCAGAAAAAAAGGTATAATTATATTTGGTCAAATAGCAAAAGGGCAACTTAAGAAACACAAACACAAGGTCGGAAGGCTTGGGTTGAAAGGTTGCACCCTCTCCATATATAACATATGTAGGTTACCAACCATTTGCTTACATTCAGCTTTTTAATTTTGTACAAACTTTTCAAATCTAAATTATTTATTGAAAATAGAAAGGTTGAAACTAAATGAATAGACTTTTTATGTTTGTTTCTTTTTAAATTGTTTTGACCAGGAAAGATCTTCTGCCTATATGGCAAAATCTATATCAGTTAAAAAGATAGAGATAATTTTTCAATCAACTGTTTGTTCAAAAATACCGGGAAAATAGACCTAGACGTGCCACAAGTCTACAGCTCCATAAATTATCAACGCTGAGGCTATAATTTTAAGAAATAGATACAAGCATTGACTGCTAATAAACACACTTACTTCATACTTACCATAATTTGGATTAAATAAGTACTAAACTGGTGTCAAAATAGTTGTCAACTATCAAATTAAGAGTTAACAATGCATCCGTTTTAATGGAAAGACTGATTGTAGTAAGTTTATTTAAAGTGAAGTTCGTTCCAAGGAGTTCATCACAAATATAAAAAACATCCCTGAATTAAAAATACTTCCTGAAATCGTGTGTATAAATACTGGCAGGATGGTCAGGTATGTGTGTGGTGTCTGGTGTTCTGAGCGAAGTAAACATTACCAAATTATAATTAAGTACTCACTGGCCACACTGTGAAGTCTTAGGCTCGTTGAGAAAATCTGCCATTCCTTGATAAAAAGCATGGAAACTTCAAGAACTTAATAGTTCGTCCGATTATTAATACACAACTGGCTAAAACTTCGAGAAAGTAGCACCAATAACTCGAGAAAAGTTTTAAATTGAGTTTTATTAGGCTGGACTTTAAACCACCAATACAAAAGCACGAATCAAAATTTTATATAATTAAAACTGACACGAAATGATGGAAAAAACACTTGTTGCTGTCGTACGCATTGCACACACACGTACTGATATACGCACACAAGCAAAAAAGTTTATGAAGATAACTTCAAACGTCAAACGGCGCGCGTTTCGTAATGACTAGTTTACAACAGTATACAACGTAAGCATCACAGAGTACTTTTGCATAAAACTGAAACTTTGTTCCGTACACAGTTCTTATGCTACGGCTACATATGTCGCGCGAAGATTTGTATCGCGCTGTCGCGACAAAAGCTATTAACTTCGTGTTCGCTCTACGACGAACTATATCTGGCCACATTAAATTGTCGCGATAAAGCGAAGATTCGCGTTGTCGCGACAGGTCTGGCCAAACAATTCTCACATCGCGAATCATTCTGGCGAACTCGAATGCCAGAGCTTCGTAGTTAATTCAGGCGGACTAGATAAGGGAAAAAAATGGAAGACGCGGTTGCGCTTTTTTATATGTCGGCAAATAATTATTTGTTGCATACTTATTATAGTAATAAAAATTTTTTCGTTGCTCCATTTCTAATTAATTTCTTAATGAAATTACAAATAAAATTACAAAAAAAAGTATAAAATATATGCGCTTTGACGTGAAGTGCAGCAAGACAAATACGTGCAGACCGTTCGGCGTCTCGCTGTAAACAGAGAGTGCGCGAAGTGTGGCCAACAGCACGAACTTTGTCGCGATAAAACCCTTTGATGTCCAGTAGTTTACCGACAGCCGCGCGAAGGCTTCGAATTCGCGTGAATAATTCGCGAAGTGACGAATTGCTTGGCCAGACGTGTCGCGACAACGCGAATCTTCGCGTTATCGGGATAGTGTAGCCTAGCCATAGAAATTTTCGCGTGAATGGTTCGCGATGTGATGAATTGCTTGGCCAGACGTGTCGCGACAACGCGAATCTTCGCGTTATCGCGATAGTGTAGCCGTAGCATTACCAGGGAGTAACGTGAAATGTTATAAAATAACGTTAAAATACCGTTACTATCCGTTAGAGTAGATAACGATAATATTTCTACTGTTCCACCCGAATCGTAACTTAATTAATACCTAGTTGGAGATTTTGTTCCGATAGATTTTCGTAATATTGCCAAGAAATTAGTTCGTAAATGGTTACTGGAACTATACATATCGCTATTACGTAATGTTACTTTATCCGTATTTTGAGTAGGTAACGTTGGACAATCTTCTTCGAGATAAATCGAAATTGCTGTACTGGTCCAAAACAAGTGACAATGCAGCCAGTAAAGTTACCTACTATGAAAATCCATATTATCTAGCGTGTTTAGCGGCCAAATAAATTAATTACCTACCTACTATGAAATAGTTATTTGTTATGCAAGGCTGCAAAGTTGTTTTTCGCGCGAGTACCTGTATTAAAACCTTGGTTTCAAAGGTACGAGGCCCAGAAAAACTTTGCTGCCGAGCGAAACACACAACTTTTCACCTCACTACTGCGACGAAAATGCTAGGTGTCTCCATGCATTGAACAAAAATATTGTACCTAAGCTTTTATGTACTTTTCGCACAATTTTTCCGGAAGAAAGCTCAATTCGGCATTATGTACCGCTTGCACTTACTCTGCACTGCTAAACAAACCCAAATGGTGGAAAGTGAATTGAAATAATTATACAGAAGAAAATTAGGTAGGTACATAAAGTTTTTTTATGTGAAAACTTCTTTAGGCGCGTTGAGCGATTTCTTTTCGTGCTGGCCAGTGCGATTATTCTAAAAATGAGGTTGGCGCTCTGACATAAAATAAGTATTGATGCATTATCAGTCGACCCGGCGGCGGCGGTATAGAAAATTGTTGAATAGAAAGGTTCGAATTTTAAAAACTCTTGCCACGGTAGCGGGGAAAATGCACTTTTCCAAGCAGATTTCGAATGACAAACAGAATCTTTCCGAGCTTGTGATGTGAAAACTCATTTATCCTATCTGTCGTGTTATCCATACTAATTTAATATTATAAATTCGAAAGTAACTTTGTCTGTCTGTCTGTATGTTACCTTTTCACACCTAAACCACCGAACGGATTTCGTAAAAATTTGGAAAGAAGATAGATGGCACCCCGGGGGCCTTCCCCAGGGTGCCATCTCTATCTCCTTGCCAAATAATACGGGCGTTAGTTTATTATACAAAATGGAACGAACTTTAAGGATCTCCGCACACGGGCCACTGGCCACAGCCACAAAACGCCGCCACCGGCTTATTTCCTTCCGGGAGACCCTTCAGCACATGGCAATGGCAACCAAGGAGGTAACATAATATCAAAGATTTTATTCAAATATCGATTTGGCTTCCAAATACCTAGATCTATTTATAGTAAAGAAGAAACAAATGATCATATTGCGCGCTCCGAAGTCTAGGTATGTGTCGGTAGAGTTTAGTTTGCCAGAACAACTATAGACTTGCGTAACTTATTTTCGAACCCCTCTGTTTCATTTTAACAGCTTTAATAACATTAATTACGTTATTTACGTTGTTGAAAGTTTCAGATTGTGTTTGATCGTGTAATACGCAGTTAGGATGCAGCCGATGCAGGTGTAGGATGAGGAGCCTGACCAAGAGAGATACAGAAACCCGCTGGGCAGCATGTGGCGAGCTGTTGGGTAGTAGCGAGTTAGCGACCCCACGGACCGACCCTACCTCCCGGGAGAAGTCTTGTTGCTGATCTCTGATTGGTGAACAGGAACACTGACGAGGAACGGAGTGAACAGTGACGAGGAACAGAGCTCCCACCAATTTCTTGCCTTTATTGGCCGGCTTGAGTGGAGATTCGCAAGAGCAAACGTGCTCGGAGGAAGGAAGTATTCTGGTAAGATGCTGGTAGGGATCTTGACCATACTCCCGGAATAGGGAATTTTGGAATTTTCATGTACGTACTTAGGTACTTATTTTATTTTTTTCACTAAATCAATATTAGGCTCTTATTACAAAACCCCACTCAAGCATAACCTACATAAAAATCGTTTAGCCTTTTGATTGCTTGAAACTTGATAACTTAGTAACGCTTGAGTCTTGAGTAAGGTTCTGTAATAGGTAGGTACCTACGGGTCTAAGACAGTACCTAATATAAACCCAAGAAAAGTACCTAATCAAAGTTTCACTCAACTGTATTGCTTGTTGCTCAAAAAAATTATGAAACTTCAACAAAATAAACAATTTTAAACTACACTACGGTACCCTAACTGATGCCCGCGTGGATGTCGGTTATTATATACTAAAAGCTTACTCGACAACCACTCTATCCATTGTTGAAAAAAGCATGGAAATCGGTGCAGTAGTTTTTGAGTTTATCGCGAACAGGACGACAGACAGACGCGAACGAGGACGTTGTTTTATATTATAATTAAGGATTTCAAACGACCGTTTCTGTCGCGATCATGATGTGACGTCATTTCCCATGATACTGCTTGGTTTATCTGTTTTTTATGGATTTTTAGCCCCAAATCAACTCATTTATATATGTATTTTTGTGCTTTATTGAAGCAGAAATCGCACTTACTTACCTTAGTGAGATTTGAAGATCTTTGCAAAGAATAATTATTTATAATCGCATAGTTTCTTACGTCACCTCCGGCATTGTCGAAGGCGAAGCGTTTTGAATTTGCATTCCGTTCCTCCAAAAAAATGCAACATAAAATAATGAATATTATTGTAAACATAAACAATGTATATTTTAAATAATGATTAAAGTTTTGAATAACGTACATATTCTTGTCCTGATAGCCGTGGAATATTACTCCACTCCCTTATAAGCACTTCAGGACATGTTGCCCCTTTGTCGCTACGTTTCCGGGGGCCCATTATTGAGTGTGCAAGTCACCCCCTGCCATCTTATCTGTGTATCTTAACTATATATTGTTATTATTATATATATAAATAATATTATAAATGCGAAAGTGAGTTTGTTTGTTACGCTTTCACGCTAAAACGTTCGGCTCGGATATGTCTGCGTTCACCTTTTTAAACCATCACATCGGGAATAAAAAAAGCTAGGAGGAGCTCGTGGCTAAGTAATAACAGCCGTACGGGTCGATCCATCAGGTTAAGCTACGCTTGCCGGGGTTGGTCCGTGGCCATCTAATACATACCGAGACTCCTCCGTGCCTCGGAAAGCACGTTAAGCCTTTGGTTCCGGCTGTCATTTGTGGATCTTTGACAGTCGTTACAGGTCGTCAGAAGCTCGAAAGTCTGACAACCAGTCTTACCAAGGGGTATCGGATTATCCAGTTACTGGGTTGTGGAGGTCAGATAGGCAGTCGCTCCATGTAAAATACTGGTATTCAGCTGCATCCGGTTAGACTGGAAGCCGACCCCAACATGTTGGGAAAAGGCTAGGCGGATGATGACATCGAGAAAAAATAAAACAAGAATGTCAGTTCAATGTGTAGTTTGGCGTTTATTGACCTTATCAATCACAATCTTTTTACTTATGTATCTAAAATTTTATTTTATTCCAAACCGTCTATTATGATAAAAAATATTTGGAGATCCTGAAATTCGAAATTCTAGCTAAAAGTCGACATAAAAAATTATATAATTTTGGCCAAAAACTCATAATATTCCGAAACATTTGTTATTGGTGTACACAATGAACCCTTTATGTAACATCGAGAGTTTGTCTGAATACAATACAGCGATTACTGAGTTTGGGGATTACTTGGATTTTGTAAGCAGTACTGCGGAACATGTGATAACTAAAAGGTAACGACCAGTCAATAGGATGTCTTGTTTTGTATCGATAAACCGTTATCACTATCAATCAAAAGAATAAGATCATTATCCAAGTCCACATTCATTCTTCGAAAAGAATACTTTACATAAATTGAATTATTGAACACAATAAATGCATTTGGAATGAATATAAAATAACATAAAACTAACTAAAAATTTATGATTTTTGGTTGATTTTAATATGATTGTAATTGAAATAAATTACTGAATCAACTTGTCACGTTTATTAATAAGATCAAACAATAAGATCATTTACTTGAAAAAATTTATAGTCAAAGATGAAATTATAAAATTACAATCAAAATGATCAGGTAACGAAGTATGGAGTGTGGTGTTCCCACTGTGAAGTGCAAAGCTGAGGAGAGCGCGATACGATGTTCAGCGATATATACCGACGAGACACATAAGAACGGATACTTTAATATTCACTAATATAATACGTCACCTTAAATTACAACTAAAAACTACGCTTTTAGTTAATTTTAAAATCAAATGATTGCCAAAAGTAGAGCAAAACGGTAAATACTTTAAGCTTATATAGATTTCCAGTGTAAATAGTAAAATAAATTAGAAATCGAAGCCAAAATACGATTCACTTATATTAAAATAATTAATTAAATTCATGAGTAAATTAGATTATAATAGAAATTAAGCCTAGATTAAAAATAACAAAAAGACAAATATATATGTCAGGCACTTGTAGCAACGGACGAATACCTTGAATGTAGCCTCACTGTATGCACCACCGACTGTCGCGTCCGTCGTGGAGTCGTGGAACACGATCGTAGAACATCATTTAGATTGATAACAATTTGACAAGTCATTAAGTATTAAATTAAAGAGGCCGTAATATTTTAAGAAACTTGTTAGACCGTATTATATCTCTCTAAAGTATAAGGAAATATGTAATTTTGATCACATTTATAAGTAATATTAGTTATTAACTTGAGGTCCGGCTAGCATTAGGCCGCAAACAGAACATAATAAAACTAGCACTTAATATAAACATATTATGTACAATTAGCGATAAGTTGATAATATAATACAACTATATCGTATCGTTACAGGAGGCGAGCGAGACAAACAACCGGCGAAATCAGAGGATTCACTTCCTGGCGTTGGGATCATGCTTGACAGGGCGACCTTCCTTAGTCGGGATCTGAAACAACGGGGACAATTCAATAACTTCATGATGGCCGGATATTTATTAACAATGTAGTTGAAACAGAATATTGTATTTACCGCAGCCCGTTGATCTTCCATTCTGCCACCTTGAGCTCGCATCAGAAACACAAAGAATTCTTCGTCCGGGACCGTTCCACGGTTGCGTGGCTGCTGGTCGTTGCGCGGGTGCGCCTGCTGCAACTGATCGTTGCGGGGATTTTGTATTTCGTTGCGAGGGCGCGCTTGCAGTTGTTGTTCGTTGCGCGGCGGCTGCTGCACCTGAGGGCGCGGCTTGGGCTGCTCAAGGTAAACGCGGGGCAGTTCGGTGCGTTGATCTTCCAGGCGCGAGCCCTGAAAAACGTTCCATTTTATAATTGTGTCTATCTACTCTAATATATTTAATGAGCGTTTTGTATTGAGATTCAAAGTACGAAGTCGAAAAGAAAATATTTTTATGGCGCACTACGGCAGATACCTGGACGCGGGCAATCATTTCGAGGAAGTCGTCTTCGGGCTTGGTGCGCGTGGTGTGCTGCGGGCGCAGCCCAGGCAGCGAGGTCCCCGGAGCGGGCTCCTTGCCCGGCGCCTTCTGCACGGGGCGGAGCTCCGCACGCTGCGAATCAATTCTCTCCGATTGCAGGCTGTTTATCATGTCGAGCATGGAGTCGCTGGACCTGACACAATAAAAAATCGCTCGTCACTCACTTTATCTAACTATTGACAGCATAATATGAAAGATAAAAACAGTTCAGATAGACAGGAACTTGAAAACAGGAAAATGCAAGTGTTGTTATGATTAGTCACTGATTATCGAATGGAAATGGCGCAGCACTCATTGGCAGGTTTTTGGAAATGCTAAAATCAATAGTAATTGAGAAACGAATGCATTATAATGACATGCTTCTATTTAGAGTTCGACTACCCGCGACCGTCATAGTTATTAGTAGGTAAACGAACAGTCTTCGGTGACACGCAGAGAACGCTGAGCAGTGTGTAACGAATGCTCAATTGCTCACCAATATAAGGACGTACAGTGCTATTTAAATACAGTCGCCAAATGACAACTAAATATTAGCCTGATATGAGGCTTAGGTGTTTAATGTGTTATGCGAGTGTCGCGGGTATCAGCTAGACTGCTGGTCAACATCGTCATCAGCCTACAGCAGTCCACTGCTGGACATAGGCCTCTCCAATTACACGCCATTTAGCTCGATTCTCGGCAGCTCTCATCCACCTAGCCTGAGGGCGTCCTACCTTACGATTCGCGGTTTCCACTCAAGAACACGTCTACCCTAACGGTCATCGGTTCTACGGCTAATATGGCCGGCCCATTGCCACTTCGGCTTCTGGGAGCTATGTCAACAACTTTGGTTCTCTGCCATTCTCTGACTGCTGGTCAACTCGTACAAAATCGTCATAATGATGCCGATATCTTAAATTTTCTTTATAACATTCTGCCATGGCGCAGCTCACTGTATAGGACGAGATCCCCCGAGAACTTGTTTTTATAAGATGAACAAGAATAGTCGTACATTACGGTCGCGGCCTGCAACAGGAGCATTGATGGACGAACGTGAAAATGCACACATACGTGAGTCCATCAGCCGCTGGCCGCTTATAGTACGAAGGTTGTCAAAATAATGCTCGAATTTCCAAGCATGTTTGAGAAAAAGATAATAATTCGACACTAACTTTGTAAGTACTTATAGATTCACTCAATATTGAATATTTTTCTTTCATAAATTAAGCTCTGCACCGACAGACCACACCGAACTGGCACCAATGTCACATTATATCATACGCAATATTATGTAGATAAGCGTCGGTATAATTAGCGCCGCTTATGATACCACTCCTCTGTGTTCAGATTTCACAACCTTACACACCTTGCTAAACAACCGATTTTCCTTCATCGTGTTTCTTTTTTTACTTACTTACTTATATTTACAGTCAGTCTTTTTAGTCGAAAACACGAAATATTGCAATTTTTTAGCGAAAGTGTTATCCGAGCATTTCTTGTGAACAGTGAAATTAAATTAAAATCCGTAAAACATTAAAATTAAAATTATCCGAAGTTCGTAATAAGTAAGTACGCACCCCTTGAAATCACCGTCGTAAGCCTTCATTATAAGTTTAAGAAATGCACAAAACCTAAAATACTTGCCGCGGCCACTTCAACCCGCGCGATATAAAGATGAAACAAAGAGTTTGTATTTAAATGAGTAGCACGCATAAACACTGTGTAATCATTCGCGGCGCAGGCAGCGACAAGCACGCGTAGTTGGAAATAGATAACTGAGTGGTGTTTTGAGTTGATATGGAGATCATAATGAGATAAGAGACGAGTGTCCGATCGCGTTAGCTAGATAATAAAATCGTGCAAGAGAGTGGCGGCGCGACGGCGCTGCAGCCTTTTGAGACCTGCAATTGTGAAATGGGATATGGTTGTGTAGCTGATCAACTTGCGGAACTGCTGTTGTAGTCGTAGCTACCGGCACCCGCCTCTTTGAAACGAGAGGTGTGGTGATTGTATGTATATAATGTCACAATGGCATTAGGTTACCTACATGAGTATTATAGAATAAATAGCGTCCTCAAGCGGCCTAACTAAACTTTGACATGTTATTAGACTGCGCGGCGACCGAGACACTGCTTGAGAGATTATGGACTTTCCAATAAGCAATCGTATTCACTACCACAAAACAAACGACGAATGGTCAAGATATTTAGAAATATTATAAACTAGCGATGCCCGCGGCTTCGCCCGCTTGGATGTCGGTTATTATATACTAAAACATTCCTCAAGAACCACTCTATCCATTAGTGAAAACAGAATGAAAATCGGTGGAGTAGTTTTTGAGTTTATCGCGAACAGGACGGCAGACAGACGCGGCGGAGGACTTAGTTTCATAATATGTAAGGATAAGGATGGTTCATACAGAGACATTTAAATGGTTCATATGAGACTGGATCATCGGTTATAACAGAATGCACGAAAATAAATAAAAACAATACGCTAAGTTTCGAACAGGGACTTGAAACGTTACTCAAAATAGCCAGTAACCATTTATGAACTATCTAGCAGTTGCCCGCGGCTTCGCCCAGGTGTATGTCGCAAATTATCCCACGGGAACGTCCCACCGGGATAAAAGTATTCTATGCCCCAAAACCCATGTCATGGTCAATATAGGCGTTAAAGGTAACAGACTTGAGACAGCCAGTAACATTCGTACGTTATGTACAATAACTAGTGATATAGTGTGGATAGCATGGATGGAAGTATGAAACTGTGGGAAAGACTAATGAAAAAACTATGACACATTGTATGGATGAAGGTCACTATCCTACGGAAATCTTAACACCGCGTTATAGAAAATCGCTTCATTTATACAACGCCATCTTTCGAGTTCACTGGTAAACTCAAACTCTCCGTTCCAAGCCAAGTAGACCTTTTGACAGAGGACCGATTTTTTATGACATGAAGACTAAATGTAACCTCAAAAAAAAAAAAAAAAAAAAAAAAAGATACAGACTGTGGCTATATTCCTCATCCCTTAAATTTCTAGAAAAGAGTCACAAAAATGACAATATTACATGTGAATTTTTAAATCATCCATTATTTTAACCTCTTGAGGGATGATTTTAGAAAAACGTAACTCTTTATTTGTTACCAAAAGCATAAAGTTGAATATTCGTACTCCTAACTTAAGAAATTATAGTTCTCCAATACAAACTTCCATCCCCTATATCCACCCTTAGGGTTATTTTTGAGACAAAAGGTAGCCTATGTTCTTCCCTAGAATGCCATCTATCTCCTTGCTAAATTTTATCGAAATCCGTTCCGTGGTTTAGGCGTGAAAAGGTAACAAAGAGTTACTTTCGAATTTATAATATTAGTATGTATTTCTTGGCAATATAACGAAAATCTATCGGAACGAAATCTTCAACAATTAATTTAGTTAAGATCCGGTAACGGTAGAAATTATCGTTACTAGAACTATGCGTAAGTCCCTGGTTTCGAGTGGCAGCTCGTTCGGTGATGCACTTGGGATGAAGCAAAGCTCATCCGATGGCTGGCATTTGATTGAAAAAATCCACTCGGTTACAGTCGCATCGAGAATAACAGTGTGGCAGTATGAAACGGCGAAATTAATTTAAAAAAATATTAATCAGGCCTCATTTAATATAAATAATCTCAACAATATAATTGCAATACGCTAGCCATCGCACTTGATAAAACACAATTTGGAGCAGAAATATTAATTTAGCATATGCAGAGAAAGTAATTCATTGGAAAGCAAATGAAAGCGAAACGAAACAGTTAAAATTGAATCTTTAATTTTTTTATGAAAATGAATTCATTGAGTGTCACACAAGATACACAAATTGCTCAAGATCCACGTTTGCTCGTGACTGTACGAGCAGGACATCTGTGGCATAGCGCTCCAGCTAGTCATTCGTAACATGCACTTGACTTTTGTTTTCCAGGTACAAAAACAATAGTGAGATTGGTTTGTTTTCATGTATTAAAACACGATCCTTTTTGATTTTTTTTCTGAATAGCCAAGAAATTTTAATATCGTTAAAAACTTTCAATAGTCAATAGGTGCTTTCTGAACATGTTATACTAATAAATGATCAAATACTTCTCGGTAAGCAGAAACCCAAGTACTATACCTAGCTGGTTGTTGTACTCATGAAATTGCCAAGTTCACTTACCGTGCAGATGGAGTGTCTCCGGGAACGACTCAACCCCGTCGACATCACAGTACCTGTTCTGATTTATATTGTTCGGAAACAGGTCTTCAGTTTAAAACATGACCTAGAACTTCAGTTGAACTTGCAATTATTTTGAGGACTTTACAGGAAAATGTGTTACTGCTGTTTAAAGATTTGGCTCGAGATGGCTATGTTTACACTTATTACAATAATAATAATAATTTATTTTCCAGATCATAAAATCCAAATTGTTAGTAATTACATGCACAATAAAGTACACGCAGTGCATTAGTAAGACTGGCCGTGTGCACTTACCCTTTGGTGGGCACGTTGGCGGAGACGAACGCCTTGTTGGTGGTTGGTGGCTTCGGCTTGGGCCGGTTCTCTTTATTACTGTTTAGCGTCGCGCGTTGTTCGTTCATTCTTTCCGACTGGCAGCGCAGCACCAGGTCGAAGAACGACTCGGGGTTGTCCTCCGACTCGGCGCGCTCGATCTTCTTCTTATTCTCAGTTTGTACCTCCTCCTCGGCTCTCTTAGGGTCCGGGGTAATCTGTGGAGAAATATTATTAAAATATAACATCACAGGCCCAGTGCGGTAACTTGTGACACATTTCGCGTAAAATACCACGTGTGTCACAAATACCACGTGTGTCACAAATACCACGTGTGTCACAAATGGTATTTGACGCGAAGTGTGTCAACAACTTCGTGCAGACGCAGCCCATGATTGAAGAGGGCTTGTTATATAACAATTTGTAACTGTTATCGTCAGTTTTCAGCGCCAAAGGAATGTCAACCATACTTTCATTGAAATTTATTAAACTTAAAGGCCAGACGAATTGTTTTAGAGACCATGTTTTTATTTGACCTATGCAACCATGCATATGACTGCATTGGTATTAGTAATAAGATTTGTTACGTAGTACCTAGAACTACCATAAGCCGTGGTGTGCGCGCGAGACCACTTTTTGCTATAACATCAACTCGTACGAATGCTGGCTTGCGCGCACCCCTACGTCGCATTACTGCCCAATTTAATAATGTTTTCAGCAATATTGATATCTTCGCTTTACATGCTGAGAAATTCCGTAGCCTAATCCACAAGAAATTTCAGAAATTTAAACCCACTCATTTGTTTTATCAACAAAATTATTTCTTTTTTGTATTTGAATTCCTTTTTAGTTTTAGTTAAATGTTTTAAGCACGTTATTTACAATTATATTATATAAGTATTAATTGCAACCGCACTATGTAACATTAAAAATTACTCTTTTTTATAATCTGTGAAAAATGTCGTGGGTTATACACTTGCTCACTTTGTATGAACTGTTTGTATATTATTGTAGTGTGTAACTGTTTGTTTTCCTAAATAAATAAAATAAAATAAAATGAAATGAAGTTGATTATCGCTTAGTCGGCTTAGCTATGTCTTCGCCAGCCAGCCTAGTACCGACCAGTCCACGTCAACAATTAAATGAAATTGTTTGTTCTGTAAATAGGATATTAGAATCTTTTACACGTTATATTAAAAAAATATTAAAAATAAGCTGGCTGAGGCGACTCTGAGAAGAAAGGCCAAAACAAACTCAGAGGTCGCAGTCTCTTTTAAAGTCCAGACATAATCTTGGCCAGGCCATATGAGGCCCATGTAGATAATCGTCTGAAATAGTCTTTTGCGGAAAGAACCACACAGATTTGAGTGGACCTGTCCAGTCAGTGCACGCATTTGTCAGTAATAATGGAGCTCAACTCAGAACTTAAGGAGTTCAACAGCTCGCCGAACAATACCAAGAAAAGGACATTTAGGTAGGCCGCATAAAATACTCAAATTGCCAGACCATCGCCACAGTATTATTTTTGCCTCGAAAAACGGACATCCACCTTTTATTAACTTATCCGATAGAGCACCTTATTTTAAAAGTAAGAGTAAAATACCTGTTTGACAATTTTGTCCCAATCGGGAGATATAAATTTTTCAATTTTTTTTCTATGGTTTCCATAAAAACCATAGAAATCGCAATAGCTTCAAATCCAATCCGTTTTTGTTATATCTTTGATTGCAATTACTTGATGCTTTGTATTAAGTAAATTATCAAGCAAACGCTAAATTTTTATCAATAGAAAATTTTTATCAAGAAAATCAATAGAAATATTTAAAAATGTAAAATAATATGTATAAAAATAAATAAAGGACATAATAACATAGGTATCTGAAAGAAGTTACAATTTCATTGATTTTCACATTGTTAATGATAAATCCAACTATTTTCATATTATTTTATAAATAGTTAAAAAGTAAATACAATTAAAATGAATACGGAATTATAATGCTAGTAATCCTACTAGTTTTGTAAATGTACAATTTTAGCACTTTAGATATTTATTTGGATATTTGTAAGTTTACTAATATCATACGACGTTAAATACGATGACGTACAATAAACGAATTTTTCGTTTATCCAATGAAGGGCCATTTGTGGTACGGGGAAGAGGCCGCCCTCGTTAGGATTAAACCTACAAATTAACAAAAAATATTATTTTTTATTAAGTGATGACCCTAAAATCAAAATTATCAGAAAAAACTTTAGAAGTGAATAACTCCTAGATGGTTTTTTTTAGTGATTGGTTGTGGTCTAAAGATGATTTACAATAAATATAGAATCCAACTAAGCAAAGATACAACCATGAAAAATCGAAATCTCAAAACACAAAAAAAGCACATTTCTTTACATGTGTACTAGTTAGTACTCTTTTGTATTTTTTTTTTCAATATATTGAATATGGTTTTATTACAAATAATAAAGAAAAGAGTAAAATAATGCGTATTTTTTTTGTAATTAATTAATTTAGAAAAGATCAAAAATTTATAACATAATTTTTTACTCGTGTTTGGTGTCAAATTGGCACTTCGGTATTTTACTCTTACTTTTAAAATAACCTGTTCTATCGGATAAGTTAATAAAAAGGGGATGTCCGTTTTTCGAGGCAAAAATAATACTGTGCATCGTTAAAACTAACTGAGAACGAAAAAGTATAAAAGTAAAAAATAAAACAAAAATTAACTGCCACATAGTCCTCATATTCACAATCGACTATCAGGCCGGGGAGATTCGCAAGAGCAAACGTGCTTGGAAGTCGATAGTCGATGTTACCATTCCACATGACGAGAACCTAGTGAAAGCTGAGAAAGAGAAAGAAAAAAAAAAAAAACGAGCTCGACTTAGCACACGAGGTTGTTGACATGTGGAATTTGAGCTCGGCTATCATTGTGCCGATTGTCGTAACGGCCCATAGCCTGATGGCCGAAGCCTCGACCAACATCTCAAGGGCCTGATTCAGAAAGCAGTACACCTTGATACGGCTCGCATTGTGAGGAGGTTCCTGTCTCTGTAATCCTAACCACCGGTAGCTTGGACCTTGCTCCCGACACCGACGGACTTCTATTTTTTATATTTTTATCTTAAGAAATATTTAAAAATGTAAATAGGTAAGAAATAAAATAAATAAAAGACATTATAATAATAATCATCATCATACTGTGTGTGTTGGCGAGGAGAGGTTTGCCACGTTATGCGCGGTTCATTCGTTTGCCAGCCGCGCTACCAGCCGTGGGCCGCTGTGGCGGTGCCTTAATAGAGGTTTTGTAGGAGATAACAATTGAAATGTTGCTAAGTAGGTAGCTATTTTATGTTACGCCTCAAATAACCACATGGCTGTGGATCATTCATATGTAGGCAGATATGTTATACACATATCATATAGTGGTGTATATTTAGTTTACAATTTCTGTACATCTATAGATAGTTTGTATGATGGATTCGTACCGTCTTTTATACTCTCCACAAAATTTTTATCTGATTAGACTAGAAGTTGAACATATTCATGATGATGGTAAATGCAGTTTACTGATATGTATGAATATAACACCTGTATCAACGAGAGCTGTTCCATGCTCTGCCTGCGGACCCTCAGAGCGTTGAAGGGCGTTCGAGGAGCGGAGTCATCGTCGGAGGGTGGCGCGGGGGGCGACTCGGCCTCCACCGGGAGCCCCAGAACCTTGCGCAGGTCGCTGATGTTCATCTGCGCAGTCGCCATGCCCAGCACGTCACCGAGCTGCAAATACATATAAAAGCTGCGTTATTATATTCTCATTCTGTGAATCTTAGATTTGATACAGCCGTGACACAAATGTTTTTTTTAAGACGAAAGGGCCAGCTGTAGCCCTTTTACAGGTCATTATGGTTAGTATCAGGTTGTACGGTGTTAAAAGAGTCGTAAAAAAATATGTATTTTCGGACTTATAATCATTAAAATAGTAAATTTATCTCTCAGTTAGAACAGACCTCGAATGTCATATTTTCATAAAACAGTCATTCAATCGAGCAATTTTAACTATCCACCCCTCAGATCCACCCTAGCGCATGCACCTTTAGATAATAGTTTTTTTGTTTTGTTTTAAAGTTGTGTTTTTCCTAATAATTATTGATATTGTTAGATTTCCATTTATTCCAGTAGACCTTATGAAATTTCAATTGGGTTTCATAAAAAGACACTAAAAGATAATATACAAGTTCTCCTGTCTGCGACAACAAAATAATGCAATCGATAAAAACCATCGAAAATTGATTAAAACAATACAGGATTTAAGGGACACCGTTGTCACTCAAACCATGGGTAGTTGACTTAAATATAAAAATAAATGACCGAAAACAAAAAACGGTATACTCATTAAAAGATTTAAAAAAGTTTCTATCCGACACCGTGCTTGCTAGCGAATCAGCTGACTGACTGAGGGAGGGGTCGCGCTCGCGGCCGGTCAGGTCACGTCCCGCTTCCCCCGCCCGTGTTGAGACGCAAGTTCATTGCCCTAGCGCATAGGGCAACGAACTTGCGTATCTTGTGGTAAAATGTAGAATTAAAAAAAAAAGTTGTAATTTTCCATTGATTTTACGTTCTATACATGAAACCAAACCACTGGTTGCAAGGATAACGGTGTTTACCCTAACAACCTGTATAGGTTATTATTATTATGTAATAAAAACAACGCGACATGGTAATCAATAGTCACAAACTTGCAGTCACAGGACTTTAATAAAAATTTAAAAAAAAAAAACAACAGTCTTCCAAAAAAGCACAAAACGTGAAAAATAACTTTAATTTCGGAAGTCGGTGACAAAAAGCGAAAATTGAAAAGCAAAGACACCGACTTCCGAAATTTCACTTTTTAGTTGTGGTACCTAACTACCTACCCCACACAAATTCGAACACACCTACCGGCTATACAAATAACAGTGACGGAGTCAAATAATGTATCGTGTACATACACTAAGTGGGAAAAATACGTAATTATTGAAGCTAACTCAAAAACTACGCAAGCAAAGTTAATACAATTTATATGGGACCACCTCTGAAACATGACCTACCAAACAAAAAAGAATCATTAAAATCGATTCATAATTGGCGGAGTAATCGTGTAACAACCACAAAAAAAAACATACAGGCGAATTGAGAACATCCTCCTTTTTGAAGAAGTCGGTTAAAAATACGGCTTCACAAAGAACTTCATCGCGAAGTAGTCGCCACCGCATCAGAGCGGAGGCGGTCCACGATGCCCAGGCGAGGCTGAGTCTACACCGTCTTACGCAATCATCTAACTAGACATCTCGCACACAATTCAGGATCAAATGAATTAGCTAGCGAAACTCCGCAGACGTGATGGGTATCGATATCTAAACATGATCAAATATTTGGTGATTTTTTCTTTTGGGATCCTAGACCGCTTGGTATTCTGGTCACTTGAAATATCAGTATAAAAAGAGTTTCCTTTGTAAACTACACACACGTGATTGGTATCTATACACCATAAAACAAAAACATACTTGAAGTAACAACACAAACACCAACCAAAAAAAACTATTTTTTATTTTGTCGTGTTTAAATATCGATTCCCATCAGTTTCGCTAGGTATTTAATTTGACCCTGTATACAATGACGCAAAACCTTAGTTTACCTAAAATCAATCTGAAGATTAATTGTCGTTCGTTGTCGACGGCGAGTTCAAGCCGAGGTGTCGTCTTGCCGATAATGAGCTGCTGGTTAACCGCAACCGCGCGAGCCGCTGACCGGCGGCCATGCCTCCCGCCGATACAGTGGCCAATTAATTGACCACAGCGAAACAATACGCGGAACACAAACACTCTTTCAAAAATCAATCAATAAATCGAAATCGACTACAATGAATTTAGCCCGTCTCAGTAATTGCGAGCATTGATTACACAACCGTATCAAATCAAGTGTCATTATGTAATGGCATCATCATAATCATCATATCTATCGACCCGCTGCTCTACTAGTTATTTATGCAACTGTTATATAAATAAAGGGGTATTAAAACACGAAGCCGAGTGTGATAATAGTATCACATGAGTGTTTTAATTACTAATTATTTACAGGACATACAACGACTTTATCTACACCCATGTTATGAATCTTCTATAAAAGTTTCTTTAAAGTACTAATATCGAACAAAAATGGCGGGATACGACGTGAATTCGAAATTTTCGAATTCGAATAACCTACATTTTTTTAAATTACTGCACTTTTGTAGTGAAACGCGCGTGCATGACAATGTTCTTTTTACCCGACTACGGGGAAGCAAAAACGAGGGTTATGATTTTGACCGTTATGTATGTATGTTCATGTGTTCCCTCATATCTTCTAAACTCCTCGTCACAATTTTATTGGACAAATGAGGTATCGTTGGAAGCGTCTTGATCGTCCGCTGGTTATAGGCTATAGCTCTGTGACGTCATATTAAATGAATATGGCGCCATAGAGCGGACAAAAAGTCATGAACTAAAAAAATAATATTTTATTTAGGCCGTGTTTTTTTAATCAATAATATGAATATTGGGGAGTGTACGTGGCTTCTTTTTAATAACTGCATTAATAACTTCGTCTTTGCAACTAACAAACTAACATTTCACGCACAGGTACCCTGCGTCCTAAACAAAATCATCGTTCATGCGAATACGCGATCGTCGTGCCTTTTTGTTTAGAAAACCCGAAGGCGCCCTCTGGCGGCGCGACTACGGGTTGGTATTCGTCGACCAAAATTAATACGAAGGTCGCTTGTTCGCGTGAACATTCACTTTGGTTAGGACGCAGGGTTCCAGTAATACCTCAACCTTGTTACCTTGTTCTAAACTTACTTCTTTGGATATGTTATAGTGTTCGTTGGCGAAGTACAGTGCTTTCTCATGGTTACCGAGCGCGGCGTGCGCGTTGCCTAGCGACCAGGCCGCTCGGCCCTCGCCTACTCGGTCGTGCAGCCGCCGCGCGGCCGCCAGGTGGCGCGCGTGGTACTGCTCGGCCGCCCGGTACTCGCGTAGCAGCGTGTACGTGTTGCCGAGTGAGTAGCATGCCTGCGCCTCCACCGCGGCATCGCCCAGCTCCTCCGCCAAGGATAAGGTCCGTCTGGAAATAGTCACATCGCGAAAATATACTACTCGGCCGTTAAAATGACACAGCTGGAAGAGTCTGTCAGTTTGAGTGACAGAGACGACAGTCATTGTCGAACTGCTTCTAAATGTCGATGTGTCACATTGACGGTGACGTACTGTATATGCTGCGCGTACTGATATTCTTTAAGACTAATTGTCTAATGTAACTCAATTATAAAATAGTTAATTGATTCAGGCGTGGCTTTGCGGAAATCCATTATAAAATACAATAGACGTAGATATATTTAGTAACCTAAACCTATTTAGGTTACTAAATATATCTACGTCAATTATAAATGTTACAATTAGTGTATTGTGATTACAGAAAAACATGTTAAAAACATCTAAATATTTTCAGGAAATTGATGGTGTCAAGTCACAAAATGGAATGATTATTAAATCTGTAAATAAATCGTTGAGAATACACTTCATTTCATGCATTACTAAGTTGTTCACGAACAAAAACTTATGTTAAATTATAACACACCCGTATTGCGCTTCAGCTTGTTTAAATGAATGAACAACAAGTCAACAACCAACAAGGCAGTACAATTCAGGACATTAGCACTAAAGCAGCACAAATACAAGACGTATAACGTGTGACGTGTACAGTGACTAACTACATCATTATATCAAGTAGTACCTACCCATTTCAAATGTTGGATTTGAGCTGCTATTTCTGCAGGATAGGTATATTAAGGATAGAGTAAAACATTCTGTAAAGCACAGCGGCGCGTGTGGCATCTTAACAATTTGAGGGCCACGGCCACAGGCGCTATAACAATAAAACTTCAATTGTGTCTCGATCAGTGTCCTTGAATGCGTTAAGGAACGTCATAGCCACGCAGCATGACCCGAAAACGCATCCGCATTATCTGCTTCTACACATCATGGTACAATTATTCAGAAGTCTACCCAGAATCCCAAAGCTGAACTATTCCCAAACACCGCAACTCCAGAGAGCCAGAATCAACAGAGGCAATGAAGCTCGACGAGTCTCGGAGAAATGATTGAACTGACTTAAACCAACTCTCTGTTATAATAAATTATGTTCCATAAAAGAACTTCCGGGCCAAAGCCAGCGTCTGGCTTACATGTTACGAATATATAATTCATTTTTAATATTAAGTTAGCGTTATACTTAGGGAGTCCGGAAATGGCAACGTTGTTGCTATCTCCTAAGCCAGTTTTTAAATGGTAAACATATAACCATGGTAAGTACCTAACTCTACATAACCTTCCCTGTTTATTCTTTACTTGTCTTGTTGATCTATTAATTGTTGAGCGAGCAGCATTTGTAATTTAAACCGCAATGCATAACAATAACAGCAAATCCAAATAATGACGTAGAATTTACGATTTATTTACAACTAGCTCTTTGGTCGCGACTTTGTCCGCTTGGATTCCAAATTCTTCTATACAAACTTAAACATTCACGTCACTTATTTAGCTTACCTTTCCCAGGGCTTAAGGTAAGTCTTTGTCTATCACCATCGGTTCAGCAATGTAGTTGTGCAAAACTAACAAACATACAGACAGAAGGACAAGGACAGAGATACTATCGCATTTAGTAAAGATTAGTAAGGATTTTATGAATTCAGTTCAATGTGGGTATGAGTGCCGTGCAGAGCTAGCAACCTCACCAGGCAGCATTCTCATGCATAATGTGCATAAAAACGTATTACATAGTAACCCAATACTGCGGAAACATTGACTCGAATCGATTAACATTTTGCGCACAGCTCTCTTACGTATTATTGGAATAAGTAAATAGATTATTTGATTTTAAACATATTCGTTTCTAAGAACCACAATACATACAGTTTCTCCACAGTCTACTGCAGTGCGAAAAACAGTATGGTAATTGCATTCCGAGCATACGTACAACTCTCTAATCACATTCGCATTAGGCAAGGACCGCGCAGTATTTGAGCTGTTCTTATACGATAAATACATGCAGGCTTTGCCAGAAATCTAACGCTTAATGTCATACCTAATAAATTGGGTAAATTCGCTGTTTCGCCGATGCATCTTTTACGACTACAATAATTTTGAAGCTATGTTATAAAATAGAAAAGTTAAGAAGTTCTATGGTCACTCATACTCATGGACTTGTACCAACATAATCAACATACGTACTTGTAATGTTCAGCAGCATTTTCGAACTGCCCGAGGAATATGTGTGAGTTGCCGAGGTTGCTGTTGGCGCGCCGCTCGGCCGCCTTGTCGCCGAACTCCCTGGCGATCTGCAGCCGCTCCGTGTGGTAACGGATGGCGCGCGCGAAGTCTCCCAGCAAGTAGCACGTGTTACCCAGGTTACCGCAAGCGCGACCCATCGCCTGCCGGTCGCCCAGGCTACGCATCAGCTCCAGATTCTCTCTGAAGAGTAACGGTGATAGCAGAAATTAGCTTTAACTTATACCGGTTTCATTGAGAGTTCTATGTTTAGAAATGCATATTAACGGAATGTTGATTACATGAATAAGCAAGTAGTTGAGAATGTACATTGGTTGTGCAGGCGTGGGAAGTGCGTGGGCGTTGATTTTCTCGTGTTAATTGAACTATATTTTCTACAAATCAAACTGATCGTGAGCGTGCATGTCAATTGTTTGTTGCAACCTACGTGTTAGATGAGTTAAATAATTCGAGCAAACGCTTATAAACAGGGAAAGGGTCGTTAACCCAGGGTAGTGGAGGAAAGCGTTTGGATGTTGGCGGAGATAAAATACAGTTATTTTAATATAACAAGTAATTACGCTTTATGTATCTCTTTAATTTTATTGGAAAGGAATATAAATTCAATGCTTCCCTTTGTACATATTGCTAGACTTAGATTGTATAACAATAACATTATACAATATAACAACGAAATTAAAAATTCAATGCTTGAATTTTACACTCACTTTAATAATTTAATACAATACGTTTTATATTACACCCACTCTACACTGAACTGTATTGTGAGATGGTCGTGCAAATGATCAATAGCCCAATAATAGCTACGGCAGCTCAGACACATTATGATATCACCTCTTACTTAAAAGCAATTTAAATGGTTCAGGCCTGCTATATGTACTGGCTTAATTCAGCGGTCACAGAAGGTCGCCATATCTGCGTTTGTGTTCATCGGTTGGAAGGTGGCAGAATAATGTCGCATATCTTATAAAAGTCGTGTTATATCTCCTGTTATATACAAGTTAAGAGGACACTTTTTTCTAAATTCCAGTAGAAAATAATAAAAATGTATTTTGAAGCAAAGGTACAGGATATGTGCTTACTCATAATATGCGACCGCTTGCATGAGACACTCCCGTACTTCCTGCGGGAAGTGCCCCGGGTCGTTCTGCCCCACGCGGCCTAGCTGCTTTCCCTGTGCGTGGAACACGTTCCCCAGGTTGTAGAGCGCGCGCCCCTCGCTCAGCTTGTCCCCCAGTGCTCGAGAGATCTCCAGGTGACGCTTGCAGCACTGTATCGCCTCCGCAAACTTGCCCATCACTTTTAATGTGTTTCCTAAGTTTCCTGAAGCTTTTGCTTCACCTAATTTGTCATTCATTGTCCTGGAAAGATAGATAATATATAAAATAAGGCTTATCTATGTACTATGGTAAGCTTTGGTTTACTTTTAGCCATTCCCAATAACTAGTATTGCAACGAATACAAATACGAATATTCGTATTCGCAGAATTCTTTCATGGCATTCGTTATTAGTAACTTCCTAGAAATCCTAGACCGAGTTTACAACAGACAGAAAGATTCATTTATAAAATAAAACTTCCTTTTCCCTTTTTTGTTTACATCGACAGATGGTCTGCTTGAAACTAAGTTATTGTTTGTAAACGTGAGAAAAGAGTTGCTACATTTAAAAAATTGTCTAGAAATTATATATTTCTCGATAAAACAATGGCCTCAAACAGTGGAGGCTATTTTCAATAGCAAGAAATGTACTCATACAGACGTACGTAAATAGAAAAAAGGCATCTTTCATACCCAAAAAACTTCAAACTATTATGTTTTTTTAAAGAAAAATTTATCTATAATAAATTATTAAATTACATGAAAACATTTATATTGCTTCAAAAAATCACAATCAAAATATTTTATTTCACATAAACCTACATGGGCACTTATGAAACGTCAGAAGCTAGGTGCACGGTTCCAATTGGTTGTTTCTTATGGAGAAGAGCCGGCAAGAAACTCCACGGTTACTCTTTTAAAAATAATTGATTTAATATATTTTCAAATTACAGTGTTAGTAGGCATGGGAGGACAATGTAGGCCTTTCAACAAGTAAACACCAGGTACTTAACAAAATAGAAGATGTTCAACAAATCTACAGTCCAATAAGCCTACAATGTTCTAACATTCACAAAATAGAAAATAATCTATATAAAAGAGAAATAATAAAAAAATAAAAAAAACCTATTTCAACCAAATGCCGTGATTGCTATTACAACCGTAGCAAATTGAATAATTATCATGAACACAAAAGCCATTAAGGGTTGAAATTAAATTGGAGGTGTAAATAATAATAGGATTAATGTCAAATACAATGATATTAGCTTAGCATTGTTAATTTCCTTTCACCTTCTTCGACTAATAATTGCGTGCAATTATAATAGAATCAGGTATTCATATTCGGCGAATAGTACAATCGGTATTTGTATTCGTAAAAGTAGTAAGTATTCTTTGCATCACTACCAATAACCATCTGTGATTTTAGCTTGGATATAATGTTATAAGGAAATCAGTTGCAAAGCTGTAAAACTTAGTTTATTCTGAATAAATATTTACAGTTATTATATGAGCCTTTATTGGATTTGTTAATAGTTACTTAAATATAATGCTACATTCTGCTTACCTAGCTAAAGTTAAGTCATGCTTATGATACTGCATAGCCATATTGTAGTCTCCGAGATAAAAGTATGCGTTGCCTAGCTGGCTGTATATGGCGCTGAGTGTCCGGAGGTCGTCAGTCCCGGCCTGGATGGCGGCCTGGAAGAAGGCCACACCGGCGCGGCAGTCCCCGGCCTTGCACAGGCGCTCGCCCTCGAGCGCCAGCTCCAGGCACATGGAGCCCCCATCGCAACTCTGGGAACAAGTATGAAATAACAATTAATTATAGGTCATTCAATCAATTATAGGAGTGTGTGTGTGGTGTGGGTGGTTGGGCCTATACTTTGATCTATTAACTATATCCTTATCTTAGTTATTGCCATCCTTATCATGGGTTTTTCTCTATAATAAAGTTTAATACTTTGGAGTATGTATGGTTCCTAGTCAGGAACCATACATAGCTTAGTTAGCTTATAGAACATACACTATAAAATATGTGTCACTCTCATTGAATACAACTATCTGAATAACACTGTGTAAACAATATTATTCAGATTTACTCGGTTCTGTGACTCATTAAACATTATGATGAATGCTCAATTTGACATGGAAATATAATTGAATCCAGTATGACTTGTTCACTTTAGCCAATTAACAAGTCTGCTCTATGATCGGGGTCATTGGCTATTGGAGTGGGATGCTTTTTATTGCAGTATGCTAATTGCACATTCTTTTATCATTTGTATAATGTATAAGTATTTACAGTGGAATGAAGTTTATTCAAAGGAGAATGAATTTTTAGGTGCCATTATTTGTATTAACTTAATTGTTGCATACAATGTACAAGGCTGTTGTTAGTATTATTGTATGAGTGGCCAATGTGAATTGTAAACATTGTTAGTCTTATTTCCTGCAGACAATAACTAGGCATTTAAGTAAACATGTTTACAATACAGACTTTTGTTACTAATGTGGCATATTTAAAAGATAAAGAAAATTAGTATTTAAATGATGCATTAGAACAGAACATCACATGTTGCACCCGCAATCTGTGTGACAAAGGGAACCTAGATAATTATAATTATAATGTGCTTCAACTGGCATGAGGAGCAATTACTGATTTTTTTGATTGCTCTGTTTTGATACAGTAGAAGAAAGAAACAGTCGGATATAATTATATACTATCTTTTAAAAGAAATTACCTCATTTATGGCATATTATCTGATAGGAATTAATTAGTCTATGTTGGCTAGCCCAAGTAAAATGGTATGCTTTATATATAGTGTATAGTATTATGGTCAACATAGCAACACACTTAGTACATTTGTTTATAATTTCAAATTATAAGAATGTTTGATAATGATAACTTTTGACCAGTAAAATCAGTAAACATGTTTATGATTAAGATTAAAAATGATGGTTCAAAAAGACCATTGGTTGGTGGCATAAATAAGAATTAAAGTAACATTAGAAGTGCAACAAATGTTTTAGCAGAGTGTTTACGAAATTCCAAAAAGTTTTACTACTTTCATAAACTTTTCCTTTATGTCAAACATGTTTATAGTGAGTGTCACTGAGCTGCCTTTATCAAAGTGGCGAGTGGTGTGCATTAGTGCACGCTCATCGCATCACACTTGCCCCGGGCGGGAATGATGTGTCGCATGCGGATGTCCACACTTATAGGTCACAGTTTCCGTATTAGGTCCCCCTTCATAATGACTCACTGCTAAATTAAATTAACGGGAAAACTAGCCGTTTTTAACGCGGCATCCAGTCACAACGTTATTCATTAACTCTACTTCAATATACATAGTAAAATAATATAAATATGTTAGTTCAAGTAACACAATACGCTAAACTTACTTGTGCGTCAGTTGAAAGGTTCTCGGCACTAGCACTCACAGACATCCTCCGCGTTTAATTACCAACGAAAAGATAAAGCTAAATAAAAATGTCAATACACTATCAGAATATTCTCATAGTTATTGTTTTTATTTGCTTTGTTGTTCTAACTTCGCTGGGCGTGAACAGTCGTTGCACAAGTAGAACGGCATGGATCATAAACACACCATCATAGACTAAAGTAATAGATTTGGACTGGGTACAAATGTAGCTCTGTGGAACAGCTTTTTATTTTTTAAAGAATGAACAAGAAGAACGGATTGAATGAATGTAACAATGTATCGAACGAACAAATGACTGAATTAACCGAGTTTTTTTTACCATAGAATCTAATAATAATATTGACAGTACTTTATTCTATTGGTGGTCAGTGGTTTACAATTAAAAATCGGAAGACCATAAACATACAGCACGCAGCAATCTAATACATACCTACCTAAATCCACTCGTTACGTCATATATGATGACATATGATTTTATAACTGGCAAGGATCACAATGAAGTGTGGTAAGTTAATAATACTGTCATTATTTTAAAAAAAACTACCATATGGTAGATTTGTGCTGGAAAATGGATTGAGTGTGAGTAGTAAGTTGTAACAAATTATTTTGATTAGATTTAACTTTTCATTTTCTTAGGTTCTGGTAATAAAAAACAAGAAAAAATATATTTTCTTTTCTATTTTTTTGGGTTCCGTAGTCTGTCCGTCTGTCCGCGGCTTAGCTCAGAGACTCTTAGTGCTAGAAAGCTGTAATTTGGTATGAGTATGCAGATAAAGAGGTAAAATAAAATCATAAAAAATATTTGCATAGGGTACCTCCCCTACACGTAAAGTGGGGATGTTTTTCTTTTCTCTTTCCATGGTGTGTTACACATTATTTTGAAATGGCCTTTCCAAGGATACCACCTTGGAAAGGCCATTTCAAAATAATGTGAGTTTGTGAATACCATTTTTGGATTCAGGGATCCGTTTGCGAAATATTAAGCTTTAAAGTGCTAATTTTTGTTAGAGTCAAGTGTGCCCCCTACCAGCTAAATGGTTGGTTTTGGTTAGTGAAAAATTTCACGGCATTAATGTATAAAGAGTTATATGCATTTTTATAATACAAACATTCAAATACATAAAATCCGATGTCTAGTCATCACTGTCTAAATTTTTGTAAAATTGCCACAGAAATTATATTTAGGTACCTAGACACAAAACAAGATAGCGAAATTAGTTCCAATTTTGGCCACGCGTCAAAAAGCATCACAAGATACACCGTAGCTACACCCATGAGCACGAAGTATGCGGTACACCGAAGGGGGCATAAGCAGTGGTATAGTGGTATAGCATAAGCAACTGAAGAATAGATTATGCATGTCTTAGATTTTTTTTCTCAAAGGTGCTTGTAAATTCGAGCATGTGTGTATTTTCACGATCGTACATCAATGCCTCAGTTGCAGGCTCGCCGTATATTTATTATATTTATTAAAGTTCAATTATACATAAATAATATTATATTGTGCTGTAGGTGAGTAAATGTTCCTTGGTTGCAGGCCGCGACAGCAATGTAGTGTATAATGTGTGTGTAGAATGTGTATATGTAGTAATGGTATGGTAATAATGTATGTGTAGTAATGGTAGGTGCCTAGTTAGGTATTATCCTACTTACGCAGGGCCGTAAGCAGGGGGGGGGGGGTTGGGGGTTCAAATATAATATAATTATATAATAATATTCTCCATAGCTGCCCTAATATGCTAAATTGCTGTTTTTTGGTCATGATTGCAAAGTGGTGGGAATGCAAAGTGGTGGGAAAAGAGAAATAGGGCTTTGATAATAACTAAGCTCTTCACCAATTTGAATTCTGACTTAGAATGTCTAAAATCGTAAAATATTTTATTTTTAATGATTATCCGCAAAAGGAACAAAACATGCTGTTTTAAAAATAACAATAAATAATACTCTTTTATACAAACTGTACTCTTAAATTTACCCTCTCTGAAATCAGAAAAAACTGGCTTAACCCCCCCCCCCCCCCCCCCCCCCGAAATGATCTTCATCCTTCTACCCTTATCCCAATTTACCTGTCACTACAGCCGATGTACATAGATACACCTCTCTGTCTAATCCTTCGGGGATTGCAGTTGTTGTTATTATGTTGTAAAGAATTAGGCGTAAGAATTTTTACACCATTCAATAAAAGTAGGTAGATCTAGAACTTCTTGTGAGATAGGTAGGTAAGTAATCCGTGCGGGGAAGTCCTGCCTGCAAAGTGCAAACTGAATAAATTCCATTAGGTACCTAGGTAGGTACTACTTAGGTTCCTGCTTGTTGCAACTTATTTAGGTTTTGTATATTTGAATGGGTTCGACGAATTTTATAGTTTAGGCGCGATTTAAGCGCCCTTTGAATGAAACTCGATCCAGTTGTAACAGACGTGTATTTAATACCACACACAGCACAGTATCCAAGCGACAGCGGAACAAACATATTGTTAGTTACACGTTTCCAGCGTTCATGAAGTAATAATATTAGGGAGTGCCTCCGTTGCCGGCGCCGGCTCCCAAAAATAACGCCTTTGGGAACTGGCAGTGACATTACTGCCGGCAGACGATATTTGCCGCCGCCGGCTCCCATAATGGACATCCGCGGCGCGGCGTTTATGGAAACTCTTCCAGTATTCAGAACCCCAACTAACTAACCCTAACTAAAATATATTTGTCTGTACATTCTAGTAGTTTTTGACACTCGCCGGCCGCTGCCGCAGCACCGCACAGCGCGGTCACAGTTCTATTCGAACCTAACCTAACCTTTTTTTGCGATTACACATATTTGACCTACTTAATCTAACTAGTTCGGTTCCGGGTAGTACCTATATACTTTATTACTCGAATAGGGACATTATTGATTATGGAAAAACATATTAAATGTTTTTTTAATTATGCCAAATTGATAACCAAAGTCAGCACTGGCAGCCAATTCAGCGACCGGCGCTGGTAGCCATTTCAGCAACCGGCGCCGGCAGCGGAGGCACTTCCATAATATTAACTTAGCAGGTTTAGTAGATTCCAAATCCAAAACTGATTGAATTGAACCTTAAACCACCTCCTAGACCAACCAGTGTAGTTATAGATACTAACGGTGGGAACCACAGATATTTAGTTGGTTCGCCACAATAGCTCTCAGAGGCGCTGACAACAGGCAAACGGTAAAAGTAGGCTTGACTTAAACAAAAAAAAATTGCCAAATCAATATAGTTTGTGGCAGCGGAAAAAATATATTATGTTAATCCCCAGACCAAATAAAAAACCAAGACAGAGTGCTGCGAACAATACAGTGAAGCATGCCAAAACTACACCTCCGCTCTGTGCATACACGCTCACACGCACACATTTATACCCATTCACAATCAAACTACACCAAACTAAGTGCACACATGTTTACGAAACCGGCCTCACGTCACTGTTGACAGCGCTCTGTCTTTGAGTGTTAATCTTGAACATATTTCTCAGGACTTGGTTGTTACCAAAATAAATACGCTTTGAAAAAAAAAAAAACTCGATATAAATTAACGGTAAACTAACCTTTTACCTTGAGTTCTAATCCAAAATATCTGTATTAAATATCAACGTAGTACCTACGTTAGTATTTTAAAGAACGTCTTATTTGAAGGCAGAACTTGCTTGTTTTTGTTTTCGATGACGATGACTCATTTTTGAGTAATATTTTGCAATAAATTACAAGCGTTGTGCCATCGCGCTTCTCATTACAAGCGTTGTGCCATCGCGCTTCTCATTACAAGCGTTGTGCCATCGCGCTTCTCATTACAAGCGTTGTGCCATCGCGCTTCTCATTACAAGGGCAAGCCATCGCGCTTCTCATTATTTTCTATGCAGTCCGACAGTGACCGCCGTGTAGCTGATGTCAGTGGGTTTCGCAAATGTTTTTATTTACGAAACGCGTAATTTATTGCAGTTTTATTTATTTCCTGAACCACACAAGTATTTCAATGTACATGCAGGCAGATAGCTTGGCACCCCGAGAACCCGAGGCTAGCAGCTTGGGCCGACAAGGGGTCGCGAGGAGGGTGGGAGGGGGTGCTCGTTAACTATGCAAATAGCAGGCGCGGGCGCGGGCGGGGGCTCGCAATCTGATCGGCGACCACGCCCCCTACCAATGATTACCGTTACTCTTGTTGGAACAGAAGCTCCTGAATCCTGAAGCCTCACTGAGGTTTACTGAGAAGGTGTTCATTTGGACTCAATATTTTCAACCCCTGTAATTATAAACATAACTACTTATGTATTATTCATCATAGGTACTTACGACAATATTTATTTAGGTTTTACAACAGTGTTTGAAAAAGAACTAGGTCTCAAACGTACAGAGTTCGTTTTAACATCATAAAATGAATCCACCATCCCTCTGAAATACCTACAATGTCTTGCAATAGATATGTAAGGTACCTCTACCTAGGTAGAGTTTTGGCTCTTTGGCAACTTCCAATAGGTACCATACGCTGTAAGTGAAATCTTTTTGTTGGGAATCAATTTAAGGCCACGTACCGGATTCATAAGACATGAGGTCTCATAGTCCATTTTCATAGTCTTTGAGTAGTCCTAACAATGCGGGGGCGGGGCGGAGGGGTATCGGATGCAAATACACGCGTCTATCTGTTCGCAGTCAAATATATGCGATGGCTTCGCATATTTTAGAGCATCAATACTGTACCTACATAATTATGCGCACTGTCGTTCTTACCACAGGATATTGGCGAGGGGTAACTAAGTATTTATAAAACTCGATTACTCTTAAGGAATTGCTATATAGTGTCTATTAATTATCTTGTTAGGCAACACAGTGGTGTGTTTCCTTACTAGGGTACCCGAAGAGGAGTGGAGCGATGGGTTCAGGGCCCGCTGGTGCCATGATCGACGCCTTCAGGCGTATTCGTCTGCTGCATCGTTGCTTAGCGAGCCGCTGTATTATTTGATCCATAGAATCGTTATGTTATTGGGGCTACTTAACTGGTTGAGGCGCTTCTGGTGACTCTCTTATAATAGCCCAGAATTGACTGTGTAGCTGTCCGGCAATGATGGCTGAAGCGGCTAGAGAAATACCCATGCATTCAGCCTGGAGTTATACGTACCTGCAATAGTGTGGCTATGAGTAGGTATGATAAAGTCATCCGAGAAGATTGCAGGACCTGTAATAATTTTGTCGTTTTATCGTCAGTAGGTACCATACAGGAATATCGACACGTCGATTTAAACTTTGTCTTACATTGTTAAACCAATTTGTAACCTTTAAAGCTCTAAGTCTATTCTTAATTAAGTGAACTTGTATAGTAGATCGAAGCCTATTTAAAATGTAGATATGTAAGTATAAAAATCGATACGACCGCGACGATAAGAATTAATGTAGTGACGTAGATTTAATTAGTGATCTGCTCTAAAATGAAAAGATAATGAAATTCGTCATAAATTATAAGCTATAAAGTAAACCGTGAGCCATAACTTTGTGCAGGTGTAACTAATCACATCAGAACCACTCGATAAATCAATGAATTAGTTAATTTACAAATGTCTATAATATTTTGTTTGTTTTGATTTCTATTTCTACATTTCCCACAAATCTATACTTATCTATCCCACAGTACCGATAAATTAACCAGGAACATTTTCTCTTCCTTACTGGTTGATTTTGAGGTACCGTGTTTGACTGATGCGTTGAACGCTTGAAATGAAACAAAATGCGTTGAAACCAAACAAACCAAACTTTGTAGAAAAGGGTACTATAAAATTTCAGATTATTTAGAAGACAAAAAAGCATGGGATTGAGCTGCTCGCTCTGCTAAGCATTGTAACATTTTGAATAATATGGAAAATCATCAAAGTATATCAACCAGTTTTATTTACAAATTGACATTATTGAATATTCTATACAAAATGACATGATTACTTTGTAAAGTATTTTATTATTGTGAATGTGAGGACTATGTGAATTTTTAAAAAAAAAAATTCTCGTTCTCAGTTAATTTTATCATTGGTCTGGCAATTTGAGAATTTTATGCGGCCTACCCAAATGTCCTTTCTTTGGTATTGTTCGTCGAGTCGCTGAGCTCCTTAAGTTCTTAGTTGAGCTCCGCCATTACTGACAAATGCTTGCACTGACTGGACAGGTCCACTCAAATCTGTGTGGTTCTTTCCTCAAAAGACCATTTCAGACTCGAATTTACATGGTCCTCATATGGCTTGACCAAGATTATGTCTGGACTTTAAAAGAGACTGTGACCTCTGAGTTTGTTTCGGCCTTTCTTCTCAGAGTAGTCAGATAGGAAACGCCGACCTCATCTAGCTTATTTTTAATATTTTTTAATATGACGTGTAAAAGTGATTCCAATATCCTATTTACAGAATAAACAATTTCATTTCATTTCATTTCATTTCATTTCATTTCATTTCATTTCTTGGAAAATGGCTTGTCCCAATACGGATTTGCCCGACAACCCGTCCTCCCAGAGACGGTGGGACGTGCCGCTCGGCAGTATTATACGGAATACCCTGGTAAACACGTTACCTAATACTGTTGAGCGTGCCCGTTTGCTGGCTGTGGGAGAATGGGAGTCGGGCTTGTGGCTACAGGCGCTCGCGTCATCCACCATAGGCACTATGATGGATGACTCATCGTTTCGGCTCGCTACATGTCTCTGCTTAGGCGCACCTTGTGTTGCTCCGCATTGGTGTCACTGCGGCGAAGCTGTCGACAGCCTCGGGCACCGTGGCCTGTCCTGCTGCAGGAGTGCAGGCCGCATAGCACGGCACGCCAGTATCAACGATATTATTCGTCGAGCCCTTGTCACCGCCGGCGTACCAGCGGTATTAGAACCAAACGGCTTGGTACGTGACGATGGGAAGAGACCAGATGGCGTTGACGTTGTTGCCTTGGAAGGTGGGTAGGCCTCTGGTGTGGGACGCAACCTGTGTCGACACCCTTGCGCCATCCTATGTTCCTAGCACGGTGGGCTGTGCTGGCGCCGCTGCTGCGGCTGCTGAGACCCTCGAGCGAAAATACTGTAACCTTATAGGCAACTACAGTTTTGGGCCGTTTGGGGTCGAAACGCTCGGGTCATGGGGCCCGAGTGCGCGTCTCCTTTTTAAAGAAATCTCCCACCGACTGGTCGACACTTCACATGACCAGAGGGCTGGCTTGTTCTTTGGCCAAAGAATTAGCATTGCCATTCAACGTGGCAATGCTGCCAGTCTTCTGGGCACGTTTCCCGATGACAGCGATGCGGACGAATACTTCGACGCCTAAAGGTCCCTTTGTTTTTATATTTATTTAGTTAATCCCTTTAGTTTAAGTTTTTTTAAATGTCAATATTTAGTAGTGGATAATAAATATTGTGTATACTTATCTTGTTATGCGGTGAAGATATTTGTTTAGTTTATTTTAAGGATTTAATTCTCATTACGTACCTATATACGGGCCATTTGTTAATTGCATTATGTCACTCTTTTTTAGTTTAATAATTTATTTATTTTATTTATTCATTTAAATCAAGCAATAGTGTTAGTAAAATTATGTTAGTAAAACAACACAGAAATCATTTATGACATCTCTGCTGCAAGGTGACCGGCCCAGCCGATACCTTGCACCAGTGGCATTTAAAGTCCACAAGTTTTAAAGTAGATCATTAATTTTGAGCTAAATTATGAAAGCGCCGGCCAAACAAAAATAAGATATAATTATATTCTGTTAGAACATGTTATTCTCTCTTCACTTTTCACTATGGGACCAAATCTGTAGGGTAATTCCCTGCGCTGTTATACTATTTTGAAAAATATTGTTACAGTATGTTTTCGTAAAATAATGAATAGTAATCCAATTAAAGTAATAGCTTGTAATAATAAAAATGAATGGAAAAACGTACTCCTTCGGAATATAGTTTTTTTTTTGTTTTTCACCTTTAGCCCAAAAATGTATGGACGGTGAATCATCTCCTTTGTGTGGGCTTACCGAGCAGTCAATGCCTAGATATTACGTTCTATAGGTACTGGCCTCTTATTGTGTTGTTAAATAGCTAAAGCTTGAAATCTAATTAATTATGAATGGTGATCTAGTGGGGCTGAAGTATATTTTAGGGATATTTCAGTTCAGTGGAAGTACACTACCTTTTGACGCATGTGTAAGTACACGAAACATAGATAAATCGATATTATTTACGAAATCAATTTATCAGTAGATACGTGGATAGTATTATAACGTTTATAAGTCCACACAATACGAGTGAGGCTTGCTCATATTGCTCACCTCTGCGCTGCTCGATTACCGAAATCAAAATCGACAGATATCGATACTGACTTGTTGTTTTGTTGAAACCTGCGTTGTACACAATCACAGACATAATACACTGCAATCTAGTCTTTAACACGTATGTTGTAAGTGCGGCAATAGTGTGAGTTTGACGGCTCGAGGTGGAGTGACTTGCAGAGGCGCGGTGGTCCTCATAACAATCGGCGACCACTAGCTTCGATCAAATGTGTAGATTAGTGATTGATTTAGAGGCAACAGTATCTTTGCCTTTTTATGCAAATATTGCTATAGGTACGAAGACATATTACCTACGGACAAAGATTTAACTTTTAGATTACGTAGTTTCTTTCTCCCAGCAAAATTTCAAGCACCTAAATCGATCGATACAGTACTTTAGTATTCTTGTGCTTTAGTGCTACCTATTACAGACTGACAATTTTGTAGGAATACATACACATGTAAATGTTGATGTACAAGACCATTGTTTTTCTCCATCATTACTGTTGCTGTCGTTTTCATTACTTGAAAATTGTTTAATCTTATCAGCACATCTAAAAGGTAAAGAAGAAACGACGTCAGGCCGCTACCTCTGTCGTTACCTACCCTGTGCCGTATCGTTGTGTCTGGCGACATGAAAAGGCTGGTATCGCCGCAACCGAGAATGATATATGGAGAGGCTGTGACGCGCTGCTTTGATGCCCGTCAATATCTGTTAGTGGGTCGAGTGGACACCGGCTCAGCACTCGCCGCCGAGACCCACGGCCCAGTCGAGCCGTACTGTTTGGATAAGGCAAACTGCCTTGTAATTTTACGAGTCAGTTATGTTTGATCATAGATATTCTGGTAAGTATATGTTTTGCAAGAGGAGAAACTATACCTACCTAGATGATTTAAATCAATGTACCGTAGTAGGTATGTTTTATCTCATTATTTGGCTTGTGTAGGTCTTCTGATACGGTGTAACCTATCGTAAACTTTGAAATATCGTATGTCTCACTGTACCAGAGCGTGGATATGATGAAATAAGTGGGTATGATAGGACGTATATAACCCAAATATTAACAAGTTAAGAATGCCTCATCCAAATCCGTGGCTGGTTTCTTGATGGCGAGGTGGTGGTAGTCGCCGGCACCGCTGGTCGCTGGTCGGGCCAGAGGTCGGCATTCCTCTGCTGGGAGGCTTCACCTTGGAAATCTGCCTCTTCACCAATTATAGACGTTAAGGACGCAAAGCCATTGTCAAGATTCATATGCCCTAATCAAGATTCGGGTTTTGATATATAGAATACACAGGTACATAGGTACATAAACTCATGCCTATTTCCCATGGGAGTAGGCAGAACATACAGAATGCCATGCACCTGCTATGATCCTTATAGGTATAATCCTTTTGCTCTACAGAAATCCATACAAAAATCCATGTTAAAAATATTTCGTATTTAACTAGTGGTTACTTAGTTTGATACGTTTGAAAATGTTATAAAAAGTTCATATTGAACTTCCTAAACTCCATCGGTTGCAGTTGCAATCTAGTTTTAGGTACAGCTATTCAGTCGCTTCATTATTCAGTTACACAGGATAATCTTGCATGTAGTTATGCTAAGTAGCACTATGTAATGATATTGTAATGGAGAATATAGAGGAGACTAGTAAAGTAGGTGATCTACTTAATGTACTTTCAGATTCATACATTCACTGACACATTCATAAGAGTTCCATACGTAACGAAGGTGAGCAATAAGGTTTTTTTTATTGAAAGTTCGTAATTTTTGCCAATGGGATCAATCCCATCAGGTCGCGGCTTGTAATCTATAATTTATGAGAACTGTTGATCTCCACTCTGATTATTGACAACCTACGACTTGACTTCCTTTGAAAAGAAGTAGCGGCCACAGAGAGCATAAGCTGATTAGTTATCAATTAGGGCGCGGGGGCCGCATTGTGCGAGCGTGATTAGGGCGCACGCACGTATGATGCGTGGCGCGTGTCGCGCTAGAAGACAATGGGCCGCACGCGCACGAGCGTCGATCGCTTCCTTCCTCAACATACGCCTATCTTTTTAACACAATTATTGATACGCCCAACAGTACTTTGAAGATCAATGTTGTGACAATCATTGGTGCTATAGTCAAAGGGAGCTGTTACAATTTTATTGTGCACTTGATAATGAGCTTATGACTTCTGTGGGGTTCATTTTATCCTTTTTATGTGTGCATTTTTTATTATTTTCAGACAGATGTAAATCTGTTCCCGTGTGTTTGTAAGCCAATAAATGATTTTATATTTACGGAGCTTTCGATTTCGGAGAGCCGCAGTACAACGAACAGTCATTGCGTTGCATCACTCGTAGCACCATTTTATTTGTAAGTTGCAAGCTCATCCTGTCTGTGCTTACTGTAGTTCTGCTTAAAGGTGGTGAAAAATATGACAATATACATATAATTACTATATCACTACTCTAAGTCCTTGTACAAGCATGTTATCCGCTAATAGAAGAAGATGTCTATGTTTTTACAAAGCTTTTTTTGCCACGTATTACGAAACCCACAGCTAACCTAGCAGAAGTGTGAACTAAGATCTAAACTTTATTTAAGTAAACAAACATCTTTTTCGTTCACAAAACATGAGATTAGCATAAAATATGCGTCGAGTTCAAAGCGTGGCTCAGCCCGGAGGGCGGCAAGGTTCAGTGTTTTTATTCGCGTCTGCCGCGCCGAGCCCGCATGTTAATGTTTGCAGTTACAAATGTTGTGGGGCAGCGGGGGCTCCCCCGCGGATTATCCGCTATTGTCCTCACGGGAAACAGACATCACAACAGATCTATTTGTAACAAACTATATATTAACATTTCCTTGTTTAAAATGTTCTCCTAAAAAAGGGTATGTTTACCTGTTCTCGGTCCATTTAAAGTTTTCTAATGTTTTATTTTCTATTTTGATGGTACGTTTTGTAACAATCAATATGTTAATCAGTGGTTTATAGGTTTTATGATGTTCGGCGCGTTGGATGCGCGTTGATTGACCTGTAACCGAGGTTTATGGTTAGATTATATATTTTTATTGTGAAAGTGTATAACAGAGAGTAGTAATATTCCTATGAACCCTTCTAGCTGGGTTTAATAAGCTCGTGTGATCATTATCGTTGCTATGGTGTAATATTTAGGTATCTATACGGTGGTATGAGGTGGTTGGTCATGACTACCTGTCATCCATCACTGAACGGTTTGAAGCACATAGAAACGAATACCTCCTGTACCTCCTGTCCTTTCTCTTTATAGCATGTTCGTTTTGTTGAGTTCTATCGTCAAGTTAGCTAGTTCATCAACTGCTATTATTTTATAGCATGTTCGTTTTGTTGAGTTCTATCGTCAAGTTAGCTAGTTCATCAAACTGCTATTATTTTATAGCATGTTCGTTTTGTTGAGTTGTATCGTCAAGTTAGCTAGTTCATCAACTGCTATTATTTTATAGCATGTTCGTTTTGTTGAGTTGTATCGTCAAGTTAGCTAGTTCATCAAACTGCTATTGTTTTATAGCATGTTCGTTTTGTTGAGTTCTATCGTCAAGTTAGCTAGTTCATCAAACTGCTATTATTTTCATCTATTTTCTTTGATTGTAGTATTTTCTTAGTTGTAGTATATGATGGTGTGTGGTGGACTCAGCGGTCGGTCTGTGTCGGCGGGGGATCATTAGCGACCAGTCAGGGTTCATCAGGGCTGAGTCGGTGCCTCTTTCCGTCTCCGTTCACTTGTTATTACATGTGCCACGCGTCACTTCACTCTATTATGTTCACCCCTTGCGATGACACACGGGGGAGGCAATTTTGATCGTTTTTGCGTTTATTGAGTAGGTCATAGGTACTTGAATATTTTATATGGAGGTAAAGTAACGATTAAAAATCACAGCACGTGTTTAAAGTATTACCAACCTGACTTGTATAGGTCAAAGTCAAATCATTTATTTCAAATAGGCACATTAAACAAGTAACAAGTTCACGTTACACCTACTTAGTTAATTCTTAATCAGGAATAATAACTCTACATGAAATTATACTGTAATGACCAGTGACTTATCGTTTACCTGTACCTACGTATATCGTTTCATCATTATTATCGTTCCAATATATCAGGGACACGACCTTCAGTGAAAAAGTACGCGACCAAGAAGAAGAATCGTTCCAAGTAAAAGATACACGAATTATCACTGTTCTTGTGAATTAGTTCCCTTTACGTCGAGCCTGAGAGTCTATGGTTCTGATCAAAACAGTATTTAAAATAATCTTTTATTACACAAAAAACCTTGTTAGTTTCAAGATACTGTGCCCTCTGAGTTTGTTTCGGTGTTTCATCTCAAAGTAGTCAGATAGGAAATACCTCACATCGTTTTAGAATATTATCGACAAGTAAAGTGTTTGCTTACAGAAAAAAAAGCAAGTATCAAGTAGTCTTGGCGCAGTTCATCACAATTGCTGCGTAGTGCTATGAGCGGTGATTACACAGTCCTAATTCGATAAATAGGCCTCCTTGCTCCCCTCGCGCTCGGCTTTCGGCCTCGGCCCTCCGCGTTTCGGCCGGTTACTACTAACGCAATTTATTACTTGATTGCGACGTTTGTTTTCAGATGCACCTTGTTATTGTGCGAAAATCTAAATTATAAGAGGTTAAGAAACTTATTCCACAAACAAATGACGTGTCATTTATCTTACTATTATAAAGGGTCTGAAATTTCGTCAACAATCATAGTATATTTAACATCTATTCTATAGTAATCTTTCTTCTCAGAGTAAACAGTTAGGAAACACCAAATTCATCCAGTTAAAAAAAAAATGAAGTTATAAAACTAAAACTACGGCCAAAAATAAAGGTATAAAAACAACAAAAGTCAACCCAACTATGGCAAAAAGTCAACTAAAAAGCTATAAACAAGACATCACAGACAGACAAATTAAAAATCCGGAGACACACGTAATCTGTTCGATTTTTATGCCCTACGTGTGAGTCCGGATTTTTAATTTGTCTGTCTGTGATGTCTTGTTTATACCTTTTTAGTTGACTTTTGCCATAGTTGGGTTTTAGTTTTACAACTTTTTTTTTTGGGTTATTCATATTATATATTTTTGAAATGTGCTTATTAAGCTATTTCATTTGATAAACAAAAGGGCATTATTTAAAAAAGCATATAACTAGCGGACGATCAAGACGCTTCCAATGATACCTCATTTGTCAAATTATGATGAGTAGTTTAGAAGTTATGAGAACACATGAACGTATATACATACTGGTCACAATCATAACCCTCCTTTCGCTTCGCCGTAGCCGCGTTAAAACATAAGTTATTTTTGACGAGCAAAAGTGTTTTTTTGTTTCTTATCATTTATAATTTATCATCATTTATACAGTTTATAAATTAAAGGCACTTTTCTTGTCTGTCTATGCGACCACGTCGTTCTTCTAAACTTCACAACGAATGGTGCTGCAGTCTTCATCATAATTCTGAGAAATTATTCTGGAAGATTTATTTGCATATTACATTAATATTTAACTTACATCTAACAAAATCTCGATGTTTTGTCAATTCGTGAAAACCGTGTGAAGCCGGGACGGGTCGCTAATATAAAACATCCCATGATACGTTTACGACACCCCTAGGAGACCCCTACGTCACGTCTACAAAACAAATACAAAACTGCTACGAATGTCTACGGGACTGTTACGACACGTCTACGAGACATCTCACGTGACTCCAAAGAGGCTTACGAGACATCTGACGAGGCCTCTACGAGATTGCAACAACTCGTTTACGAGACCTCTACAAAACTGATACGACACGTCTACGAGACTGCTACGACACGACTACAAGTCCTCTACGACTTGACTACGAACTTGCTACGACATGACTACGAGACTGGTACATCACGTCTACGAAATTGCTACGACACATACGGGACTGCTAAGACGCGTCTACGAGATTTCTACCACTCTTCTGCGGGACTGCCACAACACATCTACGTTACTGCTACGACAGGTCTACGGGACTGCTACGACAATTCTACGATTATGCTACGACACGTCTACGGAACTCCTACGACACCTCTACGATAGACGGCTAGGCGGTCTACGCGAAGTTTATGCAGTGTCTACGCGGTCGCTAAGCTGTATCGAAGAGATTTTTGCAGGGCGGCTACGCGGCGACTATGCTGCGTCTGTTGCGATGGACTAACGCTTACACTCAACAAACGCCTGCAAATCCAGTCCAGTAGAAGTATGAGAGTTTAAAAACTTACAATATAACCAAATTGTAGGTTTATTACCATGTTTCATGTCATAAAATGGTACTACTGTAACCACAATTTTTTATGTTTAAGATTATGCAATATTTTTCCAATATAAATTTTTACACATTTCGTAACTTGAATCCTAAAATAATATAAACGTGAAAAAAGTTTGTGAGGATGGATGGATGTTTGTTACTCTTTCACTCAAAACTACGGAACGGATTTGAATGAAAGGATCGTGGGCAAGAATGTATGGGCGGCACACCCACGTCCGCCACAGATGAAACCACTGCAGTTTTGAAGACACTACTTCTTCCTTTACTCAGTCCAAGGCGCATCAAAATCTGTTCCGGGGTTATTCAGTTCTGACAATGTTAGGTTAGGTTAGATCCGGGAGCACACGACGCGGCATACGGCGCACATCAGGACCCGAGGTGGCGGCGCGTAGTGTTCCACGCGCGCCCCTCTTAGACGTCACGGGGGGAGTCAAATACCTCACTCCCCCCGCTGACCCGAGGAGGCCCGCAGTGGCGGGCCGGCACCAGTCGGGGGTTGCGGACGATTTTTACGTTCCCGCGACCCCCGGCGTAGGTGTGAGTCGGAACACCGGGGTGGTATTTAGTCAGTAAGAGTCTGACATCCATGAGGATTTTCCACCCCGGAAAAAAAAATAAAAAAGGTTAGGTTAGATATGTTTTGGCGGCACACCCACGTCCGCCAAAGATAAAACCACTGTAGTGTTGAAGACATTACTTCTCCCTTTGCTCAGTCCAAGGCGCATCAAAATCTGTCCCAGGTTATGTTTATTACGAAGGCGGAGGAGGGGTCGAAGAAGACGTCAGTTCGATAGTCATCTCCGACTCCTCGCCGTATGTAAAGGCTGAGCCGGTTTCCCATGGCCCTCCCATCACGGCGATGTGGGAACACCGCTGTTTTTTAGTGGGTATACTGTCGTTAGCGACAGGAGTCCCACATAACCCAGACTCGTCCCCCACGAGCGGGGATGGGTAACGCATTTCTCAGCGATAAAAAAAAAAAAGTTATATTAATTAGGTCTGGGGATCGTGGAAGGCACACAAGACCTCATGGTCCAAGTGTGGGAAGGGAACACCGGGGTGGTTTTTAGTTAGCAAGAGTCTGACAGAACCGGCGCGGGCGTGGAAAATCCTTATGGATGTCATAATAAAAAATGCTTATTTTTGTTATGTGTTTCGAGTCATAATTAATATATGACTGGCGGAGCTGCTCAAGATGTCATTAATGATACTCTTTTACCAAACGAGGAGGCGCGCTACACCCAGTACCCACTCTTGTTGGTTGCCGGTGTAGCGTGTTAGGTTTTGGGTCAGTCTGTTACTAACTGTGTTGCAAGCAAGTGACATAATAAAAGTATTAAGTGTGCATAAAAGTGAGTTTTATTGGAGCAGACTGTACACTACTGAGTAATAATTAAACTAACACAACTAAGAAAAAAATGGTTAGAAAAAGTCGTGAGATATAAAACCTAACCTAACCTAACATAGCCTATCCAAACCTAACATAGCCTATCCAAACCTAACATAATCTCCGAACCTAACATCAACTTAACATTATCATAACTGAATTCCCCCGGGACAGATTTTGATGAGCCTTGGCCTGAGTAAAGGGAGAAGTGATGTCTTCAAAACTACAGTGGTTTCATCTGTGGCGGAGCTGGGTGTGTTTTGCCCACGATTCAGATAGCTTATAACCTGGAGAGGATACTTGTTATCCCGATATTATCACGGGATCGAGACTTATGCAGGTGAAACCGCGGGGCGTTGCTAGCATTTTATTTAATATTTGTCATCGCTCGATTTTACACTGAACTACATCATAGTCGAAATGGCCTTTATAATATTTCTGATAGAACTTTTACACCGATCTCAAACCCGAGTCCGCGGTAAAGTATTTATTACTATTACCGCATTACCGGCGATATTACCGGGAGGTTAACCGGAACGTGACCGCGTCCGCGCAGAGTACAGCGCATTGTCAGACCATGGCTATCGGAACACTACGTCTCCGCGATGGCGGCTGACGACCTGCGCACAATGACACTACGCCTGACAGCCGTTTGCAGCTTATTATTGCTTTCAGTGGAATGATATAGAATTCTTTATTAAAAGAGTTGATAAAGTAAAAGATTATCATGAGCAATGCGAATGTTATAAAAAGATTATTTAAAGCTGAATGCCCGATTGTGGGTAGGCACGTGGTATTTCGCTCGCTTATGGGTGACATGTGACAATTTAGTGTGTGCGGTATGGTGTCGGCGAGCCCGGCGGAGGTGCAGCGTGGTCTGATGTGGTCAAGCGCACGCGCCCGCTACGCTTCGTTACCAATAAGCATGATTTAGCTGATCGCGATCTGATACGCCGCCCGCCCCTTCTACAGCCCGCCACTCCACCGCGCCACTCCCGCGCACGATTTACAACCGCATACCGATTTTAGGAACGTAACCCACCTTGATTTACATCCCCGATAGCGCTGCGTATCCCGGACTGTTTTTCAATTACGTTACATTGTGACACCGCATATAGAGTTCCGAATGCTGAGCCCTCGTCTGCCAGCCTGTCCGACCCCAGGCAGAACTAAAAGGATTTTAATAACTCAGGCCGCAGTAAATCAAAATTTGATTATGAGAATACTGCAAAAAGCGCGACGGGCTGCGTTGCGTTTCGCGGCCATAACTCAGCCGGCCGGCCGTTGATAACAGCTTAAAATGTTGTCGGATGTTGTTGAAAAAACTGGCTTTCATTATGAGGGTAATTTATTCGCTGTACAACTACTAAATATCTAAGTATACAATGAAGTGGTTTAATGCGGCCGGCCGGGGCTGCCGCGCGGAGAAACCTTCTCATTCAGAAACGATGTGTGTAGGCTGCGCAGTACCGTCGGGGAAACAGTTTGAGTAAGTGGACGGAATTTACACTAGAACCGTGGTAGGCCGACATAATATCCTATATGTACCACTAGTAATCGACTCTTCAAAACTTAGGAATATAATTTATGTCGGTATTGTCTGGGAAAGTTTATTTCAATAACAATTATCTCTCTCTGTTCTATTGTCTATCTATCTACAAGTTCTACATTTTTTTAAGTAAGGATAGATTCTGATTGATTTATATCACATAATTATGTAGAGCTTTTAAGAACTCATTGTACTAAACTTGTAATCATTTACTTGTGCAGTTCACATGCACCTACCACTCCTCAGAAACGGTTTCATTGCTCAGATTTATTCGTCGTCGTCCACACATCCTGCTGACGCTGACGGTACCCGCGAACAAATAGCAATAAATACGAGGCTCCATATATCTGTCGGCGCTGGCCGCGTTATTTACGACGCCGGCCGAATAAATCGCGCCGTGTGTAAACACCGCACCCCCCTGCGCACCCCCTCACCCTGGTGACGGCTGATCACGGGCAATAGGAGGCTGGACGACTCACCTTAGCAGAATATAATTGATAGCTCGAAGAAAGTACTAAATCCTTGGAATGGCTTACCAGTCAGCAGAATCCTCTCGAATGATGCTTTGTATTAGTAATCACTATGTACTAAGTAGGTTACATATGGGGAAAAGTATTTCTTGTGTCAAACAAAGGGCAACGTCTCAGCCAAATGTAGGTCTCCTGTATGCAGCTATATCACTGATAGTCGAACACAAGTCGCAATCAGCGAAAAATAATGAATCGCATAATGAAAGCTAAAGGATTTATGTTAATATTTAGTAGCTACTGATGCGCACCGCACAGAGCTCGTTGCCAGCGCCATGATTGGCGCGCCCGGAATACCAAAAGGAATTATTATTCAAAAGGATTACAGAATTGGCTCTCGGCTGAATGAATGACAATTGTTTAGTTAGGTCCGGGGTTCGATTCCCGCTCATCAGCGCTCGGTGGCGCGGTGGCGCCTCATTATGCGCTGTGTTATTCAAATGTATTCAGTTTAGCCGCGGCCAGGGGCGGGGAGGGGGCGCTCCGCTCACTCCACACCGTTACAATATATTTATTGGAGCCGCTCATAGACGTACATACTCTGGCTCCTGGCGACGTCCGTTTATTTGTCATCATTATATCATGTAGCCTCACGCTTTATTGAATCTCTCAGTGGTAAATTAATGGGCTCAATCAGGAGCTATCTACGATATGAAGTAGAGCCCAAGTCGATGGATAATATCGGCTACTCATCTCAATGATATTTTGCTCTTGTTATTTAGTAAATGACACAAACATTTTCTGGAATGTATTAATTCTGAGTTAGTTGACTTAAGCAAGTTCTTTAAGAACTTGTGCTGTTCAAGTCAACAAACTCACTTTTTCCTTCTCTATTTTTCAGGGAGTGTGAACCTGAAAATTCGAAAGCTAAAAATATAATTTCCTTAAAGCAATGCTCGCCTGAGTCACTTGCATTTCGCCTACAACTATCTACCTACTCTGAAATAGTGTTGAAAAACGAGAGCACAGGCGTCAATTAGTGTTGAGAAACGAGAGCACAGGCGACAATTAGTGTTGAGAAACGAGAGCACAGGCGACAATTAGAGTTGAGAAACGAGAGCACCGGCGAAAATTAGTGTTGAGAAACGAGAGCACAGGCGACAATTAGTGTTGAGAAACGAGAGTACAGGCGACAATTCTTAAGAATCAGCCACACTGTTGTCGAATCAAGATCTGTGTAGTCATGAACTACACTAAACGTATTTTATCATTTTACTTTTTACCTACTTCGAAATGGAAGGAGGTCCTCAATTCAAATAAGTCTTTTTTTGTGTTTGTTACGCTATTACTCCGCCAATTATGAATTGATTTTGATGATTTTTTTTTGTTTGTTAGTTCATGCACCCATATAAATTTTATTAACTTTTATTACGTAGTTTTTGAGTTAGCTTCAATAATACGTATCTTTCCCCACATAGCAGGTATTCGAATTTGTCTGGGGTAGGTACGACAACTAAAAAGTGAAATATAACTTTAAATTCGGAAGTCGGTGTCTTTGGTTTTGAATTTTAGTTTTTTGCCACCGACTTCTGAAATTAAAGTTATTTTTCACTTTTAGTGTTTCTTCGGTTTTTTTTTCTTTGTAAAAAGTGTTTATAATTTCTTCCATTTTACGATGTGACTTCTTCCTTGTATAACTCTTTTGCCAGACGCATGATTACACCTTTGAGCTTCGAGACATATTTATGTACCCACTAGCTGATACCCACGGCTTTGCCGGCGTGAATGTCGTTTATTATATACTAAAACCTTCCTCGAAAACCACTCTATTTGGTGAAAACAGCATGAAAATCGGTGCAGTAGTTTTTGAGTTTATGGCGAATAGACAGACAGACAGACGCGGCGGAGGACTTTATTTAAAAAATGTAAGGATACAACGATCTCACAAGACGTATGTAGTGGTTGATAGTTACGGCCTAGCATATGACTAGCTTATGACTGTGGAAATGTGGTTTTGATGGACAATACTAAAGCAGTCACTGCTTCCAAAATCGTTAGAGTATGTTATGCTCTTAATCGAGTTAGGGAAGTGCCGTCGTCAGTTACAAACTTGTCCTCGCAGAGGAACACTAAGTGGCAGGATGCCACAATTCCCGACGTGGTCACAAACTCCTGGCAGTGGACAGTCGCCAGTCCGCTGAATACCAAACCAGAATCAAAACTAGTCTTTAATAAATTCCGGCCGGGTGTGCAAGTTGCTTGGTAGCCAGTTCGTTACGTCGCGCCGGTAACGAAGTGTTTGCAGCCCACGGGGGCAGGTAATCTAATCTCGAGCCTCCCTCCCTCACCCCACCGCCCCCTCCGCCCCCACCTCCCGCACTGGTCGCTGAAACTGTAGCGTTTTTCCCAATGTTTATGCCAGTATCGCAGACGGCGGAGACGTGACGCGAATAAGTTTGGATGATCGATACACGAGATGGAATTACGTGGAAGAGTTTGGTTTGGATGTTCCAAATTCAATTTAGAGTTTGTGATGAGATTGATACAGCATGAAATGGTTAAATAACTATTGTGGAGTATTTTAGTCAAACCTACAGATTGGACTGAAACACTCCAATGCTACATTCCATACCCGTAATGCTGGGGCCGAAGCTTTGTGAATTTTGTTCGCTAAAAAGATATCGCGCTAATGCGGAGGTAACATTAGCGGCTTCATAATTTTAACGATTTGTCGTGTGATCACGAATTAGGTAATTAAAACCCTTTGATATACCGCCACCCGGGTGATAAGTGCTACGCAGCCCGAACTATCGCGACGATAGCTGATAATGATTGGTCACATCTGCGTGTATCGTTGAGAGAAGCTTCGTCACGACAGACGCAGGTGCGGACCCAGCGTGACACTAATCCTTTCATCATCTTCAAAACCCTTTGTACCAACTGCATTGACCTTAGTTGCGAAGTGGTTCAAATCAGTTGGATATTCTATTGCACCATGCAGCCTTTAATAACCACAACGACGGACTTCACCGATATTGCATAAAAATATCTACTAATCTATTGTCCTGATACTGAAGACAATTCTCACGCAGCATCAATGAACTTGATTTTTATTTTTTACATTTCATTTAGCACCTCGATGTATAGGCGCAAGCCATTGGTAGTTCGTCACTTCTAGAGGTTCTATACTACTTGAAATAAGGTTGATTATCGCACTGTACGGTGGTAATAGAGGGTTGTGTGGTATCTATTGGTGGTCAATGAAGTGTGTAGGGTTGTCGCGTGCGGTCTCACGCGAGTCAGCGGCGCAGGCGCAGCCCTGTGACGTAATGCGCAAATCGCGCGGCGTGTGCCGCTAATGTGAGACGGTTTGTTGGCTCGGAAACGTAATTATTTTGTCACTCTTTGATGAGGGGACATTGCCTTGGTTTGCTATTGCCTTCTAATGCTTTAATGGCGGAAGGATGAGGAAAACAATCGTATCTGATTGACTGATTAGAGAAGCTGATGAGAAAAGGGGCAACATATTTACCAAACCTGTTAATGGTGCCGATTCTCTTGTCACAAAATTCTCTAAACTAAACTAAAAATCACTAAAATTTAGATTAGTCCTGTCAAACGATCAAACTCATTCTGAAATAGACTTTAAATGACACAACTTAACTATAATTTAGTTTGACAGCACTAAGATGGCACTGAGATTAGTTTAGTGAAAATGCTATTCTGAATTTGACGAATTAACCTAAAATTTTGTCCTATATCTAAAATCCTCTAACTAAATCTGACTATATTTAATCGCGATTAAAAATATGTGGAATAAAATTAGATGTCATGAACTAAAATTCAAACCAACACCTCGATTTCAGTTACAAAAAACAGTACAGTATTTTTTTATTTTCTTTTGCTTATATCTCGTAAACGGTGTGTCCTATCGCAAAAATAATGAAAATTTCGACCCCCACTAGGACACCCTTAACCCTCTAATTCTCAATTTGTTGGTAATTATTTTTTATTTTTTTTCGTTATTTTCCATACAAAAACTGAAAAAATCCATTAAAAACACGTCGAGGCTGCCGTGCATGCGCGCCTCTGGCTCTAAAAAAAACATGGGGTAGGGAAAACAAGTACAAAGTGGAGGCGCGCGGTTGTCAAATTCGATTTTAGTTGTGTCAAAATAAGTTTTAAATTTAGAGAATTTATTTGGCAGAATAGCTCCAAGATTCCCATAGTCAAAAGTAAGGAATTTTAGTGATAGTTTAGTTAGTTTAGTTCGGTGTACAAGAGAATCGGCACCATTATCTGAATACCAATTTAATTTGGCTGACAAACTATGAGTTGTGAAAGTCCTTAACATCCAATGAGTCAAGTCTTTTACGTGATGTCTTTCGGTCGAGTGCGGCGCCTGGTTAACTTTATATACAAACTGAATGGAGATACAATTACTAGAACTGATTCCATGAAAGACCTGGGAGTCATATTCGACCGTAAGCTCACTTTTCACGACCACATCACATCCACTGCAAAGGAGTCCTTCAGGCTTTGTTGTAAGGAACTGTCGTGACTTCCACAACCCCCACGTTATCAAGCTTGTTTTTGGGGCGTTGGTCCGTAGCAAACTTGAGTCTAGTGCTATGCGTATGGAATCCGTTTGAGAAGTAGTATGCGTTAGCTTTAGAAAAGCGTTCCTTAGATACCTTTACAAGCACTTGTACGGGTTTTATCCTCACTTGTATCCCACTAAATTCCTGTTGGGTTGCTTGAATTTCAATTCTCTAGAAGTAAGACGGTTGCGCGATCAGATGACTGTAATATTTAAAATTCTTAGGGGGATAGACGTTCCTGATCTGCATAGTGAAATCTGCAATCTATTTGTCCCAGACCATTACTGTCGTGGCAGGAAACACCGATTACTGGCTGTCCCAACTTGCCGTACTGTTGCACACACAAGTCACCTATTCCTCGCACAACTAGTGAGAAGAGTTTTTGTGAGAAGAATGCATATGTGTTAAAAAAATTATATGTATGTTTAAATAGTGTAATTGGCTCTGGCAGTTCTATTTCAAATAAACACTACAAGTCTTAATTTTCAGTATTTTAGTAAAGTGATGAAAATAGGTTTGAATTGAAACCAGAATTGTTTCCAGATTTTATAAGATTTACAACACTTTGTTTCACAAGCAGAAAAATCTGAGGAAAAAACATACCTAACCCCTCCTCCCCCCCTTCTAATGATATATATTTTTAGGCTAGAATACAAGAAATCGCCATATTTTATTGTTAGTTTTAACTACCTCTACCTTTTAAGGAAAATAGCAGACAAGAGATTGATAGAACTCCCTGGAGGAGCAGCCGCCGGTCCTGTGGGATATCATATTAGAAACAATAACAGGACGATTGTCGCAAACTGCTGTAACACACTAACAAGTCCCGAGGGACTATCACATTCACACCCCAGGCGCAAGGGTGGCACGCGAAAACAGACCCTATTGTTGACACGAAAAAGAATACAGCTTGCCTTTTAAGAACAATTAAAAGTCGGCTGATGGGCGCTAAAATGTTACACTTAGCTTGCTGGGTTACGATATTCATTTTAGAATGTTTTTAAGAGTTTGACGGTGTGGTGATTATTCTGACTTACCTTTCTTTTTTCTAGTCATCACAGTATCTAATGGTCGAAACCTTCAGTCATCATAACTTTTGAACAAGTTCAAACATAATAATAAACACCATAGGGTAACTGCGAACACACATTTTAGCGCTCCTCAATCGGTCTGTGGACGAAATCCAGTTACAGATTGAAAAATAGGGGTTGCTGTGTCTTGGGGCTGGCGGGGTCTGCGGGGGGTGACGGTCGAGGGGCGGGAGGGGTTGTCGGTGTAATCGCATTGCTCCGGTCGGCTGCGCGCGCGCCTCCCGTGTAATCTCGTTGTCCTAATAGTCTTAAGGAGCACAAAGGGCTGATCAAACGGTGCAATTTGATGCGCCAAATGTCGCCATCACCAGGAAACTGCAGAACTCAGGGCTTGATTTATTGGTTATTCTAGATAGAGAAAATCATAGAGAGCCCATCCACGTTTCTTTTCCATCCTTTTACTTCTGTATTCTATCATTCTCCATAGTGGGTACTTGACAATTCAACCCCGTAGTTATCTTACCAAATCATAATACCTTATCATTTTTTGTAACGTTTTAAAAGTATGATTAGCTTTCATAGGTTTTGAAATACAAATTCTAACAGATCTCCTTTTCGAAAACCTTAGCAAGAAAAAAGCCGATATCCAAAAGTGTAATAAAATAAAATGGGGCGATGTGCAGCTGACTGCTGACCCCCGCTGTGCTGCTAAACGTCGTCAATGTCGACTCGGAGCGCCGACATTCTGCACCGCTTCAAGTGAGCAAGCTCGGCTTTGTCTCCCAAGTACCACTTTTAAGTGGTAATCAATTCGGTCAATCCTTTTGACCTTGTAATTTTTCATGCCTAGAAACAGTATAGAAACGAAATATAGAATTACAGATTGTAGAAAGATTTCTAGGGCGCGATGTTAAAAATTAAGAAGAGAGAAAAGCAATGCTATAGATATACTAGTTTACATCTATGAGCAATGTAGCAAACTGAGCAATGCAATGCCAGGAAAATACAGTAGCCGATCTGATAGTCACGTCTATCCCCGGGGAGAGGAGAGCTCCCGAAACAGTAACTAAAGCGCAAATATTGACGCCCACAGTTATAATTGAATCCGTCTTTGTTTTGGTGCACGTCACGAGACTGTTCGGACGGGGGAGTAATCTCGGACGCAAACTATCGTTCTGTTTGCGCGGCATGTAACACTTGTGGGCCAACAGTGCAACCGACCCTTGCTTTTGAATTAAACATCGAATTAAAAAGCAAAGGATTTGTTTATTTGTATTGAAACGTAGGGTATATTCCCGTTGCGCTGGGGTATACCTAAGAGTCGAATCTCAATACTTTATCTTGCATTATTTTAAAATTAACGTAAACGCAATGCTTTAAAATAAATAAAATAATTAAAATTAAAAAAGGTAAAGATAATTTCGCGTTCGTTTTAAGACACACATAACTAACCAAACACATTAAAACAATTTTCTACTCAACCGTAAAACCAATGCAGAATCCTATCACAACGTATTACTTACAACCACCTGCGAGTTCAGTGATCATATTGAAAGTAATTGGCGTGGTTATCATTGTGTTGGTCATGGTCTCCGAGGGTAGGTGGTAGATTAGGATCTCGTACAGTCAACCGCACGACAATAGTAACAATGTATTATTGACAGCGCCCGTATATCGTCGCAGTAAGGGCATTTTTCGTAGCTCAAGTGTTATCACTGTTGTCGGTTGACCGTAAAAAACGTTTATGCGGCGCAGGTGGTGCGACGTACCGGAGTTGTGACGTCATAACAATAGTGGATGTTTTTATAACGGAAACTGATTAGATTGATACTTTGTTTGCGGTGGTTAGTTATTATTCCAAATAGAATAATTGCTTATTGGTATGATAAAGAACCTAGTCATATTATTTTTTGCTGATATATGTAGATAGGTTGATATTGTATTCAATTCCAGCCATTTCAGGATGGTCATTTTATTCAACAAAAGACTTGGCAACTTCATGCACGGTTCTCCCCTCCAACGGTACATGTGTCTTGCCAGATAGAAATCATTGTTATATCTTAACGTTTTCCAAACATTTGAAAAGTTCTCCCTCTCACAAAAATGACATCAGATTACAGCTTCATAATAGCTCCCATCATATTGATATTCAGTGGTTCGAGTAACATCGAAACGGATCCTTCCGTTGACGCGAAAAAACGCAAGTGTCAAATTAAAAGTGCGCCGGTCGCCGGAAGCGGCCCCCGGATATCACGCTGAAAGCCGGATAATTGCCGGTCCGGCCCCGGGTAGAACACGGAATCGTAACAAGTTCACAGAATATTTTATTTTGATAATTTTTGCTTTTAGTATTCACGCGTTTCTCTACGATTCTGTTAACTGAACAGCAATGGTCACTGGCTCTGGTAAATAATGCAGCTTGCACCACTAGTAGTTAATAAGAAGATCATTCCAAATCACATCCATGAGTTTCGATGTTAAAAATATGTAAATTATATCGATGAAGCTTTAATAAGATTTAAAGATAGATAGATACAAATATTGCCAAATTATTGACGTATAAATTATCCATCAATGTTGTAACATTCTTCCCACACAATGGACGCGTCTGAGAGAGTGGGTGATTTCAGCTGGTTATAGTTAAGGTGAAAAGAACTATGTATTTAAATTAGCGGAGACAGTAAAGAAACAAAAACCAATTCAATATTTAAAGTAAACTACAAACGTGATCGTACTAACTTGTTTATCGAATATTTTTATGTTGAGCAGTTGAGCACCATGCACCCAGCAAGAGCTTTGATGGGTAGCGCAACTATTAGACAAATAAGCTTATTTTAGATTCATTCGATTCTAGTACATTAATTTGTCTGAGAACGATGACTAATAATTATGTGGTAGCGTAGCATCGTAGTAACGTATCACGTAGTGCGTAGTACGTACGTAGCGTGTAGTCTGTAACGTGTAGCGCGCACGAAGGCACTTGTCGAAAATTGAATATTGTAAAACTTTACTTACCTTTGTCTTGTAAGTTTGGTTTTACAAGTATAAAATTATGGTGAGGTGTAATTGGTTGAAAATGACATTATTTTTCGGTAAAATTATTTAAATAAAAATTCTTTGTACAAAAGGTGCGGGAATATTCCTTTATTCATTTTCATTATCAATTTTACATTTGTCACGTTATAAGCACAATATATAGAGTCTATCCCTTAAACTAGGTCAGGCCTGTATCTTAAGGGATAGGGTTCAGCCATACTGGGTACAGTAAGTAATTGACATTCTGTAACAAGTTAGTGAAACAGTGTCGATGTTACTTATGCTAAGGTTATTCTATGAAATAAGTGTAGGTTACTTAGTGTGTTGTGTATGTGAGTGAGAGTTTGTGTATGAGCGTATAGGCGTGAGTGCGTGTGTTTATGTGTGTGTGTGTCTATGCGTGCATGTGTGTGTATATGTGCGTAGATTTAGCGATTGCATCTTATGACATGTCTGTAAGAAGATTCTCCGTTGTGAGGTAGTCCTGTTGTAGTAGCCATTAAATGATATTATGTTTTGGAGTGTGTCTGTTTAGATCTAGTATGTTATTGAGGTATAAAAAAAATACAAAATATTGGTACATTTTGTTTTTTTAATGAAATATATTATGTGTAACTGGTGCAGGCTGATTGTAATATCGGCCTGCATCATCCCACTGCTGGACAAAGCCCCCATGGTATATCATAAATTCGTGTTGGAGGAGGCTCTTTTCTAATTTTCCAATTTGAGACATATAGGAAAAAAATCCATGATAGTGTTCCATTTAAAATATAATGTAGGTAGGTATCTCTAATGCCTGGTTATGAGTTGACAAGCACTTTAAATAGTGTGAGTGATACAAGAGAGCTCAGTTTAGTAATTTTCGCATTAAATCTGTCGTTGGGGGACATGACTCGCATCCGGAGGACACTCGTCACATTCGTCACACTCAACAGTCGGCACTCGTCACCGACTCGATAATCGTTTAATGACGGACTCGGAGCAGGCGACACAAACGCGTAAGGGAGATGGCTACAGAAGGTGTACTGTATTGACTTATTATTGGCTGTGGCTTTCCTGCTAGTTTTCAATAAACAATCCTTCCGTCATATTTCCCGAACAAAATTGACATGTTTTTAAAACAAAATGTTGTTGATAAGAAACTGTACTTTCAACCACTCAACCACGATGCTAGAAAACTACGTGAAGCGATAATTCTGCTGCCAATCACCGATCATTCCATCAGCCGTTTGCTGGACACATGACTCTAATCGCGAACCATTTTCTCGTTTCTACGTTACATCGAGCTCTCCCTGGCTTCTCTGCAAAGATCGTGGCTGCTCCTAAAGGCTAGGTAGGCTTCATAAGAAAGGTACCTATTTATATCCCTTGCTTCTTCTACTTTCATTGGCGGTTATTGCTTACGCTAACTGTTTGCAGACCAACAGCCTGATAGGTGAATGCCATTCAGAAGATCGTGGGTAAGACTTGGTTGAGACTAGCACATTCCAAGGAAACATATTATGGTACACTCAGTAGTAGGTGGAATAAGGCTCCCAATGATGATGATTGCCTACGTAAGAGTTTTTGTGGGTTTGTTTTGCACTGGTCCTTCTGCACATTCGGGCGAGGGCGACAAACTGCGCGGCGTGTCCCTGGGTGCACAAGAGCGCTGATTGCGCGGCGGCAGCGCGACATGCACTAATCCCACACATTATCTACTTAGCGCACACTCCATGAGGCGCAGAAAGAGACTATTGAACTATATCAATTTGGAGCAATAATTATGCTTCATCATTAACTCTGCCTTTTTCAAGAATGCCGAGGACCCCAGTGCCATGTTCCAGTATAATGAAAATTAAATAATATTCTGGTATTGATTTGCGCGTGGTTAAATAATATCAGCCGCACGAGTCGATCGAAGGCTAAGCTACGCTTGCCAAGGTCAGTCCGCGGATGGGTGACCATCCATTCATATCGAGACTCCTTCGTGACTCGGAAAGCACTTTTAGAAGCCGTTGATCCCGGCTGTCATTTCTAGATCTATGACAGACCTTACGGGTAGTCAGAAGCCCGAAAGTCTGACAACCAGTCTTACCAAGGGGTATCGTATTATCCAGTAATTGGGTTGTGAAGGTCAGATAGGCAGTCGCTCGCCATGTAAAATACTGGTATTTAGCTGCATACGGTTAGACTGGAAGCCGACCCCAAAGGAAAAAGGCTAGTCAAATTGATTTCGATTCGGCAATTGCTTTGAAAGGTTTGCGCAACAAATCTTGCAGTAATTTGCTTGCTACATATAGTAGTAAATAGTTTTCTAATTATACAAATTGGGCCAGGTTTTAATTGGATTTGAATTTTAATAATAGAAGGAGAGAAATCGCAGTAAATCTAGAAAGCTTTGGTATAGTTTCTCTGTCAACTGTCAGTGAGTGTGATTCAATTCAAAAGATATGATACAGGTATGGGAGGAGTGCTTTTTATCCATCGAGGCTATGAAGTACTAGATTCGTTGTTAATAACCGATACAACGGTTCACAACAGTTTTATATGTGTTGCAGTTTTGTCAGATACGTAGGGAGTTCACAAGATAGAGGAGGAACCATCAAACGGTTGCCAATGATGTCTCGAGACTGACGATTGCTTCTTTCCATTATTTATTAATTTGTATTTACGTCAATCAATCAAGTTTTATTTACAATTGTACAATCAACGATTTTTGTGGTATTATAGCCCTTGCGTGTCGGCGTGTCAGCAGTTGCGTGCTCGCTTTTGAAACAGCTAGAGAGCCCGAACTGAAGGACCTTTCGGCAGTTAAGCGTCAATCACCAACGCGGCAAATTGTGGCGTTCGAATATAGACTACGGAGTAGATAGAAATGAAAAGCAAAGTATATCAGTAATAAGTAGATATATTCTTGCTTTTTTTATAAATTGACTATAATTATACCACTTTGTAAAGGTTTTTGAAACAAAACATCTTTTTCTAAACAATATTTAAGTATTTTGTTGTTGGACCACTGAATCGTTTCTCAGACACTCATAGCCATAATATATTGTATTTTTTCTTCACGTTACAAAAGATTAAAGTAATGTTGTGCTAGCTTCCACCCACAGCTTTAGTAGAAATCTGCTCGTAAACCTTGTAGTGAAAGCGACGTTCAATCGAAATGTAAACTGCTAAAAGTAAGATTCAGAATACATGAAAAATGTTTGAACACAATAAAGTCTATTATTCCGTAGGCAAAGCGAGTTGCGCGCATTTTTCACTCTGGTGATTTGGAAGCCTCACAAAAATTTGTCAGAGCTACTTATTATTATTCGTGAATGTACCCAAATATTACCCGTTCAGTTTTGATTGACTGGTTTAAACATTCTTTCAATAAAATATAAATCATGTATAATTTACAATTTCCTCGATAGGTAGACGGTGCTTTGTGTGAAGCCGCCATAAAATGGCCATAAACGTTAACAACGTTGTCTCTAGTCTGAGGGCGCCGCTCACAGGCGCACACACGGCTCGCTGGTCCTCACTTATGTATATCAGCGATTAAGTTCAATTTGCAACATTCCCCATAAGTATTAAGTTCACTTAAAAAGTAATAAAAAGTCGGAAATATTGATGGCCGTAGTTTTCAATCAGGAACTCGTAATTGAAATCCGATACGTCACGCAAAGACCAAAGAGCCGGTTCGCGATATTTTACTGAGCGTATACCGCGTACCTACTATTAATTCTGTGGGGAGCATTTTTTCACAGAGCCATCGAACACCTTTACATAGTGAGGAGATGGGGGGCAAGGGGGAGGCATGGTCCTGCAGGGCGTGGGTGCTGCGGCGCGCTGGGCGCGGCGCGGCCAATGGGAGCGTTCGCGCGGCGTGCCGGCCCGCCTCCCGGCGCCGCGCGCGTCGTGCGCCAGTCTCGCGGAGGCCGGGCGCGCGCGCACCCGCAGTCGTGCGCTGTGCGACATGTGCTGACAGTTCAATGACGGTGTGCACATGCTGATGTGTTGTTTTGTGAGCTGCAGCAAATAATAACGATCAAAGTGTTGGCTGTCAAGCTGGAGATGAAGGTAAGCTGCCTCGAGCTGCATCACTAATCTAAACACCCGCAACTATGTAAATGTATGCCTTAATAAGTGAACTCTGTTGGATCCACTTAAATCTCTATTTACTCTGCAAAGGACTTTTACAACGATAATAACGGTGACCTCATCTTTTAGATACATCCCTTCTACCTACTCATTAGCAATACCTACAATAAAGGAGGCAAAACAATTACATAATTGTTATATCCTGAAATGATGATCAAAACAAATTTCGTATCAATAATCAGATAAATACCTATGTTTTATGTAATGTGTATATTCTACGTATTATAACACTAGTAGGATTACTACGGCCACGGAAAGAGATAACAATGAATACAAATGTTCTTGAAATATAATTCACAATATATAATATATAGGTACCTACCTTAGATAAAAACTTTGATAGCATAAAACTAACTGACATGAAATGAATTCATACAATTGTAAAAAACAATCTCTTTATTAACCAATAGACCCATAACTTACTAAACCTAAATAAACGAATTCCACATGAGTACATAATTAGTTTAAACTTTGTTTCACTATTACTTACCTTAATTAGTATTATAACATTTTCAGTAGGTGTCTATTTCGCAGCAATACCTTTTGCGCTTCAGCTCGTAGCTGTAGGCCCAAAGGCTGTAGCAAATCGCCACACAACCCGCCGCAGACCCCGGCGTCGAGCGCGCAGCTAACAGTTAACCTTCTCACTCAAGTAATATCTTACGGAAACACTATTCAACACCAATTAGTTTTTTATACTTAATAAGGATTTTCAAAGTTAGCCTTAATTGAATATTTATAATTATATTACCCGCCTATGTTATATGAATTACATACCCCGGTAGGTAGCACGTACTGATATGTTTCATTAATTCATCAATTTTGTATAGACTGCCACCTTATGATGATGTCTATCGATGATCTATCGATGTTTTAACTAAAAATAATATGGTATTAGAGAAAATAGAAAATCGTGTACCTGAAACTTACAGATACTAATAAATTATGTATGTTTACACGACTCACAAATGAAACTTACGATTTTACACAATCGTGAACATATCGTTTGCCCTGGATATGTTCTTCTCCATCTAGAGTCATATAAAAGGGACTGCTATGTAATGATTCTTAGTTCGGTACTTCTAGCAACCAGTATTTCAATACATTCCAGGTTATCTACAATTGACAATGAGACTATAAAATTGATTCTCAAATGACTATAAATAATTGAAAAATATTTACAATGTAATTATTTTATTAGTATAGAACATGAAACGCGCGACGACGCGCGACTGACGCCGGATGATTAGTTTTCTTTCTGATAGAAAATAAAAATAAACGCTTCTCCGAATAGTTTAATCTATAGTTATAGGCACTTTCTTAGGTTTTGTTTGCGGTACAGTAGTCGTAGTTTATGACTTTAGTTTTCGGATACATTAAACCTTTGATTCTTTGAGTTCTTTTCTCTAAATAGTTAATTTAATAGAAATAATAAAACTATGCCTTTAAAATAAAGTTATATGGTAAAGTAATTGATCAAAAACGTTTTATTTGTACATCGCAAGGTTTCCAAACCCACGAACAATGCAAGTAATTGGTTTTCCTTGATTTTTGCATCTTGCACCGTAAGATTTTGTGTTAAATTTCACTTTTTCAATTTAAGTATTATCACGTCAAGGGACTTACAACAAAAAAAAAAAATATAATGTACAACAATACAAATAATATAATAGAAGTCTTGATAGATTTGTTTAAGACATCGTTGAAAAATGAAAATAGTAAAATATAAATAAGTATATTTTCATTTTCCAACGCTCGCCACGTCGCGCGTACAAAAGACTTCAACGACTCACTTACCTATATTTAGCTTCGCATCTGCGAGGTCCAGCTCTAATTACACTTAATAAATAACCTCATAGAGGTGTCCGGTGTTAGCCGACTGCTGCCCCGGACTCTCCATCATAATTCCACATTACCATAACGCGCTACAACGGACGACTTTTTCATAAAAGTGCAGATTAATTTTATTGATACTAACTTGTAAGAGCAGGGTTAGTCATCTTATAATAAGCGTTCTGCTAATTATGAACGCATTCTTCTAATACGTTGATAATAATTTTATATAATGAAGTTATTCTATTTGTTTTTGTTTATATAGCACAGCATGAGCATAGCATATTCTTGTTTTTTCGCTGGTTTTCATATTACATAAGAAAGTATTGTAAACCTTCCTAATTATACCTACTTTTTATTGATCATGTTTATACAGCACAGCATTCCTGCATTTTATAAATATTGTGTGTATAGGCACAATGCTCACAAAGAGATTAACTTGGCTATCCTAACTAATATTGTAAATGCGAAAGTGAGTTTGTTTGTCACGCTTTCACGCTAAAACGGCTGAACGGATTTCGATGAAATTGCATTGAAGGCACATGGGTAGACCATGACCTGGAATAGAACATAAGAGACTTTTTATTCCGATATTCCCACAGGATCGAGACTTACGCGGGTGAAACCGCGTGGAGCAGCTAGTTGTGTATAATTTATGTTATAAGATCATGATTATAAATGTTAGGATTAGAGAATAAAGAGGGAAATTAAAGGCGGCCACACTTATGAGCTCGATTTGAGAAAATATAGAATAACATATTTTATTTTTATTATTTTGCCTACCGAATGTGTCAAAATAATGTTTACTTCCACCAATCCTTAATACGTTACGCTACATAGGTTGATGGTTGTCATCTGGAACGGATCTAACGTTAATTTTATTTCCATTTATCTATTTGAATGATAAACCATGATAGGACCTACTTACTTACTTCTTGACTCAAAATGTAAAATTGCACCTAAAGTAACTAAAATAAACATGACATCTACACATGAAGAAAAATGTTTGAATTATCTATTGCCTTTGAATATCTATTGGCTTTGATATAAGCAATTGATTCAAAACTGTAACTGTTATTTGCTGTGTTTTATTTTTAATAAACCATCGTTTAATAGCTGATATGGCTGTTTTATAGAGATTCCAATTTCAGTAATACTGAGGGTCACCAGCATACTTAGAGCCTACCCTTCTATTACTTAACTCTATTCCTTATAGTTCTCGCCATGTAGTAAAATCTCAAACACCCTGTTAACACACAGCATGTTCCGTAAATCTGGAGTGAGTCTATCTCTGCGGATTCCAATACTGATTGATATAGTACAAACGTTGATCTCATAAGTATCGACTTACCGTGTAAACGAACGCCAACAAAAGGTTAAAAGCTATAGAAAATAAATGTAACTCGTTATAATATGTTGTTCGTGTGCTGCGTACAGTCGCGAAGCGTTAGGTGTCCGGGAGCCATGCATCATGCAGAGACAAGGGCCGGTAATCCCGCCGCGACCATCAAATCCGATTACTGTAGAATCGGGTGCACGCGATAAATCGTGCGGCCTCCACTGTCGTCGGCGATTCGTTACGATCCGATTTACCGAAAACCTTATTCGTTGTATAGAGAAATATGGTGGCGGCCGCTTTGGAGACTAATATGTTATTTAAGGCGGGCGTGGAGCCCCGCGGCGCTGCCACTGGCTCAATGCGGATATTAATGATCCGAATGTATCAGCGCTCAACACAACGGCCAATGTCTTGTTCGCGAGTCGCGCTCCGCGGGCAGCTCACCGGGCTCACTGAGCTCACCCGGTCACCCCTGACATGCACACTGCCATCCATCCATGAGGAATGTGACACGCTAATCATCGACACTGTCTAAAATTCTAGCGCCATCAACGAACTTATTTAATCTCAAAAACACATCCAATTAAGTGTTTAGTGAGCCATAAAGACAATCGAACAACTTTATAAAAAATAACGACACAAACGCGCCGCCTTCATCAGTACAAAAGTGTTGCAAACTAAGATTCACACAAATTACTGAAAAAGAAAGTGACATTAAAATTGGCGGAAACAAAAAAAGGTTGTGGAGATCGTTCCTGATACAGACGATGAAGAGAGCGGCGCGGGCGCTGATGGTATCGCGGGGATGTGCTACCGTGAGGCGCATTATGTGTGGAGACGCTAGACGTAAGTGACAGGCGAGGCGAGGCGAGGCGAGACGAGGCGAGGCGGGGCGAGGCGGGGCTGTTTGTTCAACAAACAAGGCGCTGGCGCAAGGGTCCGCCGCTTTGTGTCGCCATGACGTGAAGGATTCTTGCTCCACTGACACGTGGGGTCCGTGAACGTGCAGAGAAACCATACATTATGAAACTAGTTATATAATTATTATCTATACAATAAATCACCGCATTTCGTAATATCGACCGAATACATTGGTCATAATGACAAACTCAGCGAAAATGTATCAAAAGACCAACAAGTGATTTGGAAGGACCAATCACTTTGCAGTTACAGCTTAATTAAAATAGTCATCAAACCGCGGCGATTATAAGCAACAAAGTCTGTCTACTTCATATAAATATCTCCGTCGTTCTTAACTTGGACAATCGCATACTTCATTGGCAGTGAGAAATACTCGGGCGTTGGGAACGTTACCTCTGTCTAGAGCAGCCCTCCTGCGCCCGCGCCGGCAAATAAACGACATATTTTATGCGCCGCCGCACTCGCCATTAACCAGAAACTGCGTCGATTGTAGAAAGTCGAATTATATAGCTTCTAGAAGTTTCTCTTCTAATATAAATGCAGATTGTGCAGCATCCGGCGACGGACAGCAGCCATTCTGTAGTACAAAACGAACATCTAAATTAAATATCTAATCTAAGATTGGATTGTTTATACCTGTAGTACAAGAAACCGCGATAGGCAGCAGTGATAGAGGCTATAACCGATGCTAAGCAGAAGACACAAGGTGCGATGAAACGAAGACCAATAAATGCTACTGCACTCCTCATGTAAAAACAGTTGTGATCATTTTGTGAAGAAATGTCTGTTTCACACAATGCGGAACCCTTGCTAACTGGAGCGCATACCTCAAAGCGCACGTATATTTTAATAAGGAGGCTCTTGAGGCGTTGATACTCGGGCACGTCAGACTTCACTAATCAATTGTCCTCTCAGAGGTCACAAACATCTCGCTGTAAAAAATATACCGTCTCGAAAAAAGCAAAAACTCCTTTGATTCGTAAAATATTAATATTATTTTTTGTCGTTCATCTTTTATTGGAATACTTTAAAGCGTTTGTATTATTATGATGCGCCGATTGGACGATGTAGTTTTCAAAACATTGTGTGCTGGTTCCATAAATTTTATAATTTAATAACGCATACCTACTGCTAATATTGTCGTTTGCTGCCACCTGCCGCTGGTTAGACATTCGATTTGTCTGTTTATACCTAATGCCAAATTCGAGGAAATTAGCATTTAAATATCAATTAAGATGTTAATTTTCTTATAATTAGTAATTTAATGCATTCTGCTCTGTCCTACCTACCGTTGTGGTTTTGGAACAGAACAGCTACACAGTTTAACTTAAGAGCAATCGGCTCACTTGTATAAGCTTGAGGTGAATTGCACAACATCATGTTGTAGAGTGCAGAGTGCATGGTCGCAGTAATTAAACTAATTTCGTTATCTGTTGATCGCGGCGTGGGTCGCGTCACGCCCTGCACCGGCGCACAGCATCCATTACAAAGCCTTTCGTCTATCAAGATGAGCGATCGTTTATCTGCAATAGATAGAGGTTACGTAATTGTTTTCGCGTGAATGATGTTTGCAGATACACAGATAACATTCACGGGTTATTGTTGAACGGAACGCTCAGAGCTGGAGGGTTCAGTGGCTGGTTTGTGACAAGTTCGAATTGCTACAAAACATAATGTGTAGTTAAGTAGTTCCATTTTGTGATGATCGTTGATGATACCGTTTGAAGTATAGACTTTACACTTCACGTTCCCATTAACTTTTAATGGCAATAGAACACTCAGTCACGCGAGCGCAGTCGCGAGCGCAGCTAGCACACCAGCTAGTCAAACAGAATCTTCTTTCCACTATTTACAAAAATAACCGCTCAAGAAAAGAATGCATCCTTTGCCCATCATTAAACCAACCAAGTCAACGACCCGTCTGATGATAATGAAATAACGACCTGCTATCTAATTAAGTAACTTATTTTCGAAACCGATTAAGACTAAGTAATTTGTTTCATTTTGGCAGTTCAACAACATTCATTGCGTTATTTACGTTGTTGGACAGATTATTTTTTCTAACTTTTGAATCAATGGATTAGACATTGGTTTCAAACCGATTGCAATTCGGATTGATCGTGTAATCTTTATTTCTTTAATTAGGACAATTTGGAGAAACAAGGAAACGCACAACAACGGCAGCAATGATCCCACCAAGTAATAAAACAGGTAAATCCTGACTAATAAATAAATAACAGCTGCTCCGCGGTATGTAGATACGATGACTCGGCACATTCGACTCTCTTTGATTTTTTGTTCGAAGCGAAGTGGATTACTTTTATTTACTTTAAATCGATCAGGCTCACATTTGAATGACCTTTTAATGTTGTGCTTTCCTAATTTAGTGCAAAGTCAGACGCTTACCTATAAATAACAAAGTATTGAACAGAAGAGGTGCAAAGTACTGCCTAACATAACTGTACCTATTAATATTAATTCATACTTGGTTTACCTATCCGTCTGTGATACGAAGGTATTATTAGTACTAGTAATAGTTATTATATCTAGCTTCATTCTCACCGATATGAGATGTTCCAAGGCTTATAAAACCGAATATCGAAATTATAAATCTGTTTTATTTGGGACCAGTAGGTACCCGTACTCGTACTAAGTATACAGTGTAACGATTAATCGATCTGTTTCTCTTTGTCATTTATTTCCTCGATTTAAACAGCCGCTGAGACAAACGCTTTTTTTTATTTTAAAATTAATTGCACTAATAATAGTCCGAGAAGTGGACAGAGAACAAAGCAATAGTTAGAGCACGCCCACAACGGCGCGTCGCCTGCGCCCGCGCAAAGCTGTTGTTTAAATTATTTATGTAAACAAAAACTAACAGAAAGGTATATAGATCAAACGGCTTTTGTTTAAACCTGAAGGACAGGAGGACCGCCCTCGAGGTGTGTCACTCGTCACTTTGGTAGCATTACAACGGCTAATATATTCATACCGATCTGGCAGGCTGAGATTTAAGATAAGCACACAGCTTAGAGACTGCAATGTGCGGCTGTAAGAAATAATACTAGTATCTTATCATAATTTAACAGCCAATAATATCGCCACTTATGCACTAGAGCTGCATCTTTAGAGCTACGATACGTTATCGCCTTTCCTGGCGATAGTGTCAGCGAGCTTCATACCGGACTCTGTAGGACATCTAGCTAGGTTTATGTCAATAGATTTTATGTTTAATGATGTAATGTTTAGAGCCATTGCGACTGCAGAGGAGGATGCTCGGGCTGCGGGGGCACAAACAAAAGAGCGCAGCGATGTTATTGTTTGTCCGCGAAGTGGTTTGTTTGGACAGTGACAGATGGCGGCACCTCTCACCTTGTAAACATTTAACACCTCGACCGCTCTGCGGGCGCGGCGCGGGCGCATTAGTTAGTGCCTGCACGTGGCTGATCTATCAATACAACAATATGAGCGTCGATGATTAATATCGACGGCTCGGTGCGGTATGGTGCGGCCGCCAGGAATTCAACCCTATTAATATTTCATCAAACAGACACGAGATGCTGTCTCTTGTTGTGTTAATAGTTGCTCTCCATTCGACCCGCAACGATTCCTATACAAAAAATGTTTTGATTGTCCACGTTATTGAGAGAAAACATCAAATATTTCACCGGGCTCATCAATGTGAAAGGACCTACACTTGGGTAGAAGGAGCCTTATACCGCCCTAAAGATTTTAAAAAGAATGAACTATTCTTTACAAAAACGAAACTTATAAATAAACTAAATGGATATAGATTTAATGACCAACACGCTTGTTAATTAAAAACTAATATCGGGATACAACTAAATTGAACAATGTTCAAATATTTGAAACATCAGTTAAGTTGCACAAAGCGGATCCAAACGTGGTAATAATCGAGTGGTAACCATTAGTAGTGGCAATAAAAGTACGGGCTCGGGTCCTCGGGTCCTCAGGTCCGCGGGGATTGGGGTCTCAGGTCCGCGGGTGCGAGGTTCCTGGTTCTTGGTATTTAGGCAACAATACCGTCAGCCCTTTTGTTCGCATGATGTAAGCGCCGAGCGACCGGTGGTGAACAGCCGCCTTGCGCACGCGCTCAGCGATCGATTGCCAAAAGTTTGCACATTTTTTAACACCTGTAATCATTCTATATTAAATAAGCTTTAAGTAGGCATTTTAACAAAGAGTTTAACAATGCGACTGTCACATCGCAAACGATGCTTCACTCCTTTTCGTGCTCTCTGTGCAACACCTAGGGGCCTACCACCACCGCTTGCAGCAGTATATTATTTTAAGCTATAGGTACGTCCTGTCGAGCTTCATCTCTTGCCTATTACAATAATACTGCTGTAAGCGGTGGTGGTAGGCCGTCTGCACTATGAAAGACCGTTGCGAGGCCGAGGCCAACCCTAACGCTGTCGAAGTGCTGCATTCTGGTCGAAGCTTATTTATAACAGATAAATGAAATCATTGATACGACGTTACTTGCTTTCCAACGCTTTACTTATGGCTAGTTTGAACGAAACCATAAAATGATTGCACAACAAACACAATTTTCTAGCTGCTCTATGTTCTAATAAACTATAATATCGAGTCTAATGAATACTCCACTCACTCTTTCTAGTCGTATTGTTTTCTATTATAGTAATATTTTAACACCAACTTTCTAAAACACATTACCTTCTAAATAACAATGTGATCCTTCTTGTAAAAGTAATAGCTTTTATTTTACGATAAATATGTCGTCTGGCAGGAAATGAGAAAATAAATAATCATTGAAATATCTTAATAGTGCAGGGGGCGCGGTAGTCGCTATAACTGGCAATAACGAGCGTTTTGATAGGTTAGTAAGACCCGCCGCGCCGCCATCACGCGACGGTTACTAAAACCCGCCGCGCCGACATCACGCGATGGCTCTACGCGGTGAAAACAAGCGTTTTGATAGGTTAGTTAGACCCGCCGCGCTGCCATCACGCGACGGTTAGTAAGACCCACCGCGCCGCCATCACGAGACGGTTAGTAACACCCGCCGCGCCGCCACCACGAGACGGTTAGTTAGACCCGCCGCGCCGCCATCACGCGACGGTTAGTAAGACCCACCGCGCCGCCATCACGAGACGGTTAGTAACACCCGCCGCGCCACCACCATGAGACGGTTAGTAAGACCCGCCGCGCCGCCATCACGCGACGGTTAGTTAGACCCGCCGCGCCGCCATCACGCGATGGTTAGTAAGATCCGCCGCGGCGCCATCACGCGACGGTTAGTAAGAACCGCCGCGCTGCCATCACGCGACGGTTAGTAAGACCCGCCGCGCCGCCATCACGAGACGGTTAGTAACACCCGCCGCGCCGCCACCATGAGACGGTTAGTAAGACCCACCGCGCCGCCATCACGCGACGGTTAGTTAGACCCGCCGCGCCGCCATCACGCGACGTTTAGTAAGATCCGCCGCGGCGCCATCACGCGACGGTTAGTAAGAACCGCCGCGCTGCCATCACGCGACGGTTAGTAAGACCCGCCGCGCCGCCATCACGCGACGGCTCTACGCGGTGAAAACACTACAGACTACAGTACACTCAATCCTTATGATTATGTGATGCTTATGAGGACACGCTCCACACGCGATCCACAGAAAAAGCTTTCAAATTGAGATTGCTACAGGATTACTTAACAAAAACCAGCAATAAAACATTATGAAAGTTACAGAGGTGGAACTCTTATATAAGATATAACTATGCAGTTACTTAAATGACACAGATTTGGAACAACCAGGATGAAAAATATCGAGTCAAGTTAATAAAATACTCTTACTTAATGATCTTAATAGCCTAATACTTAAATTGCAAGGTATTTTTTTAAACCTTTGTTCAGAACGTGTAAGTGCACGCTCTTGATGCACGTCGTCAGGTGTTGACGTGATTGATGATTCGATGATATCCGTGGAGAGTTTGCTAATGATGATGTATAGTGATAACTTGATAAGAGATCATAGTTCTAGTTATAAATTAAAACATCTCTTAATTAATAGAAATCCGTTTATGAATTCCTAAGTGCTACAGTTATTGTGAAGCACGAATATCACTATTATTCGGTAAGCACCTACGAAGCCACGGCTCGGATCAAAGCTCGAATTATTCCTAACAAAGGTTATGTTCATATATTATTTCACTGAAATGAATCTTAAAAAGATTAGTAGTATACGAGAAATGAAAAGGACGCGTTGCTTTTATCACGAGCATTCCCAATAGAGGAGTTATAACGGCGGCATTAACAGTTCCAGAGTAACATTTTTCATTATAAACTTATTATGGGAGTTACATAAAGGCGTTGTATATCACTGTGGTGGTTACAAATGCGTTCGGCGCGTTGCACAATGCGCGCCATGCATCACGTGCGGCCGCGCCGCGCCGCGCCTGCTCCGCTCCGCTCGCGCCGGCTAATGTCATCGCTGGGGTGCTCTGAGGTGTAATCCCGCCATAAGTGCTCATTTCGTTGGGATTAACCATGTTCAACTTAGTGTAATTTATCAATTTGTGTCCGTCCGAAGCTGGCTGGCACACCTTGTATTAACGTCCACATGTATTTATATTGCCTCTTATTCTTGTGTTTGCTTTTTTATCATTTATCATCATTACTAACTTAGTATACTAGTAATAAGGAAAACTGATTTCGGGGCACAGGCACCGATCTGTTTGAGATAGTCAATAGATTTCAACGCGAGTTGCTTTGCAGCTACGTTTCACCTGCCTAAATGTAAATTATTGTTACATTTGAGGAACCATGACGGCGGAAATAGATTTGTTTATTGCTTAACTTTAAGTGATGTGATAATTTTTACTATAAATATGTGCACATCCTCTGAATCAAACGGACTTGCTCTACATCGCAGCACTCTTCGCTCATTATGACTGTAAGTGTTAACAGCGTAACTTGATGCTTGTTTTGCGAATTTAATGACTTGTAACTATTTATAATTATACAGTTATAACTCGGTTTGTCGTAAAGTTTGATTTATTAAAATATTCAGCGAACATTTCATAATAAATACAAAATGCTATAATTATTGGCAACAGATCAGATTAGTTTTCCAAATGAGCGCCGAGTCGGACATCTCTATTCCAGTTTCGAGGCATTTTTTCTCTATTATACAAATTGAGGCTATTAACATTAATAGACTCCGATGACATCTCAACACATGATGTGTCACATTTATTTTGTTTTTATTTTTGGAAGTGTAATTCACCATAATTATTATACCTATTGCAATTTCTTGTCTCTGAAGCTGGGAAGAGTCCTTCTTCTAAATAGGATTATAGAATCTACCTCCCTTAAAGTCAAAGCCTACGATTTCGAGCTCTACGATTTTAGACTTAGACTTTATCGAAAGAAGTCATAGGAACACCAACACTTAATTGCAAACGGCATTTTAGTAAATGTGTTTATGTTTTATTATTTTGTACACCATCATTTTTGTCGGTATCGTATCGACACAAAGGTAAAGAATGCTTCATGCCACTAACACCGCCTATGCTCCTATCTCTAAGTTTGAATTAATAAAAGCATTTAGGTCGTCAGTCGAGATCGCTTAGCTAAACGAATTGATTATTTAGTTACCGCGGGGTTTCGTGGCATTAAATCAATGTGGGTATAGAATGTTATTAATTCTGAATTACTCATAAAGTAAAGTAGAGAAGGTGAAGGAATGTAGGTTATTGTGAGAGAACACGTGTGAAACGCAAACTAACGCCTGAACGTCCCCTGACATCTATATTACGAGGAGACACGTCACGCCATCGTCAATCAACTGAGGACCCTATGTGTTCGCGGATAAGATTTAAATTAGGAGTGCCAGTAAGTGCGCGCGCGACTGTTTGTAGTGCGCGCGAGTCACTTGTGTAAATTACTTTCAGCGTAGTGAAACGCGCATAATGACGGCGCTCAAACAGCGCTGCGCAAACATGTCACTCGTATTAATTCGCGTTATTTCTCTATTTGAGACGTCACGCATTGTTCTACTCCAGCTTATCCTCACAAAGGCAACGCCGCGGTTATGTAATTGTGTTGTTACTGAGTTGTATCGATAAGGCTTTATATAAATGTGTGTGACATTGTTTCGCCTTTGAGTATCGACCGCCCGAGGGCAACCTTTCATTAGGACAAATACATACCTACAGGTTCCATTTAAATAGTATTAATGAATAATAAAAACATAAAAAGGATTAAAAAACGAGTCTTCTGTCATTTTTCAGTGCGTTACAATACAACTCAAACTGCACCTCGCACTTATAACTACAACTCGACTGTATTGTTGTTGAAGCACCTGCATCATTCTTTACCTATTCCTGGAAATCTTGAGGACCTGGTCTCCTTATTCGGCGTTGTTCAAACATGAGTACCTACAATAGCACTATTGCATGCTAGCCGCTAAACAAGCCGATCGCCTACAATAAACACTGCATTTTATTGTACACACAAATAAAAGCCCGTATGAGCCATTTAAAAAAGGAATTTCTTCACCAATTATTCGAATTTGTAGAGAACGAGAGAGTTTATAAACTTGATAATAAAGAAAAAAGTCCGGAGTTCGGTCCCGATGATGACTTAATTATGGGAACTAACACAATTAATAAGTTACGCGTAGTGTCGTCAGCGACGCTTGCTCCTTGCGCCCGCGCACGATACCATCGGTACCGTGGGCATCTTCACGCTTTGTAATAATTATGTTAATCTTTTGAATAACTACACTTTTATGGAAGGCTTTATTCGTTTTTTAAGTAGTTTCGCTTGTTTCCACGATAAGAAACTCCACACGTAGCGCTTTACAACCACATTACATGACTGTCGCGACGTGGATTAGTGCTCAGACCTTTCGCGAAAATGAATGACATGATTGAGATTTTATGTTCACTGAAGACAACGGAGATCTTTTGTGAAGTAAGTAGGGTATAAAATTCCTTTACCGACGCCAATTGTATAATCCGTCATTTGGTTGTAGTTCTGTTCGACAAAACAATAATTTTATGAAGTTAATGAAACAATGGATTGAATCTTAATTCTCAAACTCTCAAGTTACTATTATGGTAATAAATAGAACCTTTGTACTTCACGCCAAAAATGAGGCCGTCATCAAAATTCGTTCACACAATAATGTGTAGAGGAGTGACCTCGCGTGTTGTAGTAACATCAGCTCGATAGGCGATAGGTACATTGTACAACGTTCTGCTTATGAAAAAATACTAAATGGTTACAGAGTGTTAACAAAATGTGTTATCGACGTACGAGCCGTGTGAAACCGCCGAAACAAGCATAAACATATGAGTATCGACTACAAGCAGATTTGTAATCGAAAGTAGTGTTATTTTTGACAATTTAAAGCCTACAGCTGATCATCTGTTTTCCGTATACAGGACAACTAATTCTTTATTGATTCGAAATTAATTTAATAGGTACCAGTATGTATTTTTAGTTCATCTAGATTTCAGTGAGAATTCAAAGGTCCAATTACGACTCGAAGGACCATTTTCGATGTTGTATTAAAGCAATAAGTGCTTTTTGACTTGTATTTCTTATGTCATTAGGTTCACCAACCATTCATGACACTGATACAAACACATACCTCATACCACATGCATAAGACAATGAATTAGAGGAATATGCTAACTTAATTAGTAATATGCGCTTATACCTATTCAAAAATGGGTAAGGTACATTATCATGAAATTAAAATTGATTAAATTCACCTAGATCATCACCAATTATAAAATTGGTAAAGGTAAAATTAATTGACTGTATGGCAGAAAGACCATAAGGCACAAGACAACTTACGGGTAATAATTTATACTGACATGAGAAGCGAACTAAAATGTCATTAAAATTCAGCCAATTTTATGGGGGGTTTCGCCAACCCTTTCAAAGCAAAACCAGAATAAAGTTGTTATGTGTTATGTCGAAAGGAACAAAAGCTTGCGCAGCTGGTGTGATACATTATACATGAGGCTTCAATAGTGTTAATGATAGTTATAAAGGTGGCTACAGATAATGTTACAAACAGTGATGTCAGTACAGAACTCAAGCGACGGCAGGTGAAGGCCTGGCGCGGGACGAGACTCCCCGCCGCGACCGCGTCCACACGACACACCAACACGACCCAACAGACCGATCGACTCCTGACCATACTGGGGCTTATCATCGGGCCATTACCCTAATTCAGCAATAAATGATCAGATTCCACAAATCACACTACCAGCGGCATTTTTGCACTAAAATTGTTTTTCATACTTAAACTGCATATCCATTAAGAAAGATAACGCGAGCACTTTATAGTATCATAAATGTCAATGGCGGTATGATAAAAGAAATGTATTTCACGCGAATGATACCTACGTATATAAAACAAACACAACCAGGAAAGCGCAAATTAGCGGCACAACACTATTCACGAAGTTGCACAGTGGTGTTCAGTGCTAGTGAGGCGCGGCAGTGGCGCAGCTCATGGTGCTGATATCAGTGTTTGGATCGTGGGTGTGTGTCGGTGTGGCCGACGCGATGCGCGGGCGCACGCGGCCTTTGCTATCAAGATGACGTATGCAGTAACACCTGCCGTTCGTCGCGCAAGACTGTAATGCCTGTCATAAACTTCGCATGGGAATCACTAACTCCTTATCGATCGATTCCTTGCAGTTCACGCAAAAAATCTTTATAGTGTTCAGATGAACGGTATCTTTAGTATATTATTGTGTTCGAACAAAAAAGTCTGCCATTCGTCTCAATGGTTGGCGATCAACCTCGTTCGCGCCGGTTTGGAACACGGAATAATTTTCAGTGGATTCGAAAAACAAATGAAGTTCGTCGACCGCAGCAAGAGAGGAGTAATGTAGTGCGGGCGCTTGTATCACGTAAGCAATTTCCTGTCGCGCACCAGAATGCAAACAAATCGAACCCGTCGCCTCGGGCACTCTTATTCATAACCACGGAATTATTAAAACAACTTTTAATTAGTTTAAAATTTTGTTTGATAACGCTATGAATATTAAAAGGGGCTCGCCGACCGTTTAATTTACTACTTTCCACCCATTCGAGCCGGCGTCGAATCGCCGACTATCACCGGCCTGGGCGTAATTAAACCCGAAAAACAGAACTAGCATAGCATTATTAATATCGAGAAACAACTGGCGCCTTCGGTCGTTCCGAGCAAAGAAAAAAAAGCTTGGAATTTATACGTCAATAAGAGTTTGTTGGGCATTATCGTAAAATGTGAATAGTATTTAATAGTTGGCACAAGGCTCGCCGCTCCTATTACCTCGTGAGTTATATGACAGTTATAATGTGCCGGCACCGAGCAGGGCGCTGGCGGCGCGCCCGTCAGCCGCGCCGCCGCCGCTGCCACGCATCGCTGCTTCTGACTACCATCGACACTGCAGCTCTCTGTACCAGGAGAGATTGCGAAAGTTTTCACAACGCTTGCTGATGTTCGCAAATGATTTCAATCCGTCGAACAAATACTCATAAACCGCCTAACGGGCGTGTCGTAGCACTCGTACAGTCGTAGCGGCTCTAAGCGTGATGTAGCAAAATCATTGCGCCGTCTATTTGTGAACTAAACACTAAATTTTATTACCATGGCGTTACTCCATCAACTTGTATTGCAGCAACTCATAATCAAGTAATCCATTTTAGTGGATAAGTGACGTCATATGAGGAAAACGTTGAACGAATTTAACTGTTTGTGAGTTAGAGAGAGTGGCTGATGTTCCTCTGTTGCTGAGGTATGGGAGGATGCTGGATCTGTTAGTTCAAGGTGAGGTGAGAGGATGCTCCTGAGCCGACGTGCGTGGTGGTGCGTGACAGGATTGTATCCACTCGTGAGAAAACATGCATTGTTGATGATTAGGAACTATTAGTAGGAAGATTGCTCATACGCACGTTGAATTCGTGAGCACCGCTAGCTAAGTAGTATGGTAGTACTGGTAATTCGCAAGGCACCTATTGTAAGAGTGTGCTGTTTACCGTTGTTCTAAACTGCAATAGTTACCTTAAATTCATATCTTATTAATCAAAGTAGTACTAGTAATTGTGTTTAAGTGAGCCGGAGGATTAAAATAAGCTCTAGCTTAGCATTGTACTTACAAAACACTTGCTAGTGAGTTCACTTCATTAAAATTGGCTACTCGAATAAACTAATTAAATTATTTACTCAATAACATATAGACAAACAGGTTTGTTCGGACATCTGTTTCTTTACAATGTACATGCCTAATTCTAGCTTGTAGGTATTAATATTATAATAAGTCTCATAAATTACTGATCGATGAAAAATTTATTTAGATCGATCCGACCGTAAGGACATAAAACCAGTCCTGTGCCATCCGACTATAGGTACTAAACGGGGCAGTTGGACGTTTTCATAATAACACAAAACGAATTAATACGCCTGAGAGAAAAGACGAATCGATTCGATCACTTCGGCGCATAAATAAAATTTGATGAGATCATAATAAAGTGGAACGTTTGACGTGCAGCTCACGTCGACTGGAGGGAAGTCTCGTGGAGGCGATCAGCCGAGCGCCGCACAAACGAGCGCAGGAAATTAAGTCGGACAGCCAAAAACTATGAGCGCCGTTTGGAAGATCTGTTTTTTGTTTCCAATATGCAATAAATAGGGTAATAACGAGGAGCGCGCGCGGCACGGCGTGCTCGGTGCGGGCCGCGGCGGGGCGGCAACATGGCGTCTAATTGTTTGTAATTAGCGCCGTACGCGGTGCGCCCGCGTCGTGTGCCGTGTGCGCTGCCTTTATGGACTGTTTATTACTTAATATGTTGTGATAGGCCGCCATTGGCGAGGCTCGTGGCCGCGACGTTTCGTAACACTGATTGAGGTATGTGGGAACGTCGGCCGCTGTAATAGATATGTCGGTGGTGGCTGTGAGCCGGCGCGGGCGCAGGCGGGCTGGTTGGCGCCTGTTGATTTTATGCGCCTTCCACGAGTCATTAACGCGTTATGACGTCTCCGCGACGGCTGTTAGCATGACACGCCATGCATCGCGCCAGCCGCCGCCGCGCCACCATCACTCAAGAGTCACGAATCTCACAGTGACACACAACTATAGTATTATTTATTTACTAAATTATTCCCATAATTACAAATATACAGAAAACTGGAAAAAAAATAGTCAATATTTTCTATTGCTAAATTGTGCAAAGAGGTTGACTTGGTTCAAAAGTTGGTTTACACCTTTATAAGTTACTAGCTTTTGCCCGCGGCTTCGCCGCCGTGGATGTCGGAAATTATCCTACGCCACGGGAACGTACTGCCGGGACACGAGAAGTATTTTATGTCGTAATCCAGCTCATGGTCTATCCGGATTTGGATGAAAGGCATACTTTCATCCAAATCCGTTCAACCGTTAAGGCGATGGAAGTTTGGTTCCAATGGATAGTATGGAAGTAAGTAAATTCGCGTTCTAACCATACGTATAGAAGTCAATCAATTTGCCTATCCTTCCAGTCTAACCGAATGCAGCTGAATACCAGTATTTTACATGGAGCGACTGTCTATCTGACCTCCACAATCCTGTAACTGGGTAATACGATACCCCTTGGTAAGACTGGCTGTCAGACTTTTGGGCTTCTGACGACCCTTAACGACTGTCAAGAAAGACCGCCGGGATCAACGGCTTAACGTGCCACGCTTCCCGAGCCACAGAGGAGTCTCGGTATGTAGGTAAAGATGGTCACCCATCCACGGACCAAGCCCGGCAAGCGTAGCTTAACCTGATGGATCGACCCGTGCGGCTGTTATTACTAAGCCACGAGCTCCTCCATAGCATGAACCATACGTATACGGATTGAAATGTAAATGTTTTGTAAACAAAGAAGATTTAGTGAATGGATACCAAAATAACTATAATAACAATATAATAACATTTATATTGTGAACTATAATAACATTTAGTGGACTAGATTAACTATAATAACATTTAGTGGACTAGATTCAGTATAATAACATTTAGTGGTATAGATAAACTATAATATCATTTAGTGGACTAAATAAACTATAATAACATTTTGCACAGGTATAAAAGTCAATCTCCTGCGGTAATAAGGAACAAAAATTTAAATAATATTTTTCTTTAGTAATACTAATAAACTAATAATATTATAAAGAGGAAAGATTTTTTGTTAGTTTGTTCGTACCGAATAGGCTTCGAAACTACTGGACCGATTTTAATAATTATTTCACCAATAGAAAGCTAAATTATAAGGAAATAAAATTGGCTGCAATTTATTAAAAAAATTGTGTAAACCCAAAGTAGCAAAATTTTGCTTATAAAATTCATTATTTGGCGTGCGCTGAGAAATCTATTGATGATACATAAAAATTGTGTGCTACATGATTCAATTACTCATTATTACCTACAAAAAAGTCCGCGAAGGAATAAGCATAAGTCACAATAGCAGCTTTTGTGTTATACAATTTAATTAAATAGCCGGCGGTAGAAGCAAAAATTAGTTACATTCGTATCGTAGTATTAATTCTTATTCAAATAAATAGTTTTATCATCAAGGGTCAAATACTTTTTAATTCATTCGAATCGGACATTTAATTTCAAAGTTATCACGAGAATAAAAATGCAAAGCGCGAACCGTTTGACGCCGCCGCGACGTTACCTACTCTAGAGAGGATGAAATTTGGACCATGACCAATAGGGCATAGGATACGTTTAATTCCTATATTCCCACGAGAACTACGCGGGTGAAACCGCGGGGCACAGGTAGTTTTGTAATAAAAGCCGGGAAATCGTCAATAGTCATTTATTCAAACTAGGCTGAGAATCAGCACTTTTCGAAAACTGAAAGTCAAAATTACATAAGACAGTCCCTCAAAACTCCCACCCTTCACCACTTCCTAGTGCTTTAGCTGGAAAGATGAAGTGGCGCAACAAACTCCCCAGCAGCGCAGCTGTCTGTTCAGTTAGTTAGTCATCGAGGTTCTTAGACTGCAACACACAGTCGCCTGATGCTAATCAGGTTAGTGTCAGGCGACTGTGAGAGCCAACCTGTCAGACCAGAGAGAGACAGATTTTCTCTTTCGTGTTTTTAAAGTGTCTCGGAAAGGAACGGTTTCTTGATGACACTTCTTTATTTGAGATCGAATTCCACTAACCATTTCCTGATAGTATCTTGAGGTACTTAGGACCCTTTTTTGGGGTTCCGTAGTCAACAGGGAAATCTTACATATAGTTTCACCATGTCCGTCCGTCTGTCTGTCCGCAGCTTAGCTCAGAGACCCTTAGTACTAGAAAGCTGTAATTTGGCAAATGTAATTTGGCCGGCAAAGTGGGAAAATAAAATATAGTAAATATATATATATATATATATCTCGTCTATCCCATAGTGTGGGGTACTATCGTTTGATAGGCCGTTAAAATTTTTTTGGGTCTGTGGAAACTATTTTTCTATTCAGGGATCCGTTTGCGTAACATTAAGCTTCAAAGCGATAATTTTTTATACAGTTGTTTTTGGATATGTGAAAAAATCACGGCAGTAAACGAAGTAAAAATGAACTATTACAGTTAAGTAGGCTTTACAAGCTAACAAGTACCTAATATTCGAGCAACTTACATGTTAAGTTGGAACATGTTTTTCAACTACAATTCTAAGTTTGTTCTTGGAATAAATGCGTCCCAACTACGGATCCCTTCATTGTGCGTGGCCCGTCACGCACTTGGCCGGTTTTTCATCAATAATTCCTGTTCATAGTTAACCGTGGTATCTGTTTTGAAGTTGTTTGTTGCTTTTTCTTCGGCGGGACTCATCCTACCCAATTTACCGCGGTCTGGTCGGTAATCGATATTTTTAGTATATCGTTTTACCTACTTCGTTATGAATGACTTTCTGAAAGGCTTCTTCAAATAAGTTTGCAGGTTGATTATGCGATATTAGGTCCTTTTAGATGCGAACACAGGTACACATCCACGTGGAGCGCCGCGTACGCGACACTCGCGGGAGAAGGGGTTTTTCTGAAAACCCTAGGCACAGACTCTCCCTCTACTTCCTACAAAAATGCATTTTTCGATATCATAATCGAAAGTTTAAATTATGCTGGTCACAATACTGTCGTACACACTACCTAGGTACATGGTAGCAATTCATTTTATGACCAAGTGGGCCGATTTTAATGAAAAAAATACTGAATGTTTCTCAAGATACAGGCTATATTTCCAATTCCTTAAATCTCATAAAAAGAGGTAATTACATAAAAAATTCAATAATAAATGTGAAATAAAATCATCCCCTATTTTCAATCACGTAATTCTTTAATTATTACCTTAAACGGAAATTTTAATTTTCACATCCCTAACTTAAGAAATGCGGGGTTTCCTCATATACATCAGTCATCCCCTGTGTCCCCCTTAACGATTTTTTTTCAAATAATAAAGCGCCATTGTCCTTCCGATGCCATCTCCATCTCCTTGCCTAAATTTATCGAAATCCGTTCAGCGGTTGGTTTAGGTGTGAAAAGGTAAGTAAGTACGAGTTACTTTTGAAATTATAATATCTAATAAGATGGATTATGAAGAATAAGTAGGTAAGCTAATTAGCAGAAGTTAAGTCAACGATTTCCAGTTTCTGGGTAAAAAGAGCCTTAAAATGCTTTAGCATTCGCAATTGTGCATGTTTTAGAGTTTAGATTGACTGATTGGTTCAGGGATATATTTGCCTAACTTTGTTATATCTACTATAATAGGCCATCCTGCTTTAAAAGGGATATTTTGTTTGTTAGTTGTCGTCAAATATTTGAAAATACCATCAGCATAAAATTCATTCACCAAAGAAGTGTGAGATTTGATTCATCAGCAGCTTTGTCACACTTTGTGAGTGGCGCTTGTTGTTTGTTTTTGCTTGCACTGCTGACGTCACAGTGCACACACCTCAGCACGCACACTCGTGCACGCTGCACGCGGATGCACGCGCTCGGCGGCGGAGTATCATGACGTCAAGCGGCGTATAACGGCGCACGTCGCCCCGCCCAGCCCCGCCCCGCTGTCGGCGCCTCCATCGCCGCACAGAGCGACTACAGGCCTTAAAATAATGCAGTACAGTCTACGATGACCCGCCATGGTCGTGCGATAGAGCCAACACCCGCCGGCTCTATTTTCAGCTATGTACACGGTTCACAAACTCAAGTCTTCGCAAAACGGATCAATGTTAATGCATGGTGGAAGGCTCGTTTCGCGGAAGCAGCGCTATCGTCGCGATAGTTGCACGGATAACGACACATTTACATTTGCATACGTTATCCCTGGTGGCTGTCTGGCAAGACGGATGGTCCATGTGACCCCCGTCACAGAAAAAACTCGAGGGCGATACGTGAATGGTGTGAAACTCTCTCCATTATGGGCCGGCGGCCCCCGCTGCGCCATTCTTGCCGCCGCTTTGTGCGCCCACCAGATATCTCGGAGATGCCTCTCGCATCGCTGACGTGCACACATAATTTATTTTCAATGATTTTTTGTTAGCCCGTTGGTTTTTGAACACACTTTTGAGCTTTGACTTTCGATGATCGATGAAAAAAGTGTAGGAAATCAGGATCCCTCGCGATGCGTGATCCGAACACAAATAACAAAACAAAAGTATCGAAGATGTCGAACGTTCAGGCTCCTTCAAAGAGTTGTTGCTACAAATATTTTGAATAAATTGCCTTCAATTTCCGCGTGATTTGTCCCGCGCGGCGGAAATGGTTTCCTCTTTGAATATAAAACGAGGAAGACTTTCAATGTAGCGCGTCAGGATTTAGCTCAGTTATGTAAAATATTACGACGGGTTTGTATCTCGTTTGTGGAGTATTGTGAAGGGATTTGCAAATACAATTTCGAATTCTTACATCTCATGTCTGTTTCCTTTTATCTGCTCCAGCAACTAAAATGACATTAATCGAATAGTTTTGAATTCAGCATCAAAAGCTTAGCCTAAGTCGGCTTGGGCCAGCGGATACCTCACGGAAAACATCTTAAAATGTTTGAATAGCTGAGCGCGCCCATGCGCCGAGTGGCGAGCGCACCCACCCACAACACTTAATCTCCCAAATACATTTATCATGTTCAGCAGATAAAAATGCCATTGAGATCAGCCGAACACAATAAGATACACGCTCTCGGTACCTGATACGAGGCCGAAAGTCAATTATATTCAAATATAAATCGGATTTGCAAACGTAAGCCTGTAACAATGGCGTAGGCAGGCGCCGTGATGCCACCTTTAGGCCTCTCATTCCTGGATAATAGTCGGAAGCGGGACAATAGAGGGACAGTTTGGGACAAGGCGGGTGTCCGCAGCGCTGTCACGCTGCTCGCTGTCACGCCCGTCAACCGGGAACACCGCATTATGTTTTATTTGTGGATTATAAAGTCACTATTGTGGTAAACTATTATATCCTGCTGTTCATACGTTTAGTATCATTTTGGTATTTGGGTGAACTCGTATAAAAAGAGATGATCGTCTCATATTGATGTAAGTTATTGTAAGTTATACTTGAACCAATTCGATTTGTTCTACCAACATTACTTTAACAATACCTTTTCGAATCTAAACCAAGTAGATATACTACTTAGGTAGAGCGTTTGCCAAAATTGACAATAGTTTATAGATCTAGGCGTATACTAGGTACTCCTATTGCACCTGGAAGAACCGTTATTTTCAGGCTTTTGCGCTTTCGCGCTTTTATCAATCTAGATTTGCATGAAATTATTAAAAGAAAGAAAATGATTTTAGGCTATCATGCAGCCTTCATTGCGTTTGCTGCCAATCGTGCAATGAAGTCGACATAAGTACCAATGATATATCTGTTAAGTAATTATGTTTTTGTAAGTGAGTGCTACAAGTTGACTGTGTACCTACTTATGTCACGCGTCACGCCCGCTCCGCGCCCGCAAAATCATCGCACAAAGCGCGTTTGTGACGCTTCTCATGCTGTCAAACGCTATTCAATTCATGAAGTTCGTATGAGTCGCTTTGTTTGCCACAACCGTGGTTGACCCTTTGTCAACCTTTCTCGAGTATCAATGACGGTTATAAATGTGCGCCATTTTATATCATCAGAAACAATTTATCCGAGCTCCTAATCCCTCACCGAGACACGTCCACATCTCCGACTCCGGGTGACCGAACGGAACATCTCATTTACATAATTTCCAGCAAAAGGCAGAACAAACAAACCCTCGTAAATGACGCGTTAAATGCAATCAAACAACGACATTATACACGAGTAGCTCGCTCGCTTCGGGTCCTTCACAAAAACTGACATAAAAAGTGGATATCAGTCAGCTGAAGTCAATGCGGCGACAATGCGGCCACCGGGGATCTATTATACGCGGCGTCAATGGGGCCCTCAAGAAATTTGTTACAAAGATTTTGATAGGTGGCAGCTATTGTTAGCGGCGGGAATCGCGGAGACCCGAGGGAGTCCGGGATGCGTACATATGTGCGGTTGTCGCGGGACGTATGCTGGTGTCGGGGAGACGGAGCGTCGCTAAACGTCGATGTAGTTGACGCATTGTTTGCTGTTGCACGACCACGCCGGGAGCCGGGCCGGGTGCGCACTCAATAGCGGCAGTTTCATGTCTATCATAACCGCAGGGGCGTCAATATACCACACTGTTGTAAAATCGAGTGCCATTAACGCGGGGATAGATTTATGTTACAAATTTTAATGGGCTGTTTATTTTGATATGAAAGGTATTGCATAAGTGTTTGAACCTTTTCGGTTTATTTAGTAATAAGTCTTGTTTGGGATTTGTGCTCTGTTACCTTACATGGAAGTGCGTTTTGGTTTGTTGAAGATTTAAAACTTAAAGATTGATCTCCGATTACAAATCATAAGTCATAGTCATAGTCATAGTATATTTTTATTAAGTTTATGACAGGAATGTGGGAACTGTCTCTTGAAATCAGATTCTGCGAAAGCTCATGTTAATGTTCTGACAGTCTAATATAGAGAGTTTAGACTGTTTGTCTTCTAGATTTCGATGAAAACATATATCAACTAGTGCAGTTGTTTAGTGCATAGTGAGGAATAGGTAGCTAGTGATACTAGTAGTGATTATGCACTGAACAAGAATCCAACCACCAGTAAGTACCTAGATATTTTGTCAATAGTACCTAATTGCCAGATTAACTGACACACAGCAGTATAAAATGTTTTAATATTTTATTATTGTCTTTTCTCCGGAAAACATTTGTAACAATGGGAAACAGTTTTTTAAAGAAACGCATTTAGTCCTCAGAGGTGATCACTTAGAATCGGAGAACTTACATACAAACGTAGTTGCCCATTAAAAGTGTTAAAAAACCTAATCAATATCTAAGCAAGTTCAGAAAATATACAGGAACATACAGTTCAGGCAGAGAACAAGTAGCGACGTAGAACCCGACGGGAACCACAACGACGATGTCGCGACATGTCACCACAGTGCCATCCTCATTGAATGTCTACAACTTCTCTACAAAGTCTGAGCTGAAATTAGAATAATACAATATTAACACAAACATGTACATTCATAAATTATTACATTTAATAAGCATACCTAGTGCTTCATATTATGCACATAATAATGATCTGCAGCGCGAACAAGCCGCGTCTGCTATAGTTGGCCCTGGATGTTCTTTGATAGTCACTTGAGCTCAAGTCATTATTAAAATGACTTCATTACATACAGCAGATAATAAGCAAATACTTTGATTGAAAAATTATCGATTTCGTAGCTCTCGTAGCAAAGTGCTACGAAGGGTCATAATCCGAAAAAAATATATCTTTCTTTTGTATATTGGGTTGTTGAATTGTTGATACTTAGTTCATGTATTGAGCAACATTTAGAGGTTTATGCCTGCCACACACATATTGTCCTGGGTTTGATTTTGAAGCCTAGGCAACTAAGCGACTTTTGCATTGTTATTCGAAGAAGTCGCCATATAATGTTTCGTCAGTCAAAGATAGTCCGTTTTGCATCCATACACTAGTAATTGACGAGGATGCATAAGGTGAACGGGGCGTTGTAGCAGAACTGAGAAGATATCTTTGTATAAAAGTAAACTGAAACCAAATTATAAGATACGAATACTTATAGGTCTTATGAGAAACATTAAGGTCATCATCGTATGCTTCCTGAACAACGGGACTGTACAATAGTAAGTACATTTCGTAACACTCACTATTCGTAGTAAGATTTGCAGTTCTGTATCGCTATCAAATTGATAATTCGGGTACCTACTTAACAAGTAGACACAGGATGCCAACATAACTTTAATGTTTCTCTAATTGTATTTTTATTTTGGCTAACACTCAGAAAAGTTTTAATTTGTATATGTACTCATTGGCTACCTTAGTATTGAGCATTGATTATAATTATTTTAGGTAGGTACCTACTATTGAATCAGATTACATAATTGACAGAAGTAATAATTTTAGGGATCAATTTTAGAGCAACGGACTGCAAGTCTGTGATGATGATAACTGATGATATGAATGAAGTAGACCATCAGCCTTTGGTTTTAATTTATGTTAAATTTTTGGCCAAAAATTATTTATTAGTTTATTTTATTATTTATGTACACACAGTAAAATACATAGAGATACGACATAATTATAACATGAGTACAAAGGTACTGCTTGTTTCTTAAGAAATGATGCTACTACGTAATTATAACGTTTCGAGACCGGGTGTCTTTACCCTAGGCCTGAAATGGGAATAAAACCATGGGCCTCATGCTCAGCATTGTTAACTCTCCGTTAATTTATTTACAATTACATTAAATTGGGGTTATAATAATCCCCAAAAACAAATCAAAAGTTAAAGTTGTCAGCTCATCCTTACGTAGAGGTTTCAGCAGATGTAAATAAGCTGAGTAGCATAGATTCAGGTGCAACAGGTTATTTTATTCGCTATCTTGGTCTATGTATATTTAGGTTTTCAGAAAAGATTATTAACACTAGTTAATTAATTTACTAACACTAGTGTGTAAGATGTGTGTGTATGTAACCGTGGTATGTAATACTAACAAAGTAGATTGTATGATCTGTTAAATAAATGATATAATAATAATAGTTAAACAAGCCGAAACTGAGTTATTTCCCACACACATTGTACAACAACTACTCTATTTAGTAAACAACTCACAACGTTGCAATGCGCGAACTAAACTACGTTACGTTCTGATTAGAGCTGTCTGTGCTTATGCCGAGTATTGTCTGTTCTAAAAGTATCTGATGAAACGGTAAATAAACCCGGTACAGTTTGAATTCTTACGCAATCACTCACTAAAAGGAATTAGTATTACATTCATCTGTATTTAGAAGGTTTCAACTTTAACATTTATTATTTGAATACCATTTACAATGAAAACCATCGACTAACATTGCGGTTATAAAATTAATCCCTACTGTCAAAAAAAAGCTTTAAGATGATTTAAAATCAGAATTTCGGGTTTAAGTAATCAAATCACTTAATTTGTAAGTAGCACCACAAATTAGCATCCACAGGCACTTACGTATTCTGATCCATTTGCTTACATTGTCATCAGATAGTTTAGGAACAGAGCATAGTGCCACAGTGCCACGGTGGCGCAGTGCCAAAGGGGCGCAATGTTTGAGCAGCATTAGATTACGCGGCGCCACGCCCCCGCCCCCGCCAGCGCACATGTCGACATCTAACTCGATTTTAAAACATTCAATTATTTCTGTGGCGATGCGATGCGGGGTGCCAGTAAGTGTAGCATTGTTATGACTGTCACGATTATTGTCTTCTTGTTAAATCCGTGGAGGGACGTTAAAGAGTGTTGCACAATGTAATTATATTGATTGTGAGTTGTTATTTGCAAGCAATAAGTAAACATGCTGGTATTGTCACAACACGTGCTTGTTAGGGTTATTACGCAGATGGATAGGGTGCATGAGCTGACACTACACTTTACGTCGCAAAGCGTATTGGTTAGCTGTGAATCTTCTCCTCGGTGACACCCACGCGTGAGCAATAGCTGCTACAGGTTGAAAACAGACAAGTTTGTTTCTGGAGGACGATGACGTAAAGGTTTCACCATTTCTCTACAGGCATCTTCTATGGAGAAATGTATTCAAGACACTCCATTGCTTTGAAAGTTTTGACTAACTACCAGACTCATTGGCAATTAAAAAATCAGGTATCTGTGTGGTTTCATAGACCCGCTGCGAGTTGAAATGATACCATAACCTGGTGAAGGGTGCAGTTGTCATAATGGCGATAACTGGAGCAGGAGGCCTTATGTCCTTCATTGGAAGTCTTTTAGTCGGGGGATGGTAATGAAATTAGCTATTCTTTTGTTTACACTGTCTCATGTACTATCGTATGTTTCAGACGGAGCACCGCACCTGCTGCGCGTGCGGCGAGGCCATCGCGGACCGCTTCCTGCTGGAAGTGGGCGGCGGCGCGTGGCACACGGCCTGCCTGCGCTGCTGCGTGTGCGCCGTGCAGCTGGATCGCCACCCCTCCTGCTTCCTGCGCGACCGCCAGGTCTACTGCAAGCAGGACTATGCCAAGTGAGTGTCACACGTGTTCGTGGTGCTGGTGGCTTGGCGAATCTTATTACGCTATATTTGTTTAGAAGTCAAGGTTCGTTGTATGTATGAGTTAGATGACAGTGAGTGCATAGTCAATATTGACTACGAGGCAACGAGATCTTTGTATTCTAGATACCTAACGCTGTATTCCTTTAAGTAGTACCTACAACCCCGTGAAGCCATCGTCGGAACGCAGCGCAAAGCCTGTCAATATTCTCCTCCTCATAAAATCAGACATTTACAGTTTCATATTAAAATATAAATCAAAGATTTATGTATTATTAAATGATTTAAAAATCAATCCGTCCATAAATACTTTGTATTTGAATTGAATATGCTTTCCACCAGTTCAACGAAATGTTTTAAAGACACGAATCTATTAATCAACGTTTTTATTATCAGTCAATAAATATGTTAATAAAAGTCTTAATAAACGAGAAACGATTGGACATTGTATCGTAGACGACAAATGGGAAGTAGATTTGATATTTGATGTTGTGGCGCGCGCCGCTCCCGGCCGCACCCAATACTGTTACAGTTTGAACATGTGAAATAAACTTGCCTCGTTTCTCGTTTTCTCTATGCATACCTTAAAGAATTTGTAAGATACCGCAAGTTAAATCTGCGGTTCGCCAAGGACGAGAAAAAGGCACAGTGTGGAATACTGAAATTCAGCTGTTTCTAATGTGTTCATCACCATCATCTGCTTCCGGTCTCACAGCATGTAGCTGAATACAATACCTACCAGCCATACTTACAAGTAGTACATGGCGCGAGTCAAACAGTTGAAATACACGGCATTTCGAATCTTTCTAAAGATTCGAAATGTCGTGTATTTTTCAACTTGTTTATCAATCACCTTTACGTTATAAAAACCTGCAGTAACTTTAAGAACGCTGCAACCATAATGACTGGCTGTTTCGTAGACTAGTGCTATATATGTATATGACGATTAGGCATGATATCTACTTACTGTCAATAAGTACAAGCTTACACTAAATTTTGAGAAAATATTGAGAATTACCCCTGGGTCTCAAAATCCTAACAAAATAGTGTAGTTACCGTAATAAGGAGGGTAAAGTTTTATATAACAAAAATGTATGAAGATTTCGGATAAGCTCTAACTTTCATTAAACTTATGTTCTGGCATCTCGATGCAGAAACAAAACACAAACAAGTGAATAATACATTCTGTCGCGGCCGGAAACTAGGGCATTGATGGACGATCGTGAAGATGTGGGCCGAGGCGAAGCCGAGACATACATAGGTACGTGAGTCTATCAATGCCTGGTTGCGGCCAAGCCTTGTATAGTACTTTCTCAAATAATGTGCGGAAATTCAAACTGAGTAAATTAAATCAATGGCGAACAACGATATTACTTCAACAGACATCAAGAACAATCCTGTCGAACTTCTATAAAAATTTCACCGTGCAAACATAAGTGAAGTGTCAATAGTGTCAATCCCTAGCATCACGTGAAATGACAGCTCACGTCAAGCTCATTTCACCTAAGTTTTCATGATGACATGTTTACAGAACAGACCGCCTGTTGCATGACACACCTTGTTTCAATTAGTATCCTGCCAGCGGGAGTTCTTCCTCAATGATGGAGAGGAGACCATACCCCGCGTAGTGTGTGGTCTAGGGACACATGTCTCTTCTCCTCATTTCAATAAAGGTCCCAGGTTCGGCCGACGCGACGTTTATAGTGCCGCCCGGGCCGGCCTACATGTTAATGTTATAGTGCCGCCCGGGCCGGCCTACATGTTAATGTTATAGTGCCGCCCGGGCCGGCCTACATGTTAATGATATTGGTTTTAATTAACCCGTTTGCTGCTTTTTATACAATTTCATTTGGTTTAAATTAAACAGAGTATAAAGCTGTCCCTGTTTATGTATGTGAAGAGAAACTGGCGTCGTCGAGCCGTACTCGTACTGCTCACCTGGAGCTAGGGTTAGTTATTTACGCATTATTTATTTAAGACATAAAAATAGGATAGTATTTTTTTTTAAACACGGCACCACTTGAAAATAAAAAATAGTTTCATAGTATAAACCCCCTTCTAACCATTACAAGTCCAACTGATCTAGACCAGATTATACCCGATGTTAGATTGATTTGACATTAAATAGCGCAATATGACACTTCAAGCTCAGTTCACCTCAGTTTTCACGGTATTTTTTTACAGAATAGAACAGCTGTCCAGTCGCTCAGAGCCAGTCAGTTTGAGTCTCTAACTATGATGTGAGAACTTCTCGTTAGCAAAGCTCTTCAATTAATTAACTAGATTTATTTCCTAAAACTACTAATTGCCAGAATAATACCTTGTTGAATCGTATTCTAACTGTTGTATTAGGTTAGGTTTTCTACATGACGTCTTCTAATAAATAGGTACACAGTACATCGGGGTTGAACTTATCAGTTGTGTAGGTACCCGTGGTACGTTGAAATATTCTACTGAAGATATTCAGATCGCAGAAACTTCCATTTTTAAAATGTCAAAGAAAGCGCAGGTTTTCTGGTCCTCTAGTCAATTATCTATTCTGGTACCGTATGGGTTACGTTGTCGATCGTGAACAATCCGGGTATTGTGTTTGATCATCCATGTCATGCACAGACGATTAAAGTTACACTGTTCTTGATATTGCCAATGGTCGGCGCGGTCCTTCCCATTCGTTCCGACGTTCACATTTATATTCCGCCAATAGGTCGCTCAAGACAATCATCAGTTCATCAGTCATCAATCTGCACAGACTCAACGCCGCTGGCCGCTGGCCGCGGCCATGCTCCCATCTTACTTATAATTGAGCCATTTAACATTTTTTGTGTCGTTCAGTGCGGAATTGATTTCGCCATGAAATGAAAATTGATAAAATTATTTCCACAAAATTGTTTATGAAAGAGAGGAAAAAATCTCGTGTATACATACCAAGAATCGTTTAGTCGAGCCGCGAGTTAATTCTTTTAAAATACTCTGCCTACGTCCAATTAACCTTCGACGTATTAGAAATATACGAAGTCATCATTATCCGAGTCATTCGTGGAGAGGCCTGCGCGGCCGAGAGCGGTGGTGCCGTGCGGATGGGCGGCGTGGTGGTGCAGTGAGTGTCCCGCAGTTGGACGGGTTGCCGTCGGCACGCATTGAGGAATGCGCGCAGGGTAGGCGGTCCGGTGTGCAGGCGACCTGTGACCCGCGCTGTGCGGCGCGGGCACACGATGACGCACCACCTCGCATCACCACGCATGCGCCCTCACCGCCATCATCCGGCACACACAGCTATCGAGACGCGGAATCGATACCTTTCTCTCGTTTATTTTTAATTGTAATTGTTTGCGGCAAATATAAAAGCAAAAGAAACAACGAAACTACATAATTATTGTTGACGTCAAAACATTCAAGTCTACTGAAGAGACTTGCTGGCCGAAACGCATCGGAAAATCTTCCTTTTTAAAATTATTAGAATTTAAAGCAATCTCCGGAACAGGACAGTTTTATTCAATTTTACAAGACGGCCGTGTCAGTCACAGAACAATAACAAGTAATATACTCATGAGTTAGAAATGGAAAGGGTAACAGGTGCGTGAGAACATATTCTCACAAGTCAAAATAGAAAAAAGAGGCCAATGTCCCTAAGAGTGGTTTTATTGAAAATCCGTCGGACGAGTGTGGAACAACAAAGCGGCGACGGGGAATGTTGCCAGCGATGAAAAAATACAGCGAGCGGGTCGTGACTTGCAACACTGTGGTTTTCATTTGTCATTTATTTTGATTGTGATAACTGGGTGCGACGTGGAACCATATATCTTAATCCGGACGTCTGGGCCGCGCATGGTGCCGCGTTTGTTGTCAACTATAGGTCTCATCATGCTCTGGAGTTGGGGTGGTCTGTGGTTACACTGATTACTCATCAACCACCCAAGAATACTCGAAAGAACTTACGAATGTAGTTTTTCAGCAATTGCCCATATTGTTGCTTCTTGTCAAAAGTATATATATATACTACCTACTATCTACTTTAACGACTAAAATCATAAATTAATTCGTTTATTGGCAGACACACGTGTTACATGTTGTTTCGGTCTTCTCCTACATGTTCTGCGGTTGGCATATTGTTACATCGATAGTTTTATATCTGTCACGGTTAGTTTCATTTGGACAGAAGGACCAAGACCCATTTCATTTTCTTGAGGTCATCCTCAAGTCTGCTTTTCCAACAACTACGATTACAACAACGCGATTATCGCTGATTGGAATAAAACGGAATAATCTTGTGGCTGTAGGGACTACAGGTAGCAATAATGCTAGCGGCGCAAAATGCAATGTTCCCCGTGCACATACTTTAGCGGCCAGTCGTTTTCCCAGCGCCGTGGCAAGAACTTCTGTTCCGTATAAGTAATGTAAGAAGCGTCAATGTGCTTAATGTTCATGGTCATCTAAATAGACTTTATCTTGAATACCGGTATTTCATATATTCTCCTTCTCCAACCACGATACGCATAGGGTCCCAACACCTGCTGAGGTTATAAGTAGTTGTTCTACGAATACGGGAACAGCATTCATGAATGATGAAAATACATAAAAGTAATAGATTTTTCGGTGAACATTCTGATGCAAGAAAGAGCATTTTCGATTGTATAACTTGAAAATCTTGGTTTATGCGGAACATTATATAGTGCTCTATTGGTGCAGTTTTTACTGAACGCTGTATATCTAAGGTGGATACAACAGCAACACTGAAAAGTTGGAATATGGTATAATGTCCGTGTGATAATTTTCCATTATCACACGGTGACATGAGGTCACACGTCACACAGTCATATGGCGGCAAACAGAAGTACCATTCTAACAAGATTCATATAATGTGAATCTAAGAATCGTCTAAGAATAGAGTCTTCTAACAAGAGCGGTCATAAATCCGTGACTGTTTGAATGGAAACGTTTTTAGAAAATCTAAGCAAAGCTATATTAATATTGTGGTTTGGAAAGTTCTCTTTTAAAACGTGTTTATGTCTCGGAGAAATACGACGAAAGAACATCAAAAAAAAAAAAAAAATTGAAAAGGTACTAATCAACAAAGTAAATAAAAATTCTACCTGAAAAGAAAGTTAGAACGCACGTCTCGTAGCGCGTGCTACGCGTGGGCCTACGCCGTCGTAGAGGGTGTGTAGCACCCAAACGCGTAGACTTGTGTACATGAAACCTTATATTTTCAAAATTGACATTTCAATGTTTGTTTTGAAGTAAGTGAGAATTATTGAAAACATGATAATACAAATATTGGTAACGATAACTGGGACTGCAGGAACTATTCTGTGTCGCGTTCATATTTGCACTGCATTTAGCCTGTAACATGGACATTCTGTAGGTACCTGTGAAGTGGCGTGGGCCTGCGCCGGAGAGTGTGCAGTATCACAGAGCCTTGACATTAGGCACCGAGCAGAGATGCCGCCAGTCAATGATATTGTGTAATCATCAGCACACGTACTGGTATGATTGGATTCTTTGTGTGCTTGATTGATAGCTATCTGCGTGCCAAACAAGACTAAACTGAGGTTGTGTCGTGCGATAAATAAACAGAGAATAGAGAAATACCCGCTAAAGGTGAGATAACTTGTGTGGATGTGATCATAGTTCTTGTTAGTTCATGTAAATATAGTAGGCAATATCACCTCATGTCAACAATGATGCCTAAAGGTAGGTCAAAAAAATATAGAGAAAATAACCAATTAAAGTTTCCCATTAGCCCGCAGCCGAGCAAATAATGTTGCAAAAGTAAAAAAAGACGATACATTCGGGTGCTCGTTAAAATGTGAGCCGTGTCACAGTTTAAATAATATTTGTGTGTTGTGGCACGCATAACGAGCGGTGCTGCCAGCGTAAATCGGCGCTCGCCGGCGGCAAGCGCGGTGATTGCTTTCCTTGATGTATCATCTGTTTATTGTTTATTTAGCGCGTCTTTTTGTCTGGTAGCGGCGCAGGCGAAGGCGACGCAGCCCACTCACACACTCACGCTTTTGACACAGCTTTTGTGTGGACCAGGATGTTTGAGTGTTGTAGAACTGCACTCGCACAGCTGATCACATTTAGAAACAAAGAACAATTATTTGATTCTCTTTGTACTCTTCAGAGCCTGTTGTAAGTTTGACATGTTCATTTCCTTTCTGGACGATATTTCTGGATTATATACCAATATATTTGTGTTTGCTGTTTAGGGAAACCTTAAAATAATCCGATCTCTCCAACCAGAAAACCATAATTAATCTCATTAGAATTAATAATATAATTTTTAATCCCCGAAAGGAATGACCAGCTTAGGTTTTTGGGCTCAGTGTAGATTTTGCTGATAAAAGTCACCGTACTATCACACATAAATAATGATATCAATTTAATATCCGCGAGTCACACATCAGCAGTGAGGCGCGGGCGCACGCGATGGCCCGCCCACGCCTCGCCGTCGCAAATGCGCGCGCCGTGTCTTATGTAAATGCTCCATGTCCACTCCTGGCTTTAATTAATCTCTAGCCGCATAAATAAGCCCTGCCTTAGATCGATCCACTGAGAATAAACAATGCCAGCTCGATTCGGCCTGTCGTTATCATAATTCAAATATATAGATAGTCGAGTTTCGCTCGTAAACACTATTGCCTGGCTGATTGAATGTTTTGCATACGTAATTATAACATGTTTACTTTTCCTTCATTTGAATTTTAAGGACTGTCCACATTACCTTGGCAGGCATGTTAGTTCTGGAATTTATAGATTTTTCCAATGTTTTATGGGGTCCACAAAAGAGGATAACAAATGAAGTATCTATCTATATAGTCGACATTTTCATTATTTATTTAACTTTGCACTGACATTGTTATTGTAAAATAAAAGGATAATGATGGTGTGCGAATAATGTAAAATCACAATCAGTTATGAAATGCATAAAGTTCCGATACCGATCGGCCGTCGAATTAATTTGATAATAACGGGTTTTGATTCTAAATCATCCTGTCAACTACATTCTTATTACCACGACTTATTCAACTTTATGACGGGTTTAGCACGCTAGAAAAAAAAATGACCGTAATTATCATCAATCGCGGCAACACTAGAGAAGCGCGGGCGCAGGCGAGGCACGCCAATGCGAACAGACCTTAACATCGGAGGCAATCGCTGTTGTTACTCGATTTACAATTATTATTCTCTCTCACTTGTTTCCTATTTACATTAAGTTAACTTACGACAATAATGTTCTTAAACTTTTTCACAAATTCAAATCATTCGACATATTCTTAAAAGAGAGTAGCGATCCTACCCGTCGGCGCGGGCGTCGGCGACTTATAGAAAAGTAATTGATACGCCTCCTACGTAGGTTGGTAGGTACTTACTCACCGATCGTGTTTATGATCACAGAAAAATTTATGTGTCATTAACTCTTATAAAAGCAAAGTAATTAAAAATGTTATAGTAACAAATCAGTCGTGGATATTCATGAAGGTTACGTTATTAGTGGCGCATTGTAGCGCGGCACGGCCATCGCTCACCGTGTCGCCCGCGGCGGTAACAGTGACTCCAAATTGTTAAAACAAACTGTGGAATAATGCCGCGATATATCTCGCGTGGTGTTGTTTCTAAAACAAATAAGTTAAATCATGCGTTGGACGCAAGGAGGAGGACTGAGGAGGACGGAGGGACGCGATGCTGAATGGATATTAAAATGTGAGGGTGGCAGGGGAGCGGCGCGCGCGCGGAAAGCAATCAACGAGCGAGGATTTATGAGCGAGCCACAGGCGGACCGCAGGCGCACCGCGCGGCGCCCGCGCGCCTCACGCACCTGATTTTGTCAAACGCCCTCGGGATACACGGATTTGGTCATCCGTTTAATAAACAGAAATACCGAACGGTTTACACTGTAAATCAGATAGCGGCGCATGGTTTAGACCCCCGATCCACATGAATAGTGAACGCGCTTATCGGGCCCGGGTACGCGACATCTTCATTATCGCCAAGTGTTAAAACTTGTTAATCTGTCACTTAGTTAATTATTATGCGAGGGCCGCAGTTAATTGATTCAGCCGACGACAAAATGTTAATAAGTGGTGATAGCGCTGGTGAAACGGTGCTTCTGTCCGCTGACGCTACGTTTTGAAATGCAAATCGTGCTTTTGGAATATTGGTGTGGATAGCGCCGATAAGAGACGGGACTGACTGAATTAATATACGTGTAACACGCGATTTTGCACTTTGTGTACAGCCGTGTTATCGATAGCGACCGCGCGGCCGTGTGCGCACCGTCGCGACAACGGGCCGCGCCTGTGTGTACCCGTCCTTAATGCAACTAATATATTTTTATATGGTAATGAGGTTCGTTTTATGCCTTCAGTTATTGCCTAATAATACGGTTGCGAAGTGCGCCATTCAAGTTTCGAGTTAATCTGATTGCTCACCTGTAAACGTCTATTATAAAGATTGCACTCCCTGAGGAGCTTCAATAAATTTTGAAATAATAAACCAAAGTAGCTTTTCGTATAAGTTTAAGGACACCTAACTAGTGTTACATTCATATCGATAAACACTGGTGCGTAAAATGAATATACTAACTTAAAGATTTAGTATTTAAACAAACCAAACATTGCCGAAAATGCTGGTAGGTACAACAATGAGCAATCCGTAAAAAAGAAGATTAAAGCGCATACTGCTGATCCAAATGACTCGTCTGACTGATGACTCCTCAGACTTATCCCTCGATGAAACCTTTACATACCTAGACAATAAAAAAATATTGAAAAACTTTATGAGAATAATTCAAATACTCAATAATTCTAATAGTTGTAATTAAAAATAATCAAAATTTTTAAATTACTACGCTTGCATTTAATCTGTTATCAGAGATCTTGACACTTAGTCTCAAAGCCAGTAAAATGGTTTTAAATTATTTTCTTATGGCTATACATTACAATAAAAGTTGACTGTTAAAAAATCGCATCAATAGATTCTCATTTTATGATTCTCTAGATCTTGATCGAGTTAATCATAACATGTCTGATTATAAATTGTTACGTAAAATGCACTGAATCCTTGCAAACAAGGTTTGATATGAAATAAAGCGTTTTAAATGCAAGTCTGATAAATGACAGCTTCATTACCACATTAGGAGTACTGAATTCGTCGGGAGCAGCCGCGGGAGCCGGCTGAGGCGGCGCGGGCGCGGGCTCCAAGCACCAAATGTATAAAAAACAAACAGGACCGTTTTAATGTTCGCGTTAAGTGATATGATAGCGTGTTAATGGTGTGTTGCATGCGTTTATTTAATTAATTAAATATGAAGGGCTCGCGAATCGTAATGAGGGGCTCGGGAGCCGGGCGCCGCGGCGGATGCTCGCCACTCGCTCTGATAACAGTTGCCATTTCCATAAAAAGGACGTTTTGCTTGTTTGTTTTCTGTTCTGAGAGTCATATCAATATCACAATATGTAAAAAACACCCTGTCAGATCCGAAAGGGGCTCATATGTAGGTAGTGCAACAACATTACCAAAAAGTTATAGAACATCTTGTTATTAAAGGAAATAAAAAAGTTATTGCTATTTATGATTCACATTTTTAGTACCAAAATTACCCCAAATCGATAAAAAAACTCTAATTTTCAACAGGGGTTATGTATTGTAGACATCCGCCAAACGACGGCTGCCCGCGCCCCATGTCAAATTCCCCATTGAAAAATACGTGGCGATTTTTTCTTTTTTACTGAAAATTACTACTATTACATAATCAGGGCTCGCATTTTCTAGAGCGAATACGATATTATGCAGTCTGTCTTATATTATGCAGTCTGTCTTATATTATGCAGTCTGTCTTATATTATGCAGTCTGTCTTATATTATGCAGTCTGTCTTATATTATGCAGTCTGTCTTATATTATGCAGTCTGTCTTATATTATGCAGTCTGTCTTATATTATGCAGTCTGTCTTATATTATGCAGTCTATCTTATATTATGCAGTCTGTCTTATATCAACTTGGACTTCATCTTTGCAGAGCCGTATTCTAGATTTAGCTATAACTCTCTGATACAGTTTGTTTGTGGTCATCATCCCAAAACCTTCCTGCTTTCGATCCTGTGAATGATCTACCAAATCAGAGATATTGGTATATTAAGAGTAAGTTCGATATCACCAATGTAACTATGGCAGTCCACTGGTGGGTTTAGACCAATCGAACTTCCATTCACTTGATAGTGGTACAGTTAACACTTCTCACAGGCCATGAAAGTTTCGGATGGTATTTTTACCTAGACTAACTTTCACAACTAGCAGTTGGACTAGTCTAACTAGTAACAAACCTAACTTTATGCCTCTTTACTATAAATTCCTTTCTACATTTGATAGTCATGGAGTAAGTTATAATATGTGTGTAACTAACTCGGTGAAGGCGGATCTGATTTTTAATGTTTGCTGTTGCCCAATCAGGTATCAGCAAACATACAAAAATCGAATGTTTCTATCAAGAATAGAATATGATCTTGGCTTGGAATTAGTATTTCTGAAATAAATTCGACAAGAATAGACTTTTTCGAAAAATGTTGTAATAAGTTGAGTGAATGAAACCTACATTTCCACTAGTTTCTCAAGTAACAAGCGGTAGCTAGTTAATAGGTATTTAAACTTTAAATGAAATTGATAATAAATGTCACTTAGAAATAAAGCAAGGTGGTGCGCACCTTGCACGCTAGAACAACACGATGAGCGCCTCCCCGGTCCGGGCACAGCGTTTTAATGTCAGGCCGGTCGTAAAACATACCAACGAGATTACTACACAAACAATTATTACAGTACAAACTATAAAGACCCATAAACTGTATTGGGCATAAATAAGACCTCAGTTGAACCTCGCCAGTAGTGCTACGACCACACATAGGGCCGGCTGTTTGCTAGCTCACGCACTGTTCCTGCAGGCGCTTAAGCTCGGGAACTCTTGCCGAGGTGTAGACTCGCCACTATATCGATTGTCGACATGATCGTTAGTAATAAAATTGCAGCAACTTAAATATTTTAATAGTAGTGGGGTAGTGCCCATGCGCGGTGGCCTTTAGCCGCGCTCACGTAATCTCTCATTCATTTATTTTTGAATAGCATGCACACGCGGCGGCGCCGGCGCAAGCAGGCGCTGCTCGTGGCGCTCGCCGACGAGCGAGAACATTACATTTGCTACGCGAACGCTTTTTGTGTTAAGAGCTGTGTGTGTGCTTTGCGAAATTATTATAATTGTTGATTCTTCAATGACACCGACAAGGTCCCGCTTACGTGTACCAGTTGGCTTAACATCAAAATATACAGTTTAGGATCACCTTTGATGCATGAGCGACGATTAATAACACTTTGCAGAGTTAATCGCTGTTTTTTAGGAATCGAAAAGACCCCCACCTTTTGATGAACTAAACACTACTCGCAAAAAACTGAACACAACTCGCATGGTTGTGTAAGTACTGCACGCTCTGCTACACTTTATAATAAACTCATAGACTGGAAAGCTCTCTATCTCCAAGCATTTCACATTCTTTTATTGTCTGTAAAGTTTAGAAACTTTCACCGTTTTGCCAAATCAACAAAGATTTTTAAAATCACATTTTCCTCAGCACCGGGAACATCTTAGGTACCTACAACTTTAATTGGAGATATTAATTAAAGTTCCCCATCTAAAAGGTCACTAAAATATTTTAGCAATTATTGATGTTGTATTTTTTTTAACGAATAATAAAAAGTCAGTAATTTCCAATATTAATATTCCGGAGGATAATAGCTGTCGAACGATAAATTACGGTCCTTTGATCTTCATGCATGTTCGGTCCCCGTTGGGAAGTACCAGCTTGTAATCTTGTATCTTATTTTGTGTAGTAATTGTTCTGTCTTCATATATCATTGGTGCACGACAGTGGTGCCCATTGTGGGAGTCATCCTCTTACTTGTATCGTGTTGACCAGCGATCATCTTTTTGACCACCTGTGTTACGTGTCTGTATGTCCAGCGTTCTGCGTTACGTGTGTGTTTTTCCGCCAGCGTGACGTGTCTGTTTGCGCAGGAGTTTCGGCGCCAAGTGCTCGAAGTGCTGCCGCGGCATCTCGTCGTCGGACTGGGTGCGCAAGGCGCGCGAGCAGGTCTACCACCTGGCCTGCTTCGCCTGCGATGCCTGCGGCCGCCAGCTGTCCACTGGCGAGCAGTTCGCACTCCACGAGGATCGGGTGCTCTGCAAGCCACATTATCTCGAAACGCTAGATGGTGGTTCCATTTCGTCTGATGGTGAGTTGATTTTGAGTCAATACAGTTAGTCTTGTGTAATCTGAAACAATCACTTGAGTAAACCGTTGATAATGGTCACAAAATTTCAATATAAACATTATTTCTAAAACCGAAATTCCCTAAACAGCCCTCTTTTAGTAACTAGACTAACAAATCCAATATGTGCAAAAACGATGTGAACCACAGACGGGTGCGACTCAGAAGGTTACCACAAGAGCAAGGCGAAGCGAGTGCGCACGACCTTCACGGAGGAGCAGCTGCAGGTGCTGCAGGCGAACTTCCAACTGGACTCCAACCCCGACGGCCAGGACCTGGAGCGCATCGCGCAGGTCACCGGCCTCAGCAAGCGAGTGACGCAGGTGTGGTTCCAGAACAGCCGTGCCAGGCAGAAGAAGCACCAGCACACCGGCAAGGGCAAGCAGAGCCAATGTTAGTATACCAAGGCGAGGTTATGTGGCAAGGCAGATGTGTTTCTACTTTGATACCTTCCAAGATTCATTGTTGTAGAGTAGAGCAGTTCTTGGTCCTGAAGTACGCCCAAAAGATCTTGACTAATGTTAGCAATGAGTCGGTTGATCTAATTAGAAGCACAGCATATATCCTACAGGAATACAAAATTATCAGCACTGCTTGTACAAGCACCATTGGCGAAGTTCTCAAGTTGTACTCGTATTGCCTAGCGAAGTGTGCTCTGCGAATATTTAGCTGCTGTTGTCTCCACGTGTTTACTATGTCTTGTGTTACACAGTGGTGTCCCGTGACGCGGACCCGGCGGGGTTTGGCCGCCCAATCAACCTGCACCTCACCTACTCCTTCCAGAACAAACCACCTTTTGTACCGATAGGTAAGGACAACACTATGGTCAATTCCAAAAATATCTGATGAAAATGTTACCAAATGGATCGAAAAACGTACCTGTGGATGACATGTTTTAGTGTCACTTACAAATTGAGTGCTTTGATTTGATTATTAGAATACTTATAACCAAAATACTAATTTTAAATCACACTAAAGATGTTTTTAATTTGAGGTTAATTTCATAGCCTAGTGAGATAGCTATTTGAACCTTACAAATACAGACGAATGTGTTACTAATTCCCTTTAGTGATTAATGGCGTAAGAATGTAACCTAAGCTGGGTTTGTTAACACTTTCATCAGACGTTTTTGCACAGAATATACACCTGTATGTTGCTCTTCGTGCTTCTGTTATGATTTCTAGATACAGAACCATTTGTTCATAATATTGTAAAAGCATGTCAATAATTAAACGACCACTTCACTCCGGGTTTCATTCATTCTGCAAAATGTAATGTATAACAATAGCTAATAACATTATCTGTTTATTGTCTAGACTTCAATCCAATTATATCCGTAGATCTTAAAATATAATACACTAACCAACACTTGGTTTTTGCTGCCCATTATTGTAAAAGCTATTATTATTACGCCTACACGGTGTGGCGTCTCGTTCATAATAAATAACAACAATAACAATCGTGTCAGTTGATTACAGAATATATTATGACGTAGTATCGAGCCAACTCTGACTGGTCCTTCGTGAGATCAAGCTTCGATGAGCAATCCTATAAAATTAGCACATAAATAACGCAAACGCGGTTAACCCAAAACTAGGACAAGCAAATAAATATATATAATATGGATTTTAAGGCAGCAGATTGATGATGATTTTCTTAGTTATTTTTCGCTGGCTATTGCTGAAGACTCCGTCTTCCGCATCTAATCCACTCGACATATGATTTCAGATAGTAATGTTGTTTATTGGTATTTTCCAGATGGAACATCTTTCACGGATTCCTCAATGGATGAGCTTTCTGAAGACTCGTCGATCCATTGTATGCAGAGCGAAGTGTGAGTGCTGGAAACAGCCGCCCCCAACCACGGTTTGAGAGCACCCGCGCGATTTCGCGCACCCTGTACAGACTCGCCATATCTTATTTTATCGTTAGCGATCTTAGAAATCTAATATATTGCTAGTTTTTGCAATGTACTACAACATTCGTGAAGTTACGTTACTTGGCCCGTTTGCCATACTTACAACATGTTTTCTTATCTTATCAAATGTTAGTTAACTGCTGTAACGTTCAGTTGTAGAAAGTTTGGGTCCTCCCGCTGAACGATTGTTTTTGTAAATTAGCTTAGAGTTATATTTTGAATTATAAAAAATACCTTTATCAATAGTATGGCTCATGCGAGACTTGTAAATTCTCGTTAAACTTGACATTTCTGATCATGTGAAACATCATCTATTTGTAATAGCTGATAGTAAGACGCATTTGTAACTATTGTTTAATATTGTAATTTTAACAAAACCATAACTTATGAATCTCTATGCGTGCGTTTGATATTTATTGTAAAAAGTTATATTTATTTATTTATTTCTAATAACTGTGATACGTTCTCTTTCGTAACTGTTCTCGGTTTGTTTACATTTCTTATTAATGGACTTTAAAATATATACTTCATATTATGTAGATATGCAATTTTATAGGGACATCTTTAGAATACTATAGTTAAGTGCCAAATCGTAATTATAAGCGGTAGACACTTAAAAGCAATAGAACTTAGGAGCTGTACGTGTAGGTATGTTTGTTCATTAATTAGTAGGTTCCTATATTTTATTCCAATCTGCGTCAGCATTTCGTTCGTAGCCCTAAATGTAGGCCAGAGTGACGTCCTCACAGTTGTGTGGACGTTTCTCTATCTAAGCTATTGAGTGGCGCTGCGTGCAAGTCAAACCCAGGATGATTTTCAGTAGAAAGATTTTACTGCATGCTATAAAAATATATTATGCTGGAAGACATTATAATATGACGTTACAGTAGAATGATCAACATGTTAAACATGAATGATGAATCTATTTTAATCGTGCACGTATTTGTATTAGGTAAATCAACAACTGTAAGTAGATTGGCTAATATACAGGGTGTAAGGGACAGCCCTCCGCAAATTAACAGGGCCTCAGCGGGTAATCAGCTCCTTATTTTGAATCATATTCCACTGGAAATTTTCTCAGGGTTCTTTATTTTTCGTTTTTTTCATGAATTCCTTTATTTCAATGTAAAATTACAACATAATATACACATACTTAAAATACATATTTTTTATGTTATGTTTATAAATTTTATGTAAATAAAACAGCTAAAATAAAAAAAACCAGCAATGGATATTAAAATACTACTGGGTGTTAGGGTAGACACCGTTATCCTTGAAACTAGTGGTTTGGTGTCATCTATAATATACTTTTTCTATGGGAACAACCTTGAAATGCCAAAAAAAAAATCTGCTGTTCCACACATTTGTGTTCACTTAAATCGACAAAATGTATGGAACAGCTGACTTTTTTTTGCGATTACGAAGTTGGTCCCTTATGAAAGTATATTATAGATGACACCAAACCACTAGTTTCAAGGATAACGGTGTCTACCCTAAAACCCTGTATAGCGAACGACGCGTGAAGCTCAGAATTTACATCGATAAATCAAGCGGTGTTAGCGCGCCCCCCCCGCGCCACGAAGAGTGCGTCTACGTGTGTTGTGTCACAGTAACGATACATTGCGTGTGAGGTAATAAAACAAATTAGGTTTATTGGATTCCCACAATGTTCCTGAAATAATTTCATGTACCGGTCGTCTTAGTCATATGCTGAATTCATCCCATCTGAATCCATCCCGGCGGGCTGTCCCTTACACCCTGTATTATGTCGCAGCCATCTGGTTAAATTAGCCAGCTCGTTGGACGCCTAGGCCGTGCATTAAACGCCGGCATCCATTAGGATGCCTAAACCGGTAGAATTGAACTAGAATCATTCAACGTTTAACAACTTGGCGTATTGAAAGTCAACCCATTGAAGATGTGATTCAAATGGCGTAAAATGTTCTGCGAGCAACTTGAAAATAGCGTGCGCCGTCAGCTGCCGCGGCACCGCTCGCTTGGCTTGCGCGCGTTTGGTCGCAGTTCTAACCTAACCTATTTCACCCAGTTTAACTAAATGACAAAACGACATTCAGCCATCTGGTTAAACGCTGCGCTCGATTACTTGGCTAGTTGTCCTTCAGCTATTTAATTGGATGGCCGGTGTTTAATGAACGGCGTCTAGGCATTCAATTAGCTGGCTAATTTAACCAGATGGCTGCGATAAATGTAATTATTGTTCGCACGGACACAGTACGTGAGCACTAAGTCTTCACGAACATTTGTGTCAAGTCTTACCTACAGCGGCCACAAGGGCCACAGCTGACAACTATAAGTAGGTACTACAATATAATGTCACCCGTTTTGATAATCAAGTATATAATTTTATTTCTACGTGTATTGTAAAAAGTAGAGAAATAAGATATGTCAGCAATTCTAGTTCTTGTATTGTCTGTCAATTACATTGTTGTAGCGTCTACCGAGGATATATTATTAGATTTTGTTCAGTATTGTAAATAAAAAAACTTGTGTACTTAATTATTGTAAATAAGGCGTGAAAACATATGGGAGTTACGGTTCGCGATAGTATGGCGCCACAGCGAGCCCGCGCCGACCGCTCGCCCGTGTATTTCCACACAGTATAGGATATATTAACTTATGATGTAGATGTTAAGTGACATGTAGTGCGTCATCTTGTCATTTTATTGTAATTAAGTAGTTGCTACAAGTACTAGGTACTTAAGTTTATTCTGTACAAATTTTTAAATATATTATGTTGGTCAATTGCTGTTTTAATTTTTTAAAGTTCTCTATGAGTCAAGGGAACACTTGTACGATGAGTATTACCTAGCTTTTCACTGCGTCTTAAACAAGAAATCATGAACTAGAATGAAACTTACCTATAGGCGTTTTGAAAATTAATAGGAAGTTCAAAAGAATCATAATTCATTAACAATTTATTTATTTTAACTTATATTAAATATAATAAACATATCAGTGACAACAGCACTTATATAGGATTAAATTGTAGTTATTTACAAAACATTCTGTATATTAAAAAATATACGACTTGTATAATAATATTATGATTATCTATAATATATTCACATTGAGTAATAAACATCAAACGTTAATTATGAAAACAAACAATAAACCACACTTCTAACATAACAAAGAAATTGTTTACATAAACTTCGCTTAAACTATAAATTTAAAAATGTCAAGTAAATACTTTTTTAAACTCGGTTTGAACTGAATTTCAATGAGTAAAATCTCCTGACCGGAAGCATTATCATCTATTATTTATATATCTACTTATTGGAATATCAGAATCCTTTAGAATGTGGGTGTTGGTCCAGCCAGGCCACAATACCGTATAACCCCTTGTAGGATCTCGAGTGGCCATCAGGACCCACTATACTTGGAGGTATATGTGAGGTGTTTAGTACAAGTAGAAGGCACGGAGCTCCTCTTCTGATAAGATTAGAACACACATGGCTAAGAGCTAGAAAAACACACTAACCCCGTGGTCACGAGCTACACGCTCTAGCGACACGCATCTTGCGACAGCAACTGCGGCGAAAACAGATGAAAGAAGTTGTTTGGAGCATGCCATGAGTCACTATGAAGCGACTTGCGGAGCGACTGACGGAACGTGTCGCTTGACGCAAGTCGCATCGCCAGCCACACCGCCAGAGGCTATGGCCGTAGACAGCAGTATCCTACACTCGCTACACTTGTTCTATGTGAAGTGGGGCTCCCCAACCCTAGTCCTGTCTATAACTTGTCCATCGCGTTGAGGAGCAGGTTCATCTCCTGGTGCACTTCGCGCAGCAAGTCCTTCATCTGGCGCGGGGAGTCCAGGATGTCAACGCTCTGCGTATAAGGGTTGTACCGGACGCCGAAGTCACGGGGGATCTTTTGCGCGAATTTTCTGTAATGTATCAACAGAGAAAATTACACAATCGCTTGAGAAAAGATAAGAGCTAAGTTTTAAACTTCCATGATTTTCAGTTGGTTGACGTTAACTTGTCTTGCAATCCGATGACTTTAATTTTTAAACCCAGATAGAAACTAATTCCGTGCTACCGATGATCCCAAACAGATAAACTACATAATTATCTTGACCGTTCTGGTAAAAATATACATATCCGAAGTTAAGACGGTTACTCACATCATCCTGTCCTTGGCTTCCTCAAAGCTGGTGGCAACAAAGTAGACGGGCTGGTACTCCGTGATAGGGTACTTGGTGTCGCCGGTGGTGTCAGGATCGAACTCCCGCAGCTCGGGCTTGTCTGAGAGGCAGTACTGCAGCTCTCCGAATGAGGACAAGAGACCAGCACCGAACGCTTTCAGCTTGCCTTCTTGCCGGCACAGACCGAACTCTACCGTAAACCAGAAGCACTGGAACAGAGATGAGGATACTTAGAACTTGCTCAGAATTGCTCTTGCAGTCTTGCCAATGCCATTGTGACAAAAGCACAAAAATACAATTCCCAATTAATAGTTTCCTAGCTTATGTGCTATTTTTCCAGCGAAGAAAAGTGTCAGAGATTAGAAAATCGCAAATTGCGTTCAACATTTTCGTTAAATGATAATTTAATCGTACTCACAGTAGCAAGTTTTTCAATATAATCATCAGGCGCTCCGAGCGAGGCGAGTCCGATTTCCTGCGAGAACTGCGCGAAGGCGGGGTCGGCGAACAGCGGAGCGTGGCCCAGCAGCTCGTGGCACACGTCAGGCTCCGGTGTGTACAGCGGCCGCGAGTGGTGGCGGATGTACTGCGTGCTGTGGAACACTCGGAACGCCAGCCCGGCCAGGAAGTCGCGTGACGAGAGGAGACCAGCTACTGGCCGGAGGGTGAAGCCCGTGCAGTCTGGAATGGAAGAGTTGTTGTTTTGTAGGAGTACTTTATGGTTTTAACGATTTCTTGAAATTATTTATTTGTTGTGCATTTCTTTGATCATAAGCATCAACTCACCTTTAAGGAAGTTAGACACATCCTCTAACTGCGGAATATTATCTTCCCTGTAGGCACAATTCTCAATGAGCA